>JAFBJW010000116.1:1444513-1582119 GCA_016785235.1 Pseudorhombus dupliciocellatus
CCCCCCCCCCCCCCCCCCCCCCCCCCCCCCCCGGCCACAGTTGTGTCTCTCGCTGAATCAAGCACCCGACCCCATCCTCACACAACTGGGCCACACAGTGTGTGTTAAGGGCGACGTCGTAACCGCGCACAGCCCGTCTTAACAAGGCCCCCTCGACTGGGCCCCCCCCCCCCCTCCCCAGCCCAAAACCCCCCCTTCTCGTTAGCTCAGAGCTAAACGAGCCCCGCCCGCGCTGAATAGAAGAGTTGTTCCCCAAAACGTCAGTGCGCGTGTGCAGCGCACACTCTTTTTCTAGGAGTATGGACCTGGTGCTGGGACCCGCGATGTTTTAAAAAAAAGAAAAGAACTACAGCTGCAAGAAGAAAACAAGAAAAAAAAAAACCTACACCCCTGAACCCACTTAGCGCCGGGGAACTCGGCTTCCCGGAGGCCATACCTGCCTACTCCACCATCCCGCCCCTCAGAGCTCCCTCAGCCAACCAGAGACCGGCCCCTGCCACTAACTCACCAATAGGATTCTAGTTTGTTTGTGTTTGTTTCTCCTGAGGAAACAGGGGCCTCAGACTCGACCAATCAGCAAGCCTGGGCGACGGTCACGTGACCGAGGGGCTGAGGAGGTCCGAGGGGCTGAGGAGGTCCGACCAATCGGTGACACTCAGAATCTTGTATATTTTAATAATGTGTGTGTGTGTTTATGTGTGTGTATGTGCTGCTGGGTGAGTGTGCATAGGACTTGGATAATAATTATGGCGCTGCTGCTCCACGTTAGGCGTGCGCGTGCAGCTAGCGCGCTTCAGTACAGCAGGTTTGCGTACGCGTGTTTCTCGCCGGCGTGTGTGTTTCAGCTTTGTGCGTGAGCGACTGTGCGTGCGTGCGTGCGTGCGTTCTTTAGAATTGTCTTAAATACCAAAACACAAAATAGTGAGCGAATATCAAAAAAAGTGAGATTTTTTATCACTATCAACACTTATAGATTATATATATGAATATCCAGTAAATAATTTCTAGATGTTTTCTTCAGTTTTCTATTGTTTCGTTATTTTTACCCACTCTGATAAAGTACACTTCTGTTGATAGACATTTTTATCTGCTGTTTATTTTATTTTCCACGACTTAAAACGACCTTCTTTCCTTTATTTTCCCCTTCGGTTGTATATTAATTTAATCCCTTTTTTAAAATTTCCTGGCGAACAGAGGTTGTTTCTTTCTTCCTCTCTTCCCTCTCTCATTCACTCCCCCACCTCCCTCCCTCCCTCCCTCTCTCTCCCTCCCTCCGCTCTAGGGTCTCTGAACTCTGTGTATATTTTTATAGCTCCTTGTACTATGCCGTAGTTTTGAAGTTTAGACCTCGTTTGTGGAAGTGTTGAGGTAGAACCATCTATGAAAGTTTTTTTTTTTTTTTTTCCTTTTTTTTTCAAACGCTTTTTTTCAAACTGCAGAAGTGAAAAGAAGTGAGGGGCACGGGGGAGGCGGTGATGGCGGGGAGGGGCGGGGGGGAGGTGTAGTGGCGGCGAGAGGGGATGAAATAAGAAAAAAAAAGAAGAAGAAAGGAAAAAGAACAGGGCAAGAGAGAGTGCTGTCTGGGGAGGAGGAATAAAGCAGCATCTGAATGCAGAACTTAAAAAAAAAAAAGGAGAGGAAAGGCGAGGGAAGAAAAGACTGAAGGAATGGCCCACTGAAGAGAAAGAAGCAGAGAGGGAGGGGAGCGGCAGGAGTGAGAGATGAAGGATGCCGAGGAGGGAAGGATGGTGAGAGCAGATGAAAGAGTGTGGCTGGTGAAGGAGAGACACCTTTTCTTCAAACGGAGGGTCTGAGCCGCCCGGACGGAGGCGCCGCCACGACGACCATAATGGATTTTAGGAGGAGTCGGACTCTAACCGTGGAACAGAGAGATCCCATCACACACACACACACACACATCTCCTGTCACACTTTGTGTTAACATGAGGTGGCACATTTCACATTTGCTCCTCTTTTCCGCCGAAATTAGTTGTGTTGAAACGCATCTCTGTCACACACACACACAAACACACACTCATTTATTCTAAAAGCACACACAGCGCACTGCTAGCCACACAAGATACCCCCCCCCCAGGCAGTCAGTACACTCTGTTCGACACTAATCTCACACCTCCTCATGACTGTCACAAATGCCGCCTGATTGCATTGAACGACATACGTTCTCTCACGCTCCCGCTCGCCCCCACGCACGCACACTTTTCATTCCACACTCCACAAAAAAAAAAATGCTTTCACATGACTCTGTATTTCTGTGATGAAGACTAACCCGATGGACACGGGAGGGATGAAACGAGGGCTTGTGCGCGGCGTGTTATTTTTCTTTCGCGCACCCTCACGCCCCCCCCCCCCCCCCCCCCCCCCCCCCCCCCCCCCCCACCCCCCCCCCCCCCCCCTCCCCCCCCCACGACCCCTGCACAAACACACACACACACTCACACACAAACACGCCAGTGCCCAGCACCTCGACCTTGGAGGGCAATAACACAACGCCGTGTTTTAGAGGTGCAATATGTTCTCATGTGCATACTAATAAAGCTGTTTTGTGTTGCTCAAACAAGTTTATGGCTTATGTGTAAACTGGGTGGCCGTGGAGAGCTTACGCTTTTGATTCAGATTTTTATTTTTCACACACACACACACGCACACGTAAGGCCTCAAGTGATGTAGCCATGTTTTCTGTGTGGAGCCAGTGTTCAATCTGGACCTTTCGACATTTCTCAGCTGTGTTTTGTATCAGTATCTAACATCATATAATGAGATATCTTTCATACTTAAGTGTCACATTTGTCCAAATTGACTTTGTTCAACACATGATGATGATGATGATGATGATGTTTTTATACCAGAGGTTGCATTTGACTGTACCGATTGATTTCAAAGACAGAACGAGAGGAAAACACCTCAAATCCGTCTTTTTTGTACAACTACCGACCTGTTTGATTTTGTTTTGATGTAAGCTGTTAAGTCTGTGTCTATTTAAACATGCTCAAAGTACCTAAAATAATCCTCCAAGCCAAAATGAAGTGTCTGTTACTCTCTCTTCGACAACTTGTGCATCTCTTTGGAGCGCTCCGGTCCAAAATGACAGTATTTCCACGCTAAAAATGGCGGCTGCCGCGAGGGGGGGAGAAACGAAAAAAAAACAAAACTGACTTGTCTGGCGGCGACTGCAAACGAAGAGGCCGCCGCCCCGTTCTCAGTCCATTTCGCCCCCTCTGTCCCGCCCTCTCAGCAGAATGTCAAGTATCTCTTGGACTCAGTTTTTGTTTCTCTTATTGTTTGATTTTCATGTCGATGTTATTTCAAGACTTGTGTCTCTGGCTCTCACCGCTTGTGTTTTGACCGGGCCGACCCGGCGCGTTGGCTTTTCTGAAAACCACGGACACGGCCACTGGTTGTCATGTTGGGACGAGACGAGAGTGCTGTTTCTATGGAAAACACACAGGGAGAGAGAGAGAGAGAGAAACAAAGCAGCCGCAGAGCTCCCTCACCCCTCAGTTGGTGAAAGTGTGTGTCTGTGTGTGTGTGTGTGTGCGCGTGTAGATGTCTGTGTGTGAGTGTGTTTCTTTGTGCCAATAGCCAGCGAGCGGAGGCCGCGGAGCAAGGTGACTCTCGTACGTGACGTGTTCAGACTTTGTATTTGGGACAACTCTGTGAGAAGGTTTTTTTTTTTTTTTCCTTTGTGGTCCTCTCCTCCTCATGGCAACCCCAGAACATACCCCCCCTCAACCCCACACCCCTCTCCCTCCCTCCCTCCCTCCTCCCCCCAAACACACCTCTAAAGAGAGGAAAAAACTAGTACATTCCTGGTTTGGAAAAAAAAGGTTGAATAAAAAAACAAACAAAAATGTTTAAGCACCACTCCTTTGGTTCTGTTGTGTGATTCATTATTGTGTAAGGGTCTGCTGGGGTCTTTTGTTCTATGTGTGTGTGTGTGAGAGAGAGAGACAGAGCTCCTGAGGCCCACTGGTAACCCTGTCTTTAATAGGAGGTCTCTCCCCTTATCTCTGCTTTGGGCCGGGCTCAGCAGGGGCTCTTTCACTGCCTCTGCTAATAACGCTGCCATTTCAGACACACACTCGCTGCTTCTCCCACTGGTGTTATCAACAAGTTATCAAACCCGGCTTCGTTAGTGTCGAGTGTTGCTTGGCAACGTATTGACAGAGCTGATTTTGTTCGCAGTCTCCCTCTCAACACCCCTCTTCCTCCTCCGTTTCCCCCCTCGCTGCCTCCAGCTTTGTGGCATGTTTCTATGGCAACTGTTAGCATCTTGTCCAAAATTTGTTTCATCTGGGTGCCTGTGTGTGTGTGTGTGTGTGTGTGTGTGTGTGTTGAAGGTCCTTCAAGAGCATGGTGGCCTAGGGTGTGATGACTAGGCAGCTGCTTGTGGACTTTGATCTGTGGTGTGTGAGAGTAGATTACATGCACCACACACACACACACACTCATGCAACCAACTCTGCAAACAGCAGCACAGGTCCGTCGACCACGCCGATCTGGGGAGACACTTGTCGCTGCCTCTGCCATGACAACCTGCCTCTGCAGCTGAGAACCAGCCCAGGAAACATCCGCTCACCAGTGACCGGCACAAACTGCTAATCTGAGCCATCTAAGGAGTCAGTGAGGCAGCTCTTCTCTGGATAGTCAGTGTAAATACTAATCTAAACAAGATAAATTCACTATTTCTATGTGCACTTCAGGGGTGTGTGGCGGTGGGGGTGTCTGCTGCTTCCTCCCACAGTCCAAACACACGCATGTGCATGTGAGACGGATTAGTAGTTGTTGTTGTCGCTCTAGGTTTTAAAAGGCAAGAGAGCAGAGTCTAACTATCTCATTTGATATCAGTATCTGTAGTGAACGTCAGTGATCGGTGTCCCTGTCGATGTCGATCTGGCTGCTTGCCGCCGACCGATCACTGACGGGCGACGCCGATGCTCCTTGAATCTCTAACCACTGTCGCTAATCCATGGAAACCAGCATCCACATTCCCCTCAAAGAGGAACTAATGCTAATCTAATGGCTGTTAAGCTGTAATGAGTTCGCTTGCTTCCTTCCAGTCGGGTTTAGCGTCGGCCTGTTTTCGACTATCGGGATCGCTGTGGTCCCCTTATCATTACATGCTCATCATTACTCCTGCTAATCTGTTCTGCTCAATGCACACACAGATGAATATTAATGCCACGGAGGATGCAGCGCGAGCGCACGCCGACAGATGCAGATAGGCGCCCAAAGTTGGAACGGCGCACGCACTAGCACACAAAGACAAACGTGCACTCCCTGCGTTGCCAAGTGAGACGGCTGAGCCTCCCCCTTCAAGTCCACGGGGGGTGGGGGGGAAGCTTGATAAGTTGCACACACGGAAACGCGCCTGCGCCTCCTTTCGCCGCCACTTTATCGCCGAAGGACGGGAAGAGAAAGGAATCAGTTTTTAAGTGAAATCAATAGAGAGATAATCCCTTAAATTAGATTTTGTAAAGCGCCGGCGCTGATGCGCAACTTAAAACGCAAAGGATTGGCCCACTTGACTCAGCATCGGAACGATCCTCGAGTAAGACGCCGTTGCCATGGGAATGAGCGAAGGTCAAGGATAAGTGGAGACTGAGGGAGAAGCGGGGACAGAGGGAGACGGCGCTCTAAATCAAATCTGCATACGGATACCAGGGTGAAACCGCTGTGATTACGCCGTCGGCGTGATTAATGTAGTGCGGCGCCTTACGTTGGGGGGGGGGGTGAGGCCGTGGAGTGCAGGGACGGCTCGCACCTGACAGACCTGAAATGTCATGTCATGATTGGAGAAGAGATGAAGGGTTAAAAGGTCAAGCTGTTTGATTGGATGCAAAGACCTTTCGGCGTGTGGCCGGCGTGGAGGCGGACAGGTAATTACACCAGAGAATCCGGGATTTTTTATGTGCAACATTTCTCCTCTCACTCCTCTCTTTCCCCCCGGCTCCTGCTCTCGCTCTCGCTTCCTCAAGAGTGACACACTGTCTTCTGTTAATAACAGGCCCCGGTGACAAATGCGGCTGCAGCATGCAGAGGGAGGGATGGGAAAGACGGTTGGGAAAGAGCTTGGCCGCACAGCCGGGGGTTTCGGGGCGGTGGGCGTTTGGCTGGAGGATATAACAGCATTAATTTCAGATGATTGAATGTGGAGTGGATAGCACCACCGTCGCCCTCATTGTTGGGGACAGGCAAAAAAGTTCTGCGATGCCTGCTTGTCACGCAAACCACTCGCTGTGTCGTCCGCCATCTCACACACACACACACAGTGAGGCCGCAGCACAGAGAGGAGCCAGTGTTTGGTTCAATACTGCCACCCCTAAAGTTGATCTGCAGCTGCTTTGGAAAGGCCTCATCTGTTCTCTTCAAGAGTGAGATCATCACAATGTTTAGAGCGGTGGCATCAAGTTGATTATTTGCTAAACGCTCCCGTGGGCGTAGATGGTCCAATCAGAGCGCGGCAGCAGTAACGAGGCACGGCAGGCCTGTCAAGCCTTGGACTCCTCTGATGTGCACAGGGCTGAGCTAAAACAGAAAACTGATATTAGATTGGTTTTTGGTTCTCTCTTGTGTTTTGATTTAAAGGGTTGGGATACTAACTGCTCCACCACAGTGTCCAAGCTGAAAGAGTAAATCCTCAGCTGATGATACGTTGTAATAAAGACGACACACACTAGAAACCAGGAACACAGGAACCCAGATCCAATAAACAAACCTGAGCGTGTCTTTACACAAACCACAGTATCCGAGAAATTCCGATCTTACCCAATAAAAACAATCCAGACATTCTGGTGTGTCACGAGTCAGGTTAAATTCCAAAACACCCGTCTATAGTTTCATCTGAGAGTTTACTGTGTGTGTGTTATGCACATATATATTAAAAGATGAATTGCTGAGTGTGGTCCTGTGGTTGGAAACCCACAGTCCCCCAGCTGACTGTTCACAGAACCACTCTGCTGAAGTGTCCTTGAGCAAGACGCCAAGGCCCCCGACGTGATGACAATGTGCTCTGGGGGAAAAAACCCAATCAGAAAGTGCAGATGTGTTGTGCAGCAGCGGCGAAGGGTGATTCCTTTCACAGTGTTACACGACTATTGCACTAACCTGAAAGCCCCCCCCCACCCCCCAGCCTCCACGACAGAGAGGAAATGTATGTGAAGGGACTCAAAGCCCCAAGGCGCTGCCATTCAGGTAATGATGAAACATTTAATGTGACAAAACAAACGTCGGCGCTACTGACTGCACGTTACAAGGAACCATTAGAAGCTCAGAACTCATTCCTGAACTGCATCAGATGAAATCAGTAGAATAAAAAAGAATATTATTCCCTCTCTCACAATCTGAAATTATCAGAGGATAAAACAAGAGAATGCAGAGTAACAAGTGTTTTCATGGCACAATTGCAGAAAAAAGCTCCCTTTACTTGGGGGCTTCATACCTGCTCAGTTAGTCTTAACAGCTCTGCTCTCGTGATCGCTGATGAAGGGGGCTTCTCTTTGGAGGAGCAGACGGCCTGTTTGTGCCACAACTTGATCTGCATACATTCTCCTCGACTGAGATGGAAAAACCTCATGGTTCATGCGAGTGAAGCGGGAAAGAATATGCAGATAGCCCCTGTGAAGGGTTCTGTGTGATTCACCTGACCTCCCTGAGAGAAGACCCCTCTCAAGCCAAACTAATTAACTTTGACAACTTATTCTGTTCTGCAAAAATAAAAAAAAGTGAACATGCAAGATACAGAGTGGTTTTCATCATACAAATTGGTGCACGTCACACCGATTTCAAGTCTTTAATGCATCATCGGTGCCGCAAGGAAGCGTGTGCATAACAAAACGACAGGTTGCATGAAGGGCCGCGAAGTTTTTCATGTTCAGTTCAAAGTTTCGGGCAAACCGCAGGGAGGCGGATTTCTACCTGCACACGTTCCCGCGATCAAATTGTGTCATGAGACCTTTTCTCTAAACGACGCCCGGGCAGAGTTCAAAGCGCAGCCTGTTCAAAGGAGATCTGATTGAATTTGCACCCCGTCTAACCGCGATCATGCCAAAGTCATCCCGGTTAGCGCCACACCCTTTGAGGTGCTCAAGAAGGCGAGCGTCCGGATCCTCTAAAGACACTTTTCAATCCATCAAGAAGGATTTCACACCACTTGTACCGTGGGAGCCTCCCATTAGCTTTTGCAGGTACTAGCAGTTGGTGAGAGATTATTTTATTTTTTTTTTAAATGTAAGTCTCTCTCTCTTTCTCTCTCTCTTCCCTGGCTCACTCCCTGATTTTAGAAGTTAGAGTCCCTGGACAGTTGCTGTGATCCAGAGCCAGGTTTTTTTTGAAAGATATTAAATCAAATATATTTCACCTCTTCTAACACGCCACTGTGTTCCTGATATTAAAAATATCAATCATCATATGAGACTGGCACCTTCGAAAAGGTTAATGTGTCATTTTCAAACAACCACAGATCCACGGCGCGTCCCTGTGGGAACATTTCTCTCAGGGCCTGTCAGGTTTCAGTTTGAAACCTTTGGTTTATTCACTTAGTGAGAGAAGTGTTTTACCTGTGAAGTCTGGAAACATTCACCAAACAACAGAACCACTCACAGCCGGGTGGAACAACATTTAGATTCTGAATACATATCTGAAGAGCCACTGACAATGAAGTCCTCCACTTCCATCCACATGATAAGTCGACTGGAGGTTCTCATGCTCTGGGCTCTTAACTTGCTTTTATTTAGCATTTCTGTTATCGTTATTTTATTTCATTACTTTCATTTTAATGATATATATATTTAATTGTATTTTTATTAGCCAGAGGTGGTTGTTACATGTGCATCATAAATAAACTTCATTCACGTGTTTGTGTCAGTCAGTTGTGTCACTTCCTGTCTCCGCCTGCCTCCCTGCTGGCGGTTGATTACCTGACCGGGTTCAGCTGGGTCTCTTGGTTCACGTCTTCCACGCTGACTTTTTGACTTGTTTTGTGGATCCCGCTGCACCGACGCTGCAAGTTCAATTAGCCCTCAAAAACATCAATGTTTTGAAATGTGTCTGAACAGTTTGGAGATTCTGTCATCTGACCTGCTGACCTCAGGCTGTCACATCACAAGAGGGGCTGCAGGTGAGTCACAACTGTTTCTGAAGCCCCTGATGAACACACACGCTCTTCCTGCCTCTGCTGAATGAACATGATTCGATTGTCACATGGAAAGTTGCACGCAGTGTGAGCAACGTGACGCAACAGAACTGCAATGCAGGTCATCGCGACCGGCACCGTGTGGGTCAGAGCTTCTGACGCTTGTGTGGAGGTCGGCTGGCTCGTGGTCATTCGGCCTCGGGCACGCCGGGTTAGTTTTTAAGGATATGACCAGTACTCGATTAGTTTGCTGTGCCTTGAAACTGTGGTGTAGCGTTGTAGTCGGGACTCTAAGTGGATTCTATGGCAAGTGTGGATAATGAATTACAAGAGTTACTGACGCTGTTGTGTGTGTTAACAGCTGCTGTGCAGGATCCTGGCATGTTAGCTGGGACTGGCCTGTAAACTGATCTGGAGCCAGCTCGCTCATGTGGACAGAGATTGATCTTAAAACCAGAATGAAGTTGTGTGCATGTCGCCTTGATCATTGTCAGATTATGGGTGATGATTCTAGAATTCATAATCGGTCTCTCTGGTCCAACATAAGTCGGGGGGGGGGGGGGGGGCGCCCCCCTCAAGGGGGGGGCAGCTCCATCATAAACAATGAAGACGCCACCAAGGATCCTTTCTGGTAAATCGCTGTAACCAACCGCTTGTGTTTACATCTGCCGCAGCCAAAGAGAGTAAACAGAGTGTGAGAAAGAGGTACAACAACTGCGATTCCAAATGCTGGAAAACAAGCCCAGAACCCAGTCAACACCCCCCCCCCTCCTAACAACCCCCCGCCAGCCCACAAACCCCCACATGCCCCCCAACCCCGGTGCTCTAACTCTTTCTGCCTGATGCAGAAAGGGAGGAAACTAAATGAGTAACTCACCTCCCTCCCCCATCTCTTTATTGAGGCAGCTGCACCCTTTGACCTTTGCGCCTGTGGAATGTGTGTGTGTGTGTGTGGACCATAGTGGCCAGGACCGTCGGTAAAGAGAAGAAGAGGGGTGAAGGGAGGCAGGGAGGGGGTAGATGGTGAATTTGGGAGATGCTGGGGAGAAGGGAGGATGGAGGGGGAGAGGTCACTTTTTCTCCCCGACTACAAAAGCTGTCAGGGGGAACAATGAGCATGGAGAATGGTGTGTGTCCAGGGAGGCACTGAGCCGTGTTAGTGTGCGAACTGGGCAGAGAGAGGGCACAAGACAGGGGGGAGGAAGAAAGGACGGGGGGGACGAGAGGACAGCGGGGCTAGGTGAGCCGAGCGCGGAGGAGAATCGGAGATGATGATGATGTGGAGAAAAATGTACAGAGACAGAAGAATGAGGGGGGGAGACGGAGGGAAAGAATGATGGGGGAGAGGGAGGGAGGGAGGGAGAGACAGAGGAGTGCAGAAGGGTATTTGTTTTGTCTAGCAGCGCTCTTAAATACTGAACTTCCGTTGCCAAAGGAAACAGAACACAAGGTCTAGTATCTGGACGTGTGTGTGTGCGTGCGTGCGTGCATGTGTGTGTGTGTGTGTGTGTGTGTGTGTGTGTGTGTGTGGCCAGCATACCAAAGGGGCCCTGCTCCTCACTGTACCAATGACATCAGTATGGTTAGGGCTTTACATTCACCAAGTCCTCATTAAGTTTATCTGCATGTGCGTGTCTGTCTCTCCGCCTGTGTGAGTGTGCACGTGCGTGCGTGCCCTGCGTTTAAAGTGCGCACATTTCAGACCGCTCACCGTGCAGCTGGCTGCAGACAAAGGTGTTCGCCACGCTTTGTTTCAAAGATGCGGGTGTGAGTGTTTGAACAGTTGCAGGAACGGAAGGGAGCTGGGCTGTAGTCGAGTGTGTGTGTGTGTGTGTGGAGGGGGGGGTCAATGATAGAGTGTTTTGCTTTGAAAGCAAACTGGGGTTGATGGCAACCCCCCCCCCCCCCTGATGGCACCCCCCCCCCCCCCCCCACTACCACACACGTAGTGAAAGTATTGATTTTGGAGCTGGTGTGTGAGGTGTGGTGAGTGGTCGGTAATAGCGGGAGAAGAGCGTTGTGAAGTGGCGCGGGTTAAGAAGTTCGGCTGCGGCGTGGACTTTTTATCTCTGGGATGGGGGCAGCGTTGATGGGACCAGATGGACGGGGGTCAAAAAACACAGCAGCGTCTCTAAATGGGCGACGATGGGTT
The DNA here is from genome assembly GCA_016785235.1 of Pseudorhombus dupliciocellatus. Lineage (NCBI taxonomy): Eukaryota > Metazoa > Chordata > Actinopteri > Pleuronectiformes > Paralichthyidae > Pseudorhombus > Pseudorhombus dupliciocellatus. The sequence continues at coordinate 1,455,817 of JAFBJW010000116.1, forward strand.
TGAAAGAGAGTTGAAATAAAGCGTTTTTATAAAAGCAGTTTATTGTACGTGCACATGTTTGCTGTGGGATGGATACAGTGGAGTTCCACACGTGTCCTGTGACCAGGCACATGCCAACACACACACGCATACATTCATTCATGGAATACATTATGCACCAACATGCACCCATTAAGTAAACTCATATATGCACATACACTACCACAGAGTACTTATGCATACTTAACCGCTAAACACACATACAAGTAAGTACACTTGGGTGATGGTGATCACACACACACACACACACAATGCCAACAGACATGGATGTGTACACACATCCTGCACAGTGGAGGCAGCAGGGCATCATTATGCTGCTTTCAAACATGTTATGCACCAACCCATTACACAGACACTTAAGTACAAACTCCTCACACACCGAGCGTGAGTTTGCATGCACACACACACACACACACATGCATTTGTGAAGCGAGCACATGCTCCGACATGTTACCAGGCACGTCGCGCACTTTAAGTTCCCTGAGAGACGACACAAACCTCACATCACGTGTCGGAGCTCGTCTTTCCCCGATGGCTTCCTCGAGCTTCCATTAGCTCTTGGTTTAACTGCAGAGATCCAGTTTGTGTTCACGTTACAAACACAACGTGTCATCTCGCTCATCAGCTGGATTATATGACATTAGTGAAAAAATTAAGCTTTGTTTGTGTTGAACCAGGGAGCCCTGCTGTGTCGACAAAGCGGCCTGATTGAAAAAAGATGAGGGGGCAGCGCTGGTTCATGCAGGGCTAATGCTGGTCTGAGCTCTCTTGATGGTGACTCCTGGGCTGCAGCATTGAGACCTGGTGATTGGCCGAGCTAATTCCCAAAATGAATGATCGCTGATGGAGATGACGGAGGAGTCGGGCTTTGTTATGTCTGTGGAAAAGTTAGAGGAATAACATCCTTCACACCTGCGACACCCTCTGCTGCCTCTGTGCTTGTTTGTCGACATGCTTGATCTGTGTTTTTGTTTACTTCCTCTGATGAAACAGGTGGTCTCTGTATGGGTCGGCCCACTGACCCTCCTCTACACACACACACACTCACACACACACTACTCCTTTTGGGTTTCCATCATAATAGCTAAAGGATGCTTCTCCTCCCCGCTGCTTTCACGGCTTCCCCCGACTCCCCAAGTCTCTCTTCCCCTCTCTTCTCGCCTGTCACTCCCCCCCCCCTCCTCCTCTCCTCACCCCCTCCTTACAATTACACACAACAGCTGCTAGAGTCCTTTGGAGGAAAAATGATGCGTGTCCAAAAACAACTGATTTCTCTCTCTCCTTTTTCCTCCTTCCCTCAGCGTCCTTCTGGGCCTTCACCCCCTCTCCCCTTTCGACCGGTCACCCCCCCCCCCCCCCCCCCCCATGCAGCTGAAGCATGTACCACATTACATCCAGGCAGGCAGGCAGAGAACAGTGGTGATGGGAGATTTCCTGTCTGCCAGGCGTTCACATGTGAAGGTCCCCGGTTGCCTTTATCATCTCGCCTGACAGATACACTGATAACACCGCGCTGCATGAAAGCTCACATCCTCTCCCTCTCGCTCGCAGACAGACACCATGGAGGGGCGTTCACATGATGCTCATTTAAGAGCCAACCCTTCCCCAGAACCACCGGGTCCCCCATTTCCATTTCCTGCAAACAGGCTTTCTGTGCGGCTGATTTTAATGTGTAGTATGAAAGACTGAGATGTACTCGTGTTCCCGAAGCTTTTCCACACGCAGCTGGTCCTCACTGTCACACGGCGCAAACCACGTGTCATGCACACAGCAGGAGCGATGGTACCTATAGTAACGCTTGTGAGGCTCTGGGTATTGATGGTCTGAAGGATAAATGAGAGTGTGTGTGTTTGTTTGTTGTATTCACCTAGGTGTTTTAAGGGCTTTTTAAGGGTCTTGTTTTATTTCGTCCTCTGTGGCGGCGCGATAGAGGGAATTTCATTATGCAAATCTATGTCTCTGTGCTGATGAGCATGCCCTGAGGCCTCTCTCGCTTTCTCTCTCTCTCCCTCACACACACACACACTCACACACACTCTCACTCCTGCAGATACACACTCACGCATATAAATACTCGCATCCATCCAGTCTGCGTCTCTTTCTTTCACACACAGATGCTCAGACACTCATGAAAGCATGCGTGACTGTGCCTCACAGACACAGTCACGCATGTCATGTCTGAGGCTGGACGAATAGTGTGTGTGTGTCAGGGGCTGCTTAAGGTTACTGACCATAGATTAGCTGTGCACGTCGAAGCCGGGAGCAGTGAGGGAACGTTGGTGGTCAGTAGGGGTGGAGCTTTGAGCCCTCAGCCTGTCTTCATCTACGTCCTCAGTTAAAACCCAGTCTGCCCCCGCCCCCTGTGCTTTAGCTCCACCAATGAGACGATTTGTGACATATACACATATCAGATACTACACAAATGGTCATTTACACATACAAATATATATACATATACATACATACATACACACATGCATATGCATGACAAATAACAAATACATGTGTGTATGTGAAAGGTCAAATTACACACATGCGATGAGGGGGAGCCCTACCCCATGTGGATGTGACCCAATGACCCTGCTGTCACACACAGTGCCCATCTGCCACAGAGAGGCACACAGGGGGGGGGCGAGGGTGGGGTGAGGGGGCTCCTGAGGGAGGAGGAGGTTAGATTTCGGGGAGGTGGGGTTGCACCATGGGGGTGGGGCGGCGGGGCAACTCAGAACAGAACAGAGGAGAGAAAGAATGCGTCTTCACGGTGAATTCTGACTTCACTTTTGCACAGATGTGCCGTTTTGTGCCCAAAGATAGTTTAATGGTTTCAGCCCCCCCACCCCCTCACACAGTCCTTCACTGTGCCCCAATTCCTTCACCTTCACAATACACAGACACACACTTCTCAAGAACAAAATGTATTCCTGTTAGCCTGGGGCTGATCTATCCAGAACCTCCTGTCTGCTGCCTCTTTTAAACTGGAGCCGTCTGAGGCTTCCTATGGTAAATAAAGAAAATACTCTGGGTAGCAGGCTGACTACTGTCCTGAATGTAGAACAGATGAGGAGCAGAGAGGGAACAATGAGATCAGAGGCTCGGGACGGCTGATGGAAGAAGCAGGAACCTGCTGTCGCCACAAATTCTGCAGCTTATCATGTTATTATAAAAACCTGTTTTAGATATATGAGCTTTTCCTTCATGGGGAAACGTAATGTTAATAGAAAATGTGTTTCATAAAAGTTTTTTGGTGTCGGGCACAACCCCCTGACGGAAACAAAGCCGAGAGGATGGATGTTGTTGTGCAAATACTCAGGCAGATATATGATCCGCAGTTACATTGGGCAGTCGTTGTCTTTTATTTCGGATCATATATTGGCATCCACTGCCAATATGATGGCAGTTCCTCTCTGACCACAGCTGCCTGAAAACAGCCTGTAAAACCTGCAGTAAACTTTTATTTTCTACACAGGCTATGTTCCATTATTTTATTGGTCATTTCTATTTTTTGTCGATTAAATTTTCATTTAAACGTCTGTTATGGCCGCTCAAAATATTGGCCATCTCAAGAATGTAAATTATCGGCACCGGCTTATGAAATCGCAGAATCAGGTTTACGGACGGGTGAAGTGGGGAGGAGGAGGAGGTCCTGAGGAGGAGGTCAGGCTGAAGAGCAGGGGAGTGGGGTGTGTGTGTGAAGGGTATCCAGAGGGGACCAACTGTAGTGGTGTCAGACAGAGGGGTGGGGTGCTGCCAGGACACATCCTGCCAACACACACACACACACATACTTAGGGCTCGAGGGGGTGTGTGTGCCAACCCTGCCGACTGTACCACCCGGTCACCCTGCACCCGCCACAAACCCCGAGGACCCAATCTGGAACTAGTAACGACATCGGCTGCGGTGCCAGTCTCGCCCTGCGGCCGCCGCCCCCCTCCCCCCTCCCCACTCATGTTTATTCCAGCGAGTTAGCGACACTGCGTCGAAAGCGCTCTCGACACAGATTGATCACGATTAGAGGCCGAAATCCCTTTCAGAATATTTGTATGCTTCTGAAACGCAGCTGTGGATGCTGCTGCTGGGAGCAGGAGGTTGTGAAGAGATTGTTTTTCATAAGCAACAATTAGAGCCTTTGTGTGCATACCCACGATTTATTCACTCCCAAGGGTGAAGTGGTTGTTCAGCCAACGCATGTAGTGATGATGTTGTGGACTTAAATTCCGCTCACCTTTGTTCCGTGTCATCCCCGCTCCCGTTTGCCTCTGTTTGCATCAAAGGCGTTCTGTCTAATGAGAACTGCCGGGGAACCATTGTTAGAAATCCCATAATGCACCTTTAAAGCTCTTCTCAGCTCATCCCCCCTCCTCAAAGTGTCACTAACCCCCGTAACCCTCTTAATTCCCTAATCATGTTTATGCAAATTCCACTTGTATGTCCTGGGTGTACATAATAGATGCTGCTATCACCTATGGGACAGGCCTTCCTTATATAAATGCATATTTCTCCGTTACAGTGAAGATTATAGTGGAAATCTGCAGATGGGAGAAATATGTATTTTTTTATGTTTCAGAAAAGCTGGGCTGATTATGTAAAACCTGCGCAGAAACCGTGCAGGTGTAGCATATCACACCGAAGGATAATTCTTCAAACAATGTGGGTGGATTTGTAAGCGTGATTGCTGCTTGCACGCACAGCCGACTTGTTTTTGAGAGAATGTCGAAACATCCCGCCCCAGCCTCGAACGGTGGTCTGGAAAAGAACGCGGGGGGGGGGGGGGGGGGGAAATAGGGGGGGGGGGGGGGGAGGGAAATATGTTTGCTGTAAGCTGTTGTTGACATAATTAAAGGAGCATTCCTAAAGATTTTATACAGGAAGTCCAGGTTACTGGTGAGGATGGATGTGCACTCGTTCAGAAATAACCCAGAAGATTCACGTGTAGCTTGGTTTTAGAAGCCCTTTTTCAGTCATTTATAATTAATTTAGAAATGTCAGACGGGTTCAGTGACATGTGGAAATCAATTAAATAAGCCTGATGATAAAAATGGATTCTGATTCTGCGTAATTTAAAAATGTTTTGAGCCTGTGGGGGGATGAAATGAGACACAATTTAAGAAGCTTCCAAAGAAAGAAAATGATGATATTAGATATTTTTTACACGTAAGAAATGTTGTTTTTAGATTGATGCATACTTGAGAATGGAAAAAAAATTGCCTCTTTGATTTGACCGTTCTGTGAGAATCTATTGCTTGTGAATCCCCCAATTCATGGGAGCACTCTATTAAGTCCAGACACTCAGAATATGTATTTCATAATGAAATGAAAGCCTTAAGATGAATTGCCTAACACATATTTCTCCTCTTGCAACACTAGTCTGCCTCACTTGTTCTTTTTCAGGCCACAAAAAAAGCAGGTTAGGATTTCATTCCTCTGGCTTTGACAGATTCCTCTGTCAGAGCAAACTGGATGCTGTCAGCCCGCCTAAAATAAGTAATGGCTCGTCTTTGGTGTGCGTCTGGTGACTGAGTAAACAAGGTGACTCTGGAATGCACAGGAGTTTATGAGCATGTTGAAAATACTGTCCCTTGTTGGACATTGAGATGAGGAGGAGACCAAGTGTAATCACTTTGACGCTGGAGCCAACGTCGGCGTGGACGTCCCACAATTTGCTAAACAAACTCCATCCCTCTCGCCTGTGAACGATTTCCTATCATAAACACATGTTGGAAATGAATCACTTTTTGGTTCAACTCTCAGAGAGGACATTTGAGACAAGATCCCCGTCCTGTTTTCCATTTGGCTGTTTAATTGTCTCGACGCTGTCAACAGACTATCAAGGTAATTAGCCATGACTGCACAACAACACAATCAGACCGACAGGGCCGAGCTGCAGCCTCTGAACATGATACTTAGAGAGGGAATGGGTGGGAACGGCTTAATGCAGGCGCACATATGCACGCTCACGGGGACGCACACACGTGGACGCCGACACACACAGACTCTCACACACAGTCATTACCGTACCCTGAGTACATAGTTCCATGCCACACATTATATTTCCTCCACCAACCATAACCCTCCACCCACCTCCTCCTTAATCCTTCCACACTCAGTCTCTCACACACACACACGCGCATAGTTACAAAACCAAAACCTCATTTCCTCTGTGCCTCCAGCTATAGGAGCAGTGTTAATTGCGAGAAGGTGGGGAGTGAGACGGGGTTCGCATTTGTGTGTGTGTCAGTCGGCAGGAACATGAGCTTTATAGGTGTGTGTGTGTGTGTGTGTGAGCTGTTGCGACTATAGGTGTGCAGCTCCATACGTGTGAGCGTGCGCGTGCTCATTTCTTTTAAGCGTGTAGGCAGCCTCTCCTGTGCCAGGCCGGGCACAGCTCCAGGGTTTCCTGCACCACCTGGGCATCTGTGAGCCTCACTGACTGCCACTGGGTGCCGTCCCAGCTGGAGTGTGTGTTTGTGTATGTGTGTGTGTGCATGCACGTGTGTTTGTGTGTGTTAGCTGAGGAGGGGGGCCCCCCATGATAAGCCTTTGGTGCCAGGAGCTAACACCATTGTCTTATTCTCTTTGAGCAGTGGGGCCTCACACACACACACACACACACACACACACACTCTCTCTCTCTCTAATAATCACAGTGTACATCTGCCTCCTCACACCGAGTTGATTCTCCCCTTTGAAAATCATTACCAATAAAAAAAGACAGGGAAATTGAGTGGGGGGTGTATTCGATTAAACAGCCCCCATTAAGTAGCCAATGAAGCTCTCTGTGCTCGCTTGCTCAGGACTATACATACACCATTAGTTGTTCAGGCCATGGCGGCCTTAAAAGTAGCCTGACTCAAAGGTCATCTGCCGCCATCGAGCAGAGCTAATATTAGATTAGCTCTATAGCACGATCAAAAAAAGAAGGAAAGGGCGCTCCAGGTAGACTGTGAGTTAGACATCATTCTGGCTGCAGGGGGAGAAGCCGTTGTGTCTGCTCCCTTCAAACAAACCCCCATTTACAGCTGTGATTTATTCTTGAAGGAACATTTTGGCAGGAATTATGATGCCAATGAGCACAGTGAGGGAGGGGAGGGGCTCACAGGAGCCTGATGGTACATTATGTGGCTGATATAAGGAATAACTTCACGGATTCACTGTAATTCATAATACAATCCCATAGTAAAAGGCTTTGAGCGATCATTAATAAAAGCCTCCTGATGAGCAACAAAATGCTTTTGGTTATCGGTCTTTCACCACAACATCAGGGAGTAGGTGCTCAAGCTAATAGAGGAGTTAATCTAAGACGTTTGTTAAAAGAGAATGGAACTAATATGTTTGAGAGCATTAATATTGCTGTCAGTGGATCTGAGCGAGAGTAACAGAGACAAAATGAAAGACAAAAACAACAAAGAGGACAGAAGATGAATAAAAGTGTAATGAAAGAGCGTCCTTGCTCCCCTCTGTTGGCGGAACTGCCCTCAGAGTGATCCTCTTTCTAAGTGATTATGGGAAAGTGTGCAAGAGCTTTGGTGGTGAAAGCAATTTTAAGAGCATTCAGGGAGGGGTCACGGGATTGCTGTGTACAGAGACACTTCAGGGCTGAAACAATACTCTGAGCAACTGGTACAATAACACCTCTGGCCTCAGGCGCACACTCACACACACACACACTCACACACACACACACACACACCTATGTTCTCAGCCTATTGCTCCAAGGTTGAAACTCTAAACTCCTTCACCCTGCCAGCCGGATCTTTCTGTGATAGTGTGTTTGGTTCCATGTGCAAATTTTGGATATGTGTGGAAACCTGCATATACAGTATATCCAGTATATAGTACATATAGGCACAAAATATATTTCCAATGGGTTGAACTTGGTGCATGTGTCTTTGCATGGCACCTGGAGGTGATGGTTTAATAAATATAAAATCACAACTTTATATTCCCTCAATGCTTTAAAAACAAATATTATCAAGACAAAAAGACACTGAATTTTAGTTTTAGTTAGATATTAGTTAGTTTAGATATAAATAAGGATTCTGTTTGTAACACAGTTAATTAAAAGTTTTCCTGGACTATTTTTTTCACATATTTTAATATTTTTGTAATCACAACTGGCTGAGCAAATGAAATTCATCTCACAGGGATAAAAACGGTGAAACGGTGCTCTCACCTCGGTGTTTTGATTTGATGAGTCTCGCGCCACTGATCGCTCTGTCCTGATTGGTCAGGATCTACCAGAGGGTCAAGCTCATCAGCGTTTTGGAAAATAAACGTCTGAGAATGTGTGAGTGTGTGGGACAGTGTGTGCAGGAGTTGACATGAGCGTTGTTGCTGTTCTTGAGGGTATTCCAGTGCCATCTTGGATTTTTGCTCTCCACAGTGTGTCCATAATGTCTGGCCTTGCTGCCTCTGTGTCCACTTGTTCTTTTGTTCTGTGGCAGCTTTTCAAAAAATGACCTCCAACGTTTGGACGCAGCACAGAGCAGGCGGCTGCAATGCATCATTCTGTGGTGTAGGTAAGGCCGACATAATGACTCAAGCCCAGGGGCCCCCGACAATCTCCATCCCCCTGCCCCCCCGCCTGCCTCCTCACTGTGTACAGTATGTTCACTTTAGCCTTGGGAGGACAATTCAAAATTCCTTTTTGTGTGACAAAGCCATATATTGTGCAGTGCATACACACCGCATCGTTCCTCCCGTCTTTATCTTCTTTCCAGGCAGCGCATCCTTGGAGACACATATATTTATACTGTATATGCATACCCACAGGCTGTGTGTGCGTGTGTAATAGGTTTGGGGAGACAGCGGGGGTCCGAGGCGTCCCGCGAGGCTGATTAGTGGACCCTACCAAATGTCATTAGGGTGTATTGAAAAAGCAGCCCAGCTTCTAATGCATATTAAAGTGAATGGGCTGTTACATTACCACAGCATCCAGGCTACGCCTGTTGGCACATCAGCACGTCGTTGGTTTTTACATTTTGTGTGTGTGTGTTGCAGCGGCTCCACCTTCAATTTCTGAGGAAAAGATGACAAAAACAGAGCAGGCGCTGACAGAGGCCCAACATGTCGGCCCTCTCCTTGCCTGTAGTTGTGTGCGTTTCCTCTTTGCTCTCCATCGGACGGCATTTACATTTTTCTGCTGCGTTTGTGTGCGTGATGCTCGCTGCGTGTAAATACTGTGATCATTCAACAGATGGTTCAGGGAGTCCTTTGCATCTCAAAGTCGTTGCACATCATACTTCGCCTGCCACTATTGTGTGTGTGCCCTTGGCTCTGTGACTCCATCTACATTTTCCAAGAGTAATATCAGTGACTGGGCTGAAGGAAGTGCTTTCATTCAGTGGTTGATAAAGTAATCACAGTGAGGGAGCAGCAATAACTGTCTGCTGTGCTGCCATTTAACTGCCGCGGCCTTGACTGCATCTGAGGTGGCGTGCTCTGCTTTGTCCCGCACCTTCGCGTGCACGCGTGTTACGGCTTTACGAGCGGCGCGGTGGAGTGCGCCGACTGGTTGCGTACTGTGCCAGCTGTTAAATGTAAGAAGTGCACAAAAAAAAAAGCCCCGTCGCTCTGAAACATTAAACGGCTGCCTGTCTTCCTTCCCCTCAAAGGGAAGCAGAGTGAAGGGCGAACGCGGATGCGTGGTTAATCCATTCATCTTCATGCAGGCTGCCCCCCCGCCCCATTGTGTCTGTCACTGCATCATCTCTCATTCATTCCCTCCAGAATGATTGAATGTTGACTCTCATTTAACGTAACTGTCCAAAAGGCAACGGGAAGAAGACACACGCGTACACACAGTAATTCAGACACGCAGCCTCGTCTACCCATTTAATTAAGCACTCTATGAATAATTCAGTTTGAGCCTCTGGGCTGCAGATAATTATAACGATCAGGATAATAATGTTTATTTTGCTTTTTATTGTATTAAGACATCAATATCTCTGCAGTGCAGCGTGGACAGTTTGCAGCTACACTCCTGATGCCGAAAGCACCACCTCTAATAAGCGAGTGTCTTTCTTTGCGCGTGTGAGAGGAGTTTGAATTCTCCTGCCTCTCGATGCCAGAAAGAAATGGATGTATGTTTCTCTTCTGTCCTGGATCAAAGTGTGGGGATTAATATCATAAACCCAGAGTTGTCTGGCTCAGCCCTCAACTCTTCAATTTTTCAAATGTGACCTTGAAGAGCTGTGACTGTTCTCGTTCTCCGTAGAAATATCCGAACCCGTAATCCTCGCTCGAGCAGATCAATAATACATAATGTGATTACAGTTGGCCTCGCTGTGCACAGCAGCTGCTCTCCACCCTAGGTGGCTTCTATCAAGTTCTGATTAGTCAATGATTGTCCATTGTTTGCCGGGCATATGGAATCAGGAGTCTATTCGCTCACTGTATAGTCATTGATTAACCCTGTCAACAGATGTGGGAACAGTGATTATGCTGTATTGTTGGTCTGCACCGAGGCATATTGCAACACACTGGGCAGTCTTTTCCAAATGGCTGCAATTTGCTATTCTTGCAGAAGATTATTGTAAATCTTTTCTTCTTTATTCCACAGCCGAGGGCTTTGGGGAAGAATGGAATGACACAGAGCTGACTCATGAGCTAAATTCGATCCCTGTGACATATTTTAGATGTTGCTTTATTTAAGCTGGCCGTGGTTCTGTTTCTCACCACATTCATTCTTACAGATCTTCTTTTAAAACCATGTTTTTCTGTCTATCCCTCGCACCTTTCCATCTTTACTATATGTCCTCCATCATCTCATATGGCCCAAGATCCTTGGGGTCTGCCATTGATCCTTCTCTGTGTCACCCTCAAAGCTCCAGGGCTTCTGTCTAGACGCCCAGGCTCTCTGAGAGGCGCTGGCACAGCGATGGCCTCTCCCTCTGGACTTTAGCAGCAGGGAAAAGTCCATCTGTGGAGCCGGGCCTGCTGGAGTTAAACTATCAGTCACTGAGGCTGATGGATGGCCCAGACAGACAGGGAGGTTGTTGGGGTACGTGTAGACACACACACAGTCAATCTGTTGTTCAGTTTGCTGCATGTGTGTGTGTGTGTGAGTGTGTGTGTGTGTGTGTGCGCAGTTCATGTACAAGCCCATGAAACTTGAGAAACTTTCGAGTGCCTCCCGTGTCCCCTCAGCGTCCGCTTCATTTGATTAGTAGCTTTAAGGGGCCCTGTGGATCAATAACTGACTTTGGTAGCCCCCTACAGCTCTGAATACACACACACACACACACACACACACACACACACAGCTCTGCAGCAGTTCATTTAGGCCAAGCCGTCAATCATCAGAGTGACGACAGGTCCAGTCTGGACCAGTCTATCTGGGATCTGGGACGCTGGAGGGGGGCTGATGTTGTGTGTGTGTGCACCATGATATGCCGATGAGATATTATGTGTCTGCTTGGTCCATCTGTCTTGTGAATGTGCATATGTGTGTGAGTACCAATTAGTTCACGTTCCTTGTTATCCCCGACAATAATGGCACGCTCAAATCAGCAGGTCGCTCCATGTCCATAATCCCGAAGTCAGACAGATTTTTTTTTTAGCCCCTTTAATCCTCATGTACCATGTATGATAACTTTAAGAAACCTACTTATTTGACGTGTGGGTCGACTAATTGGGAAACAGTGTACACACACACATGCACGCAGGCTGGATGATGTCATTACTCAATACAACCACAATCCCCTGCCACAGAATATTGGGTTAACTGCTGTGCTCAAGGGCACTTTGACATTAATTGTGCAGGGAGGTTAGTGTTTTATCATCTAAATTTTCCCATGCGGTCCAGTAAGTGGAACAGTTGGAACAAAAGAACCATTACGCGACCACCTGCAGCTTTATAAAGTGGATGAAAAATATTGCATAAAGAAAACCGCAGCCTTTTTTACGGCCTACGTCACACACGCGGATAAACACAACAAGCGCTTGTGTTTAATTATGCAACAAGTCATTTGAGAAAGTTTGAAAGCAAAATATTTCACATCTGCGAGTTGTAATTAATGGGTGTCAGATGAGATTTCTAAAGAACTTCACACGCATTCATCCCGTCCGAAGGTGACCGCGGTCACTCCCAGTGATCGCCTCCGTGCCCTGTGTGGTCCGCTCGTCCACGCTAAATGGAAACAGAGTGTTTGACAAACAGCTTGTCCACCCACAGGCGCTTTTCTCTGTGATCCATGTAGATGCCAGCACAGCTGACCACATTGTTACACACTCAATTTCACTCCGACACACACTGTCACCTTCCCTGGGGTGGGCTCCCTGCCCGCCGGTGCACGGCCCACCGCCCACGCCGCTGTCACTCACCGGTGGCTCCGCCCGTCTGCTCTACCTTCCCACACACAGACACGCGTAAACACAGTCATTGGCCGCCCACACGTGCCAGTTAACCTCCTAACGAGGCGGCACGGGTCGCGCCGTGTTGTGTTGCCCCCTTGGGGCCGTCCAGCCTGTCTGCACGTCGGGCGGTTTTATTCTCGCCCACGCCAGCCGCCTGATGGACTGCCTCGCCTAATTGACTGACCGACTGAATTACTGACTGACTGTCTGGATGACAGACTAGATAAACGTGGGGCATGCTGGGATGGCGTGGGCGTGGGAACTTGAGTAGCAGGATGTGAATGTCTACTGGAGCACAAAAGGAAAGAGTGGCGATGAAGGGAGTAGTCGGAGCGAGGAATGATACAGATATAATTTAATTAGATCGATACTCACTCAGAGTGCATTGTTATCGCTGAGTAATGGTGTTTTGCTGCATAAATATGACCCTTCTCAATCTTTTATTAGTCGGGATAAAGTGTTGCTGTTGGACAGAATGGTCTTAAACAATTAGACTCATTAAATCCTTTCCAAAAATATTCTCTGTTCAATTCATCGCCTCGGAAACCAAACTGTTCGGTTTACAGGGCAACAAAAGAGGATTGAGCAGTGAATTAAACAGTTTTGTTGGTCTTCATCCACCTACCGAGTGTTTTTCTGCACCACTCTGCGCTTCTTGTGATAGTGAAAACGTGACAGATCTGTACGGTGGAAACGGATTATTCAATTAATTTAACTGGCATTAAACATGTTACACGCCACCTGATCCCACGCTGTCGGGAGCGGCTGCGGCTCAGACGGAACACTTAAAACACAACTTTGTTGTTTCCTTCCCAGAGCTGACGGACAGTTATATTTCGAGCCCATTGATATGCAGCACCTGTGCTCCCTGCCAGTGAGTGTATGGCGTTTGTGACTCCTGCCAGTCCCTCTGCGATGATCATCTGCTGCGAGCGCGGCGGCAGCCCCAACACTTGACTGCACCACTGTTAATTTCTCTCTCGCCGCATAAATTAATAGTTCATAAATAAGCAAATAAATTAAAGAGTGGATGGGAGGAGAAAGAGGGGAGGAGAGAAATGGGGGCAGGGAAAAAAAAAACAACTTTCTCATCGGAAAAATTTAATTTCTCACTCCGACACCCACGAGAGTGGGGGTGGGTTTGGGGGTGGGGGCTCGGGCGGAGGGTAATGGATGCGAGTGTGTGTGTTTATGTGTGTGTGTGTGTGTGTGTGCAAAAAGGATTCATTTTCAACCTTTCTATCACACCCCTCTGAGCACTGACACGTCGCCATGTTTTCTTTTTCTTCTCCCAAGATTCACATTGGACAAACATCTGCGTTACTGAGCACACACACAAGGAGCCTGACAGAGTCGTTGTCTTTTTTTCATTATGAGGAGCCATGATGTTGATGCTGCAGAAGGACAGTTCACTTTTTTCTATTTCCCTCACAACATTTAAAAGGCCACCGATGCATTATCGTTATTACCAATGCAATAATGATCGTTGAGAGCAGGAAGAGGTTCATAATGCCAGACTACAGCAGCTTTATAATGTTCTGAATAACTGAATCAAGTGACAGTACTCATGACATTACCTTGACCAGGTTTCTCTCTGTGCGTGCTGTATCCTGTTGCTGCCAGGGGTTGTTTTCGATATGTGTTTTACTCTAAGACACAAATAGAACTGGAAAAGCATCACCGCCTGAACTCAATAAAATCTCACTTGAAGCAAATATAAAGAATAAATTGTATTTCATTTCTTTCCTGACACCAAAGGACAGCGAAGTTTCAAAAGAATGAAGAACAGGGACATGAGTCATCTTGTCCTCTGCTGTCCTTTCTCTGCTGCTGCTCAGGAGATGGAGGCCTGGTTGAGGAGGGAGCTGCTCTCTCACTGTGAAGTTTAATCTACACATAGTTATGCACATTAAAGGAAATAGTGATTAAAATAGACCTGACGCCGTATGACCACACAGACTATATATTCTTTAATGGTGGGAAGTGGAGCCTCGATGATCACGGTGCCCCTATTGGAGCAATAGAGAGAATAATCTGCCGTATTAATTAATTGGCCAACCATTAAAACAATAAATCTGCTTGACGTTAAAGGATCCACATGTTGCTTTTGATATATAACCAGTGTTGGCACCAATTCAGTGGAAATGTTGCAGACCCATAAAGAATTTCTTTACACCGCTGTCTCCAGTGCTGTCTGGTCCGACTTGTACTTAAGGTTACCATCACTAATAGTAGTAGTACTAATAGTCGTTTGAAGAAGTGCGGCTAGACGTATGTATCTTAACTTCCTGTGAATATTGCCACCACCAGCCACAGAAACTTCCATAGAACATACCCTGTGGAACTCCTGGCTCCTTAACAATGTTATCTCAGTCCTAAATTTCCCATTGTGGCAACTCCAGTTCACCTTGACGTGATAGCTCCATTCACAGCAGCTTTACTGTCAGATCACTGGGCTGTATCTCCCTGGAACAGCAGCAGTCAACCTTAAAGTGGACACAATGGCTGGGGGCTTCAGGTGGTGGATGGATTTTTGTTCCCCAGCTCAGCAGCAGAGTGTGTTTACATACCATAGGCTCATAGTTGTGATGAAAGTGATAACCAGATGATTTCCCTCATGATTTCCCGTAATCACCTTCATCAGCTGATGATAAACGTGTGTGAGTGGTGCTAATGACCTCATGTTCCTGCCTGAGCCAAAGCTGCCTTTTTTGGCAGCCGCTCCGACCAGGATGCAAAGATGTCCAGCCACACGATAGCCTGCCTCTCCGGTTAGAGCCTCCCCTCACCTCGTCCCTTCTTCTCTTCCTTTTTAGTATGGCTCAAACTAAAAAAGCTGATCTGTTCCGTTGAAAATGTCACCTCATTAAATGCAGTGAACTTTAAGTGCAGTTAACAGTTGGTGACGTCTCGTCCAACGTTTCAATCCAGTTGCATCATTAAAGTAACTGTATGTCTGAGTGGTCTTGTCCTCAGTGTCTCCGGAGTCTCGTCAGCTTCAGTTTCAAAAGCCACGCAGGATACACGACCTTGCTGATAATGTTTTCTTATTTCGGGTTGAGACATTTCTGTGCATCCTTTTGTGATATTTGTTGTCTGAATATCTTTCTGGAGCTGCGCCGTCCCCCAACTGTTTTCTCTCTGCGATGGAGAGAGGAAGTGCTAATTCTTTGATTAGCTGCATCCCAGAAAGTAATGTGCGAGAGTCTGCAATGTGCGATAATATATGTGATTCAGGATTTCTAATGTGCAAAACTTGATTTCCCTTGCTGATCATTAGTGTTTCCAATAAAGCAGGGATTGGCCCTGTGCAGATACTTGGCCAGCCGCTCAGGCTTAAGGATGACTCCTTTGGGTTGGAACACGGCCACGCTGGTGAACAGCTATGTTGGTTTGTTTGTTTTGATCCACTCCTCAGCACAGCATGCTGTTTGGAAGACTTTCCCGAGGATTACATATACCATGGAAAGTAGATTACTCCACTTACTGGATCCCCACCAACAACGGCTGAGAGACGAGGTCTGCCGAGGTCTGCTAAGACTGCTCCGATTCAATTATTTAGCTTGGCGCCCTGCTTTTGGATGTAGGTCCTTGCGACTGAGTGCATTCCGGAGACGCCTCTTTGACTTTTCATTGTCCTGAACCAAAAATGACTGCATGCTCGGTGGAAAAGAACAGACCAAACTAAACACCTTGACTCAGTTACAAGGAGAAAACAAAGGAACTGCATTGCCCAGTTAGCCAGACAGCTGTGGAGGAAACAGACACTAAAATGAGCTTTTTTATGGCGGTTTTGCAGCCACGGCTGGAGATGACCTCTGTGTCACACAGAGCTATCTTTGGATGCTTTTTTTTTTTTTTCTCTGTGCGGTGTTTCCAAACTCTTTCTCTGTGTGATTGTCCTGAATGTGTCCTTGAAGGGAGCGGCAGACACCACAGAGATCCTCCATGTAAAAGTGTTTTTAATTATTAATGCTGGCCCCTCCGTGTTGGCGGGACTCCAGGCTGCCCCGTTGACGGCCACCACATTTCGCTCACTCACCGCCATGAATTATTCTCGCGGACGCACGCTCACAGAAATACAGTGTGCGCAAACACGCATGCAAGAATGCACACGTCGAAGGTTGAAACCCGCAGTGGGCCTACGTGAGGGAGCGTGCTCAATTACCTAAAAAATGTACTCATATATAGGTACATGTACACACTCAGTGGTGATGAAATGCGTATAACACGGGCCATTTGCAGCACTTGCTCCTGTAGGTAAACACAAGAATGTTACACCCACAAACCTTTGTAAGGAAGCAAGTGTAGCCGCCCACACACTCCCATGTTCCTGCTGTATGTTATCTGGCACATGGCACACACACACACACACACACACACACACACACACACACACACACACATACATACACACTCTTCAGCAGACGCACAATGGATCCCTGAGCACACACGGGCCATTTGCAGTATTTCTTCCATTCAGTGTGTTCCGTCCAGCTGTCAGCGGGCCGTCAGTGTGTTCAGTTGCCGGGCAAACAGCCCCGCCCCCTGCCAATAATAAAATATGCCTTTAAAATGTCACTCGCTCCCGAAAGAGCAAAAGCTGAGGCAACAAATCGATTCACATTAGTTGTTCAATTGACTTTGGCCTCAACCCCCCCCCTTTGTCTCACCTCCCTCTTTTCTTTCTTTAGTTCTTTCATTCCACCTTGATGTTCTACTTTCTTTCTAACTCTCTGTCCCCCTACACCCAGTTCTTGCTTTGTCACCTCGTACAGGGCTTTGCCATCCACTGGTTCCCAGTTATGCCCCCCCTCCCCCCAGCTAATCTAAGGGAATGAATGTAGAGGCGGCAGCTTCAGCACAACTCCTTTTCACTCTCCCTGCCCACCACCGCCACTCATTTCTATTTTCACCTCGTTTCAGACTTATCACATTGACATCATTAAGGCTCCCTCTCAGCAGCGCACTCATTCGTTATCCTCTCCATTTTACACATTTTTTCTCTCCCTCTGTTTATGTATGTCTCACTCTCCCGTTTCTCTCTCTCTCTCTCCAGTTATCTGTCTCGCTCATTGTCAGAGGATTTAAAAGGCTCTTTATTTGAGACCAGTGAGTGTCGAGGCTTGGTTTTTCATCCCGGCGACAGAAACCTGTTGGAGTCTCCTCATTCAGAATGAAAGGGACGGACATTTTGCCTTTTTCCAGGGGATCGTAGGGAGCAGGGCTGTGCTTGTAAATCTGAAAGAGTGACACGCGGCTCATTCGGTTTGCTCATTTCATAAGCAATATTTCTCTCCCCACTGCAACCTTGGAGAGGGATATTTTTTATTTCAATTTCAAGGGAAGACGGCAGAGGATTTCGTCGGGGGAGGAAAAAAAAATGAAAGGAATGATAATTCAACAGCAGTCTAATATAATCAGGCTGAAACAGAAAAGTACGTGTGTAGCGCCATGTGTCTAATGACCGACCTGCCGCTGGTATCACAACAACATTTAGTGTTGTGTGTGTGAAGTGAGAGAGGTGGCATTCACTGCTTCTCTTATTTCTTCATTGTAAACGGAACGTTTTTGGGCTTTCGCTGAGACTAAAGCCACAACGAACAAATCTGTTTCTTCGTCGATGATTTGCTCATCTTTTTCTTGGCATTCTCTGCTGCAGTGCAATTCAACTTGTTCACTTATGGCTCATCATTAGATTGGAGTAATTATACACAAAAATGTAAACCACCTCACAATTACAGCCCTCTGTGGCATTATTGTTAATTATACCAATTTGTTATCCTCTTGCACGCTCGCTCAGATAAACACAGGTGGCATTGATCGTGGTCTGAGTTCAACAATGGACGGGGTTTGAAAATGTTGGTTATCTCAGGAACGATTGTGTCATGTGACTGGTTTAGAGCTCCTCCCGTGGCACTTTACAGTACTCTGTTTATGCATGCAGGCTTGGAGCTATACAGCATGTTTGCCTGACTGCTTGCACCAGCTTATCTTCCAGCCAGCAGCATCTTGTTATCTGCAACTTGGAAATAAACGCAGTCATAATGTGTGGTACTTTATTCCTCTTATCTCGGCGTAATGTTTTCCCAACGCGCTTTCGCCACGGTGTTGATACTCGCCTAGCCGTGGCCCATTGTGTCGTCCGCATCAGAGGCCGCACGTCGCCGCGCCTAAATGTTGCTTCTTGTTTGGCCCAGCTCTCGCTTCTTAAGCTTATCTGAGCGGCAGTGTTTTCACAGACGGAGTTTGACACGGAGGACCCCACCACTAGCTGGGTGGAGCTGGCAGGTCAGGGGTCAAGTGAAGTGAAACCAGCACAGGCAGAGGTCAGGGGAGAGGAAAGAGGAGAATACAAGGAAGGGAGATGGAGGTGGAGGAAGGTTAAGACCCCACTAGAAAGAACCCAAAGTTAATATCCCCCATCCTCCCTTGTGCCTTAACCCAGGGCTAAACTAATATGGCCTCTCCTAATGAACAAAAGTGGCCACCATCTGCATTGTTGGTTAGGAGTCTGCCCTGCCATCTTGGATCAATTTAAGGGTAAATAAAATCTGAGTGCCAGGGCCTTTTCTGGGTCTCTAGTGTCCCGCTCGCTCCACCGCAGGTTTTCACAAGCTGGGAGTGACAATGCCAGACTGCGTCCCATGGGAGGAAAGTGAAAACCTTTCCACACACACACAGCTCACCTCCCGTCTATAAACAGAGGCCCAGGGTAGGGTGCGGTCCTGTGGCCAGAGTTGGGGTGGCGTTCTGAGGGGGGAGAAGGTAAAGGTTAGAGGCTGGTGGCGACAGTGGCAGCGCCGCGGTGAAGCCTTACGAGCTTTGCGTCATGCACCCGGCGTGTCGCACCTCCCTGCCATGAGAGCCTGTAAAGACGTTTTAAAGTCCTGCAGCCCTCCTCGACAGGAAACTGAGGTCTGCTGCTGTTTTTTTTCTCCTTCTTCTTCTTCTTTTTATAAACATCAAAACCAGAACGCTTGATTAGCATCCAGCGTGCGCACGCAGCGAAAGATCGCGCTGGCAAATACTGTCCGTCCGCGGGTCGTCCCCCGCGTGTCCAGCGTGTATGCTCGCACATGCACGGATGCCCGCTCAGACCACTGAGAGGTGATCGTGCACGCCTGGCGGCGGTGTGTGCACGTGCGGGTGTGACGCCGTGATAAAAATCCAAATAAGGGTGCCACATGGGATCGTTTATCTCGTGACAGACCACTTCTGTCTAATTAGCGTGAAACACAGTAAAGAAATATAGGCAACTGTAATTTAAGCAGGGGATGGAGATGTGTGTGTGTGGTGCACATATGGTGGCGTACGTGTGTGTTATTCTTGCAGGATGTCTGCGTCCCTGTGGTTTTTCAGGTAAAGCTATCACTCCTGTCAGAGCTGGCGTGCATATGTTCAACCGCTTCGTTCCCAGCCCTCGTCTTCTGTACGCTGTAAACTGGAAGATTAGGCCTTAAGCCTCCTTTCCAGATGAGACGATGCAGGCGATGTTCCCATCAAACGCGCTCGCAGCCCTGACCTCTCCTGCTGCGGCGGTCATCTGTCCAGGTGAGGTGGAGGCAGCTCCCTCAACGCCCCTCCCAGACAACGGCAGCATGTTGTGGTAGCAGTGAGAACATAATATGAACAGGAAATTGCTCCGAAACGCAAGGGTTTATGGGTATATGGAGACAGATTATAACGTCTTAAAGCCAAGTCACTGATGCTTGGAAAGCATAACAGAAAAAATAACCGAGGGCAGATTTCAGTCTGGGCTGATGCTCGGATTCTGTTTTCGTATGTGTTTTTACAGCAGAGGAGGTTAATTATAAGAGCACAAACCCATTATGCTAAGCTGAAGTTAAAGGAATTATTTTGTTTTATTCCTCCTCCCCAGGGCCTAATTAAGGTTGTATACTTGGCCCCTGGGGATGAAGAAGTTACTGAAAGTAGTAATAAATGGGATGTTTAGTCTGCGTTCCTCTCTGAACTTTGGTTCACCTGCATGTAGTAAACAAAGAGGCTGGTATTGGATTCCTGTGGCCAATGCAGATAGTTTGGGGGAGAGAAAGAAACTTGGAGAAGCTATGCAGGGCACGTTCTAAAAAAGCTGCAGCAGTTTTACAGACTTTCTCCAATATATTGTCACTTTTTATTGTTTTTGTGCTGGACGTCGTGTAGAGATGTGGCCCGGTGCCCCTCCAACATCCTCAGAATAAAAGTCTATATAAACACAAACGCAATTTAATTAGATAATAACAGTCTCCTCATTCATTGCACCTGATGGGCTGCGAGCATTCAACAGGAAATGTTTTCAAAATTCTAATTAGTTCGTTTCTGTGAGTAATTTATTTGCAGAAATGTTCTTTTACAAGGCGTTCGCTCTGAGGACAAAAAAAAAAAAAAAGGAGCTCGGTCCGGATCGACACGATTTAAAGATTCAGCAGCCGGCAAGTGATCAAGGACAAATTTACACCCGGGGCTGCTCCCACTCTGGTTATGAGAAACAGAATTGACTAACTGGATGTGGTACGAGTAATGTCCTTAATTGCTTCCCCCGTTTGCCGGCACAGGGGTGGCGTGGACAGCGGCGGGCGTGCGAGACCTTAAACATCCCTCTGAATAAACGCAGAAGGCCTGAAAGTTGCTGCAATCACAGTTCAGACACAATGAGGCTACATTTTTGCGGCAGGCTTAGCATTGCTTAGCAGCTCGATGAAGGCTGCAGGATTGGCATATTGTGTGTTGTGTTGTTTTTGTCGAGTCTGGCCTCAGTTTGTTTCAGTTGCCCAGGGACGACAAACATGTCTGTTTATAGTCAGTGTCTGCTTTTGTTCACCCCTGGCTTTTTTTTTTTTTTTTCCACGCCATCGTCTGTAATAACGTCGCATATAAGAGAACCCGGACCCGGATACCTGCGATAGACCATCTCAGCCGAAACAAAACTGGTCTCTTTTTAAAACAGAGGAATTTTCAGTGGGATTTCAAGCGAATAAAAATGTGATCACAGCCGACCGAACAAAGACGAAATCCAGAGCCGTGCAGCTTTAAGCTCGAGAATACAGCCCGACATGTTGGTCCTGCGGTTATAGACGATCAACTCTGACTCAGCCCCCCCCCCTCCTGTTTCTCTTGTCGTGACATTTCGTCTTTGCCTCATCTTCCCCTTCCTTGTTGTGATGCACATCGAGATTTTGGGAAAACAATTTGTCTCGGCGTAGAATGTGATAAATGAAAGCCATATGTCTTTGCGAGAACAGATTGAGCCCCGTGTGTGTTGACAGTACATTTTGTCCCAGTGGGGCTTCCATCTAAGCCTTGACATTTTCAGACAATATTGCGGTGTTGAGCCACAGTTAGGATTTTTCATAAGAGAGATGTGTGTGTGTGTGTGTGTGTATACTAACATTACGATCATCTCTCTCTCTGTCTCAGTGTCACAACACTTATTACTTTTTCCATTGGGTGTGTGTGTGTGCGCCTGTGTGTGTACATGCTTGTGTGTTTGCGTACATCTGTCTCTGAATTCCTTTGAATTCCTCTCCCTGTCACTCTGTTTGTCCTTTGTTTTATAAGAGTGTCTGCGCACTGTCTGGGGTTTGAAGACACATTATCTTCCCATATTTATCTGTCTATTATTCCCCGCTTTCGCTTTTTCATCCAGGTGTATTTCTTCTCTTGTTTTGCACAGTGTCATTAGGGTATGCAGTCTCCCTGGCCTTGATGCTATCTGCGGCATGATATCTGAACTAATGCTGCACTTTTATACCATCCCCACGAGCAAAATGCTTGGTAAAAGCAGGCTGTCAGTGGAAGGGCCTGGTCGGAGGCTGAGAGAGGCTCCGCTTTTATATCTCAATATATTTTTCTGCCTCAACAACGAGGGAAGAAATGTCTGCAGTCCTGCTGCATTATAGATGCACAAGAAATGCATGGAGTGGGATCTCCAAGCCTTTGTATTTAATTACCTGTTGAAGTACTGAGGCTGCCTCCATAGTACATCTAGTTAAAAGCTTCCCGTCCATTCCTACATGCCTGGCTGAAATGAGAGCTTGTGTCCTTTGCATGTCAGCAGATGGATGATGGGTACAATACACAGTTTAACTGCACAGCAGATGTTGGCAGAGACGCCAGGGTCTGCAACAGTTGTTTATTGCCCTTGCTGGGGAGCTGCACTGGTAGCCAGGGCTGATGCTGGGTGTTTCCTTTAGCAGAGACGACGCTGTGACTGAAATGAACTGGTGACCAAACAGTTGTTTGGTTCTCCAAAACATTCAAACCGGTCGTCTCTTGCCTCTGTCTCGGCGCTGCTGGCTTCCTTGCTCCGCCTGAATGGGCCGTCACATCTGCTCCGTATCTGCAGTGTGTTTTATGCACGCATCTATATTTCAAGTATCGTCTTTCTCCGCTGCTCGGTTAGTTTGTGCTCGTGTGACGTGTATCACTGTATCTGTTAGGAATCCGAGGGGAATGCTCTGACGCTGTAAATCTCGTGCATCCCCGGGTCCAGGGCCTGTCCCCTGTGTGTGTGTATTGTGTCTAAGTATATGGATACGTGCTGCACGCCTTTTATTTCCATGTTTTTGTTTCTGATGCGAATCTGCATGATGCAGTGTGTTGCATGACTGTGATGTTTAATGTGGATTATGTATCGCTGAGTTTTTTCACAACATGAGTTTGCATGTTTGCCGCCGTGTGTGTGTGTGTTCCTCTGGCTGCCTGCTCGTGTATTAATATGCAAGCGAAACAGCTGGCGTGGCTAATGGCTGTCCCTCCCCGCGTCCCTCCCAGATCCATCCTCTCTTGCACACCATGCGCACTCAACTGAACACTGCTTCCTCCTCCTCTTCTGCTCGAGGCTTCAAACAGAAGCAGGTGTGTGAGAGTGTATGTGTGTGTGTGAGTGTGTGTGTGTGTTGGGGGGGTGACACAGAGGTTGCAAGATGGTTGAAAATTAGTGTTGGGGAATTGTTTACAGTGATGATAAAACAGAAATTGTTATTGTCCCGTGGAGCTGTAATGTAAAATGTTAAATTAAACCAAAAAGCACGGTGTTGAAGTTCGGAGAGAAAGAGAGTGGAGTGGAGGAGTGGGAGGAAGAGAGAGGTTCAGCATAAGCGAGTTCAATTAGCAGAATTTAGCCTATTAATTTGTGCTATTAGCGACATCACGCTGGGGTGTTACTTACCGAGTGTGCATGTGTTTTTCCGTATCGAGAGTTGACATGAAAGTGATTTAAGAGCCATAAACAGAGGCTTTGAAATGCCAGAAACACGAACGCAGGTTATGGAGATGTGGTTTGCATTAGCATTGCTGAGTGCATTCCGGCTCCTCGTCGCACAAACACACAAACCCTTCCACACAGGCGCAGAGAAGTCGTGGTGTGTGCAGCGGTGCAGGGCATTCTACCCTCGAGTGTGTGTGTGTGTGTGTGTGCACCAGGCTGTCGTGAAGTGGGCGCAGTTCGGCGTCCTGGCTTGCGTGTCTTTTCTTCATAAAAATGCCACTCAACTCCTCCGCCGAGGAATCAGGAGCAGCTGGCGGCATTTTCTCTCTTTTTTTTTTTTCCTCCTCGTCTTTTCTCTCCTTTCCAGGCCACTCCAGTTGCCTCTTCATGAGTCTCTCCCTCTATTTTTAGTTTCCTGCATTCATTTGTGCATTTCTCAGTTTATGTCCTTCTCTTTTATTCTTTTTCCTTACTTCTCGTTTTTTTTTTCCCTTGCCTGGTCCGCTGGCTGCTCCCAGTTCCAAGGCCAGGCACTTCGCTTTTCACCAACCCCACAACACATGAATCATTTTTATTCATGATCAGACAGGCCTGTGAATGATGCTGCTGGGGGCTCCAGGGGCCAACTGTGCGTCTGAGTTTCTGTGCAGTGATCGATGGTGAGAAACAGCCTCGTGTTTTTTCCTAACGGACGTTCTTGAACCATTTTCAAGTTCAGATGAAAATAATTTGCGAGGGTGAGGTCATTATCCCGCCGATGCGCTGCCAGCTCACGTACGAGCGCACTGCGTTTCTCTACAATCATACACACATTGTAGTTTGAAGGAGTGGGGCGAATGATGGGGGGGTGAACAAAGAGACCTCAGACCACCCTCCCTCTCTGGGAAGCTCACCAATGCCCTCTGCTGCCAGGAATTGTCACTTCATCAGGCCACTTGTTGCCTCCCCCCTTCACTCAATTGGCTTTAATTGTGTTCTTATTTATATATTTCGTCATTGATTTGTCTGTTGAGGCCGACATGGCTCTAATCCACAATGACTGGCTGTCAATGGGTGATGGATGGAGAAACACCAGAAAGCAAACACGATGCGAGACGAGTGTGACACGCATGTGTGTGTGTGTGCGTGAGTCATCCTGTGTGTCTGTGTTTGTGTTTGCTCTTGTGTCTCCATCGAAGTGTGTGTGTGTGCGTACACATTTGCTACACGTATGTGTGTGTGTGTGTGTGTGAAGAGCATGTGGCGGCTGCTGAAGGAAAAAAAAAAAGACAAGAGGCAGGACAATGTGTCATAATTATACTTTGGGTGTCACCGCGAAAACAGCGTTAAAGCCAGATGAGGTGGTGTTTACCAATATGAACAGACAAATAGAACAGCACATTGGTGTCAGCTACCCCCTTCTCTCTTTCTCACTCGCACACACACACACAGCCCTCTCTCCCCATCCCTTGTGGCTTCTCTTGTCTGTCACTTCCTGTGTGTATTTATGGGTGTGTGCCAGTACAGCAAATGTATGCAGTGTCTGCCCCATTTCTTCCCCTTGCTTCTGATATGATGGAGAGGAGAAGGGGGGCAAGCAAATGAAAGAAAAAAAAAGTCCTGCAACAGATCCAGGCCTGGAAAGAAGGTCAGTGTACGAGGGAGCGAGAGCGAACACAAGAAGCAGAAGTAAAAGAGACCGGAGAGAGAGAGAGAGAGAGAAGCCCAGTCGATGGGGAGCAGGTAATATCCAGATGATCATAGAAACTTTCAGGTGCTTTCAGAAAGTCAAAGCTAAATTCAGCCGTGTTCTGCATGCACGCACAGGAAGCCCCGCCCCCCTCTCAGAAAGTGCCTCGGAACTGTTTTTCCTGGTGTGGGGCCAACGTGTAGATATGGTTGGCGTGGTGAATGTGGAGGCGAAGTGTTCCATTGTTGACCTGTTGAACCTTCTGAGGAAGGATGAGAGGATAAACAGAAGAGATTAGATTGCAAACATTGAAATTCAATCAACATTATTCCTCCCCTGGAAGCAATAATGTCAGGAATGCACTAATAACTCATAAAACCATCACGGAGGGTATTTTACACACTCCAAAGTTCAGGATCGGTTCAAGAAGAGCCGCGGCACCATAGCGACTGTAGATCATGTCGGTGCAAGACGTATGAGAGCGTCAATGCATAGAGAGGAGGCTGTTGACGATAGAGGAGGAGAAATACGTGTCTGTGTGTTCAACGACACCTGAATGAGAGTTGGCAAAATGGGAAGATTGACGAAAGCCAGAGAGGGTGTGAAAAAAGGCCGTACTTAGCAAAAGGAGACGGGAAAATGCTTGTTAAGAGGATGGAGCGATAAAAAAAAGCCGATAAAAGGAGAGAAATATGCTTTAGATGGAGTCTGTGCGAGAGCGAAATTATCTAAAATGATATAAAAGGGCTTTATGCACGCTCACATAAAGGAGAGAATGCACGTAATGTGTGGTGCACACTTTCCTTCCCTAAATCTCCGCTGGAAAAAAAAAACAGAAACATTTCTTTAAACGTCCCCCTCTTTTGTCGTTTACTTTCAGCCTCCAAATATCATAAAAGTAAGTGTGATTTAAATGGATGTTATCGCGTGTCAGAGTTTGTGTGTGTGTGTGTGTGTGTGTGTGTGTGTGAGAGGAAGTGCATGTGGTGCAGTAAGTGATGTTTGCTATAAGCACTCAGCTGCCCATGACAGTGAAGTGGTGTAGTCCATCCAATATCCAATATCACCCTAATTCCACTATTAAGCTACATGGCTGCCAGCTAGCGCTGAGTAATACCACACACACACACACACACACACACACACGCACTGCAAAGGCCATGGCGAAAGTGTAGCTTCAGGGTTTTTACATTGTGAATGAAGCGGTCAGATCCCACATGTTTTTGCTTAACTCTAGAGCAAATGCACATTTTAATTTACTGGTGGACACCATCCTCACCCTTAACCTGTTCACTCTGTCCTAAAAACAGACATTTTCCTCATAAACTGCAGGACGAAGGGCTCACAGGAGACCTCTTGTTTAGGGTTATCTGCTCCCCGAGGGGTATTTTTTGGCGTCACGGGATAGTAAAAAGCCCGGTCCGCTCACACTTACACAAACACCCAGAGACACGGCACACTAAAAACCAGATTTATGACGGCTCAATTTATGCTGCAGTTCCATGCTCAGCCACACACAGCCCCACGCAGGGTCATATTTGTCCCATATTTCATCCCATTGCGCTCCCTTCACAGTTTGTAGAGGAGGAGCGGCACTAAATTGAGCCATAAAGCGAATCAGCCTCTCATGTCATGCTACATTCTCATAAACATGGATGGTTGTTGCTGCACTGGCTGAATTCAGCAAAAATATTGTGTTTGGATCGCGAGCTCCAGAAAGGTTCGTTTTGTTGTGATAACTTCATGAGAGTGGAAAAGTTGTGTCAGGGCTACCAAGATACCGAACTCAGCGCCGGTGGAAATCTGTTTGCATGAGTCACAGTCACACGTTGGAACATTCAGATTGAGGTGTTTGTTGTCTTATTGTTGTCTTATTGGAATTCGGTCCTGATTTGCTAACCGAGCCTCCTCATGAGGCAATGCCACCAGCAGGAGATGGTTATCTCCTCTCTGATATCATAATGAATCAAAGCTTTGAGTCCGTCTCGCCCCACGTGAGGCCTGTGAGATCGGCCCGGCATTCCCACTCCCGGCGGGAGCGGCTGTGTGCTCACCTGCTCCTCTTTAAGAACTGCACGGTGTATAGTGACATCAAACTGTTGCTTTAGTGCAAAGCACAGCAGTAAACCAATGCTGGTGAGCAACCATTTACGCCGGTCCGTCGTCTTCAAAGCTGCGCCTGCAGTGAGAGCCTTGAAACAACAACCGCACAAATGAGAAACATTTTCTCTCTGATCGCTTTCTGTGGAGCAGGTAGACTGGATGCCCCATCTGATGTTTTACGTGTTCATGTAAAAATCAGAATTGGTTGGCTGGGATTTAATGTTCAAAAAGACAAAGAAAAACTAACCCTTGAATTTGAGATTTCATGAAGCGATTTTACGCAGGGATGTGGTGGAACGTGGACACGTCTGGGCATCGTGAGACTCATAAGAAAAATTCAATTTCCTCCTCTTTCCCCTTAAAACAACACTGTCTCCATATAACTCGCATCTGTTTGATGATACTCTCTATGATGAATTTATCTCATAAATATTCATGTCAGCCTCCAAAGACGGGTAAAATCTATCCTGCAAAAACTGTAAACTGAGATTAGCCAGGTTTATTTCGGTGCGTGCAGAATGTATGAAAAGCTGAGGTGGCTGCCACCGCCACAGAAAAGAACATGGAAATTTATTTCTTGAAAAAGGCTGCAGCAGGCAACCAGACCTTTTCCCTCTGTGTGGTCTTTTCTCTGATTGAATAGTGCCATTACTCCTAGTTTTAGACAGAGAGAGGCCCTGGGTGTCTCAAAAACACATTGTATGAGCGGTAAAAGGGCTGAGCGAGCGAGACGGATCCGCACGCATCTGGCTTTGGCCTTTAAAAAGGCGGAAGCTGTCTCTGGTTTGTCATTTAGCGATGAGCATGTGAACAGAATATCGGGTTGTGACTTAAGCAGAACGCAGACAGAGACGGAGGACTGGGCCGAGATGGATGGACGGAGGGAAAGATGGAGTGTAGGGTGGTGGAGAAAGAGGGTGGAATACGGAGGAGAGAGATGAGGACAAAAGATGCACTCAATGCGATGGAGGAGATGGAGGACAAGAGGAGGAATGGGCGGTAAACAAAAGGATGGATGGTGTTGACAGGAGAGTGTTGAATGGAGCTTCTGGACATTATATTTCACCCCATGGATTCTGGTGGGCCAAGGTGTGTGTGTGTGTGTGTGATTCATCAATGGTATCATCAGGAGACAGATGTGAGTTCACACCCATATATTGAAACACCAACACACTGAATCTGTATGCCACACACACATTTTATGAGCTCACGAGTGCAGTGTTGTCCTCTCATCCTTCCAGCCCCATACTGTAGTCCACACACACACACGCTCAAATGAAAGAACACAGCGAGTGTCCCACAGCTGGACACTGATGAGGGAGAGAGGGAGAGAGAGAGAGAGAGAGGTCGTTCGACCTGCTGTGTGAACAGGCAGTATTTCCATACAAATCAATGGAGCGTCAGGCTAAGCTCAGGGACGCATCAGGGGACAAGCCTGGTCACACACGCGATGGAGCTTCACGTACCCTTTACACTGCGTCACACACACTAACACAGGCAGCCAGCTGGCAGAAGTTAGCACATCCAGAGGCTGGGTGTTCAGACAAGGTTACATCCATAATAAAACCTACGGCGCTGATTGCTGCTCTGAAAAGCTCAGATGAAGCTGCGCCATTAAGCCAAAAGGTTCCACACACAGTAGTTTTGCTCAGGCTCTTTTGCTCCAGTAAAAGTTTTCTAGGAGCATTAAATCTAATTCATTCTTTCTTTCTTGGCTTTTAGATCAGAGGACGGATGGGTTGTATTTCCCAAAGCCTTCGTTCAGTTGCACATATCTTAGCGCTGCGCTGATATTTTAGACTGTAGCTTCCAGTTTGGTTTTGCATGGCGGCCGTGCCATGCTGCTGAATACATGCCAGGCCTTGTTGCCCAACACCAGTGGCCAACCTCATTAATTTTCTTGTCACTGATTGTAAGCAAATTGTCGACATGTCCAGCTTTCACAGAATATTTGTGTACTTTTGGTTCTGCTAGCGTCCAAAGGCTCGTACAGTATAAACACACAGCCGGCCTTTTACCTTTTCCTCACGCCTGGCGCCTGCTAGCGTGAAGGACAACGTGTTTTGGTGTTCTCTCTTGTACTGTCCTGCTAAGCATGGAGATCACTGCGCATGCAGTTAGGCATCTTTTAAATTGTCTGTATGGAGTTTTTAGTTTTAGTTTCCATCCAGGAAGCATTTTTGAAACGATCGCCTTACTACCTGTTTTGGAAAAACCCAGAACGATGTGTGATGTAAAAGCAGTAAATACAGTTTGTTTCCAGTCTGGCTGTATCTGCTCTCATCTCTGAGACTTCCAGCGACTTGCACTGAATAAGTACATCCTCATTGTTCTTCTCCTCCTCCGTCACCGCAGTGTTTTCTTGGAATAGGGGCGGCCACTGTCACATCATCTGCAAACCACAAATACCGTTTTTGGAGCAAAAATCACTTTCTTCACTTTTAATCTTTTTTTGGCCTGAGGATTCAAATGTGAAATGAATTTCATCCCAAATACAGTCTAATGGAAATGGAAATGCCAAAAGAAAAGAAAAAAAAAAAAAAAAAACGGCCATCAGTAAACCCATAATGTTAAAACCTCAGTGCACACCAATTTCATCTGCTACTTCCTTTCTTTGTGATGGGGAACAGGAATTAAATATCACATTAGAGTAAGCATATTAAAAGGATAAGAGAGTCGCTACGAGCTCGAACAAATTGTCCGGTGATGAGGAGAGAAAAGGACGGAGGGAGCACAGAGGATGGAAAAAGGTGAATGCTTTAAAAATGATGAAGGAGGAGGGGCGGGGAGGGGGGCAGATGAGAAAAGGAGGAGGTCTGATACTGAAGAAGGTTGAATTACCCAGGGTGCCAGAACGAACAAAGACGAGAGCCCGTGTAAGAGCCATTCACTGTCGACTGTTTGGCGAAATAAAACACATGGATGGCGAAAGAAAGGGTGAGCTGGAGAATGAGGAGGGGTGATCAAACAAGTGGGCAGAGAGGGAAATGAGAGGGAAAGCAGAGACAATTCATCATTAAAGTGGGCAAACCGGACAACCAGAGTCTGGCTGGATGAACGGGAAAGAAAAATAAAGTTGTGGGCCAAGAGAGGACGAGAGAAAACGGGAAAGAGACGTAGGAAATGAAAACAAACAGGCCATCATCCATCCCATCCGTCTGTTGCTGCTCAGCTCCCCTTAAAGGTCGCGGTGCTTTTCTTCTCCAAGTGTCGACAGGAGGAAGGGAAGGACAGCGACAGAGCAGAGAAAGGACGGGAAAAATGGTGAAGATTTATCTGCTGAGGAGAGGAGGAGGAGGAGGAGGAGGAGGAGGAGCGGCGGCGGCGCTTCAGAATTCTTGATCATCGCCACAGCGACCAGTCACCTGGCAACCGGGTACACAATGGCTGCGGTCGCCTTGGCAACAGCGTGGTCTCCGTCGGATACACAGAGAGTATGAGGAGCCGGGCAGGCAGCGAGACAGGTAGACAGATGGAGTGATAGGGAGAGAGGTGTGAGATGGAGGGCAGGAGGGTGCGATGCAGCGATGGAGGGAGGAACTGGAGGAGGAGCAGGTGTAAACAGAGAGCTGGTATATCACACCTCAACAGGTGCAGAGCCTGGGCCAAATGTGTGTAAAGACATAATGAGAAATGTAATGAGCTACTGTCTGGGAGAGGGGGCCACCATATGTGACCCTTCCTGGGTGTGTGTGTCCCTGCATGTTTAGAGCATGACAGGCCGTGCTCTAAATGTTTCCCAGCTCACACACGAACACACCTTTCGGCTTCAAAGCATTTTCCTTTGTGAGTTATATTTGTGTGTGTGTGTGTGTGTTTCAAGAGCGATTCAGGAAGAATGAACGGCCCCTAAAGACAGAGACAGAGACTAACGCATCAGAGTCGTCTTTAATTTCCTCTGAAAGCACTTAGTGGTGATTCACGCGTCCGTCACATGATGTGACATAGCATGTCCCTGTGACACGCCCACACGCTCGCGCACGCTGTGACGCAAGAGCGATGCAAACCGCCATGAATAAAGATGTGGCGCCGAAATAAAATCACAACTGCATACCTACACACACACACACACACGCACATCTAAATGGATTAGAGTGATTAAAAACATCTAAACTGATTAAAAACATGGTGGAGCAATACATCACAGACACACTCCAACTCTAAATTAGTTAGATTTTAATTCACATTCTGCATGGACATGATTTAATAGTTAACATTTCAGATAGGACTTATTAAGGCCTTGGGGCCTGGTGTTGAATAAATGAGCAAATGAGATTGAGTTTGTTTTTATTTTGTGTGTGTGTGTGTGTGTGTGTGTACTGTAGTACAGCCTATAAGCCCATTAGCCCCAGGTTAAGTGATTTACAGCTTCAGCTTTAAGCCCCTCTTGCAATCTCATCCCCAATGTCCCTGTCTATCTGTTCAATCTGCCTACCTTATCTAGGAGATAATGCACACACACACACACACACACACACACACACACACACACACACACACCCTTCAGCCTGCTTGTGTAGACGCACTGCAAGACACAGCTCAGAACACATGTGAGCTTGTATTGTACACAGAACTAATTTAAGACAAGAAACGTACTAATACACATATCCATGCGCACACGCCTTCCCACGGCGCTCCTCATTAGGAGGTGCTGTGCTCCTGGAGCCAAACACAGAGGAGGTGTTTCATCTGCTCTGTGTGTTTGTTCTCACTGCGGATGCACTTTGATACGGGCATCCTCATCAATGCGTCTAATGGCACTGTACACGCCGTCTCTCTCTCTCTTTTTCTGTCATGGCAAGTGTGTGTGTGTGTGTGTGTGTGTGTGTGTGTGTGTGTGTGTGTAGGATCAACCTATTAAACTTCACAGCTGCTCTCTCACACAGCCACTTTTTCCACAGCGGCGAGCAGCCTCTAACCTCGGAGACAAAGGGAAGCGTGGAAAGCCGCTCTAAGGACAGATAATAGCAGGAGAGGGAAGTGCTAAATGACTGCTCCATCTCCTGCATCAGCAACCCCTTCCCTGCTCTCCCCATCTATAAACCATTCCTCCTCCTCTCCTCCTTCTTCTTCTTCTCCCCATCTGGCCGACTCCTGCTTTTAAAATCCTCTATTTCAAAGGGACAAAGAGAGGAAAAGGGAGAAACCAACAGCGGCAAAAGCAGCAACTGCACTTACAAATGCGCAGGCATTATAATGAGGCGGCCGCAGCGTTGCCACGACAACACCCAGGGAGGTGAGGGGGGATACGGCGACACCGAGGCAGGAGGAGGAGGAGGCAGAGTAGTTGGCAAGAAAGAAAGAAAGAGAGAATAGAGAGACGGAGGCTGTTATCTTGGATGTATTTACCTGTGGCTCTTGTGGCTGTCTCCTTCGTCTCGCCACTGATCTGCCGTGTCATTCAGCGAGCCCGTGTGTTTATTGCGCTGTGGTTCATCACACGTGAGGCGGCAGAGCGAGCGCAGGCTGCCTGATGAACGGCATCCATCTGAACTCAGGAGGTATAATCACCACCCGAGCTTTGGTTCGCACATCAACATCTGCAGTGATATTTTTAGTCTGAGTCGATTGAACAATTGTCATCACCCGCGTTACTTTGAGAGAGCTACTTGTTGGAGTGTCGCTGACAGCTGCAGTGTTTCCCAGGAAATATTTTAATGTGGAATGAATACAGAGCTGACAGGCTGAAAAATAGACTCTGGATTTTTGTGGAATGTTGACCGAAATACCTCAGCGGAACAAGTTTCAAGAAGTTTGTTGTTCTGAAAATAACATCTGATGGAGTCGTGTTCGAGTGTGTGTATATATATATATACATTAATTTATTGTTGGTTTTTCACTCTGATACTGTCGTTGACCTTCATCCTCAGCCATTCTCATTACATTTCTGCTTTTGTTTAGTTCGGAGAACCTGATAACTTTTGAATTGTTTCTTTCTCTTTTAGACGATTCCGCATTGTTGAATACGGTCGGGAACAGCGGATGTAAATTCATACTGGACGATCGTGCTGCGTCATAATTTACAGCTAATGCTTCGTGCCAGCGCAGCAGGCCCCGTGTTCTTCAGGGCCTGGTGTAAGTCTGCAGAGGCTGCAGCAAACTGGCCTCCACGCTCATAAAGGAGACCAGAGACGGCTTTATGTCTCTCGATGTCAAATTCTTATTCGGGTGTCTTTCCTCAGATTTCGTGAGAATTTGAGGAAACGTTGACGTGGAACTTTCTGCCTGGTGAGACAGTCATTCCAGTAAGTCTCCTGCAACAGAGCAATCAATCCCATCATCAGGCTGTCTCATGACTGTCTGTCTGCTTGAGCACTCAATCAAACTTCGCCCCGTCCAACAAAAACAAAGTCACAAAGGATGCCACCTGGCTCATTTGGCTGCAGGTGAAGGCGTAGTGTGTCCCACGTGCCGCAACCTGTTACCTCCGCGAGTCAACGCCGCGGCAGCTGATGACGATGAACGGTGAGAGTCTGAGTCAATGGCGTCTCTCGGCGTTTTTTCCTCTCAGTGCTCAGCCGCAGGAATCGGAAATAACCATATAGGGCGTGAATGCAGTACTCGTACATCAGGTCTACTACCAGGGTGTGTTATTCTTTTATGTTAAGATGGTGTGATAATTTCAATCATAATCAGCTACTTCAATATCTCATTGCTTCCAATGCGGGAACTGACTTTACGACTGACGCAAAGACAACGATGTCGTCGATAATGGAAAGCAAAAGGTGTGAGGGGTGGATTGTGCTGCGTATCGATGCACGTGGATCAAAGACCGAGGTCCGCGTTGCCGGAGACGAGCGGGAGACGGGCGCGATGTCTGAATGTCAAGTCAAGGCTGTCAGGGGGTCAATGATGGACCCAGAGGAATCGATGAGGGAAGGAGGGGATGACGCACGCGCTGAGATAGGAGTAAACATGCACTGACGCTCGTGCAGGAGCACTCATTCAGACGGGGAGTCTGAGAGGGAGACGGCGTGCAGGGGGAGGCAGATGGAGCTGGTTAAATCCTTGTCCTGAGTATTGTACCAATTGTGGCAGAGAGGCAGACACAATAGCTGAGCGCTCTCCTGTCGCTTCCATAAACAAGATAAATTGATGGCGCTCCCCCGCCCACTAACTTCCACAGTTTGTTTTTATTGCCTTCCAAGAGGACGGAATGGAAACTAACTCTGGTAAAACAAAAAGAAGCCTCCGCTAAATATTCCTTCTCCACCCTCTCTGGCTCTCTCCACAGCATCATGGATGAGTGGCAGCATTTGATGCCATTGTCTCATATGAGGGGCTCACGTTAGGAGCAGTCTCTCGCTCCCTCCTCCTTCAGACTGGCTTCCATGAGACCGAGAACAAACTAAAAGGGATGTAATTCAATGAGTTCGCTTTAAAAAGCGAAGGAAAAAAAATATGATTTGATTACAGATTTCTTTTAGACAAAACACGACGGAGCATAATCGGCATTGATTCTGACTCGGTTTCGTCATCTTCGACAACCCCAGGGATGTTTCTCCTCTGTCGAATATGTTATTATGATGGACAGAAAGGTTTTAGGGAGACGTGGCGGGCGTGGAGGAACACAAAGCTCAGCACTGGGAATGGGATTTGTCAGTCAGAGAGCGGAGAGCTGACAATGAATGGAATGTGATGGAGAATAAAACATTCAGAGCAGACGTCTTTAAGAGGAAGCGAAACAATCTCATCCAAACATGCGGTGACCTTTCGAGGCTGGAGTCTGTTTCTTGCAAGTGAGAAATCAAAAAGGAAAAAAAAACGTGTTTATTAAACTCGCTCTGTGTCCCTCGCAGTATTTATTCTGTGCCTGTCTACTTGTTGATGTAGTGTTGTTAGCGGTGATCTATGCTGCCTTCAGCGGAGTCCGTGATTTACTATGAGTGCCGCCTCTGACACGGGCCAGGGCGGAGGGGGGGGTCACACATTTAATGGCTGTCTGACCACCATCCATCTTCCCACCCAATCAATGACTCCATTCAGGCCGATTTTATCCAATCAAAGCAGGCCTATGTGTCATGTTGCGGCGTGACTGATGCGGAAAGTCCAGAGCTCTTCGCTAACGTTTCGCCGGGAAGTTTAGGGACCATCTGGACGCGGCGCACACTGTAATGCTCCTACCAGTAATGCAAAGCAGAGCTCTGACCCTGCTCCAACAGCGTAATAAAATACACCGGGATGGCAGCGTTCATAAACAGCACACAAACAGGCACGTCGTATTTCCAAGCACCGTTCGCAGCCTGCGCAGCAGAAGTTCATGCTTGTTGTTAAAACGTTACGTTGCGTCATTTACTACTTTAAATCCCCTCTTTAAGCCCCAATCAGACACGTAATGCATAAAAATTGCGAATTTGATTAATCTCGTAAAAACTACGGCTCTTTGTTATTCAGACGTCCAGCAGATGTTTAAACTCTCTCTCGACTTGGATTCAGCTCAGTGCCGCGGCATCGCACTCGAGGCCGACCTGCGCCGTGTTTAGACTTCAGCAGAAACCCGATCAGTGACTTTTAAATGCTCCGTCATGAGAGTGAAGGAACTGCTGCGACATTGACTTAACAAGTTAACGCAGTTACCACTTGAAAGGACTTGATGTTACATCCCAAATATAGACTCTGCTAAAGCTGGAAAAGTTGATGATGAACGAGTTGTTGTTGATTTTCACTCGATCATAGGAAACAACTTTTTCTGTGTGTGGTTTCTTCATAATTTGAGTAAGAGAATAATTTCCAGATTTCCAGATTGCACAACCCTGAGTGTGAAAATCTTTAGGCTTCCAGCCGCGCTCTCCGACCTGAAAGATTAATACGTAACCGTGGACAACATGGAAAAACCAGACGCAGAGTGAGATGTCATGCTGTTCTGAGACCTGCACTCTTTCCAATATCAGCGTTTTTTCAAATGCACTAAAATGGAAAGATTATAAAAGCAGACCCGAGCCAGTGGATATGTGGGGAATCAATCTTCAGCCTTACGGTGTTTATTGGAAAATGTTCAGCACTGATGTGAAATATATGTGATTTGTAGTTAATGGACTCAAATGTGCAAAAGTGCCAGCATGGTCTCTTCAGCTAATAACCCCGCTGAAAGACGCCCTTGTCAATCTCGCGCCTATAATCCATCTGTGTGCTCTAAATGGCTCCTATATTATTGATGGAAAAGTTTCCCCGGTTCCTTTGAGGTAAATTCACTCGCTGTGAGTTTCTGCTCGGGTTTGTTTCAGTGGCCTCAGCGGGGAAGCGTTTATGTGGGAGCAGACGTCATTTTTGGACGTCTTTATTGTGCCTAAGATGAGGTAGAAAATGTGCTATAGACACTTAGTGAAGGCACATCACGAGGGAACGGGACAGCGGCGGATTTTTGTTGCTAATGAAATACAAATAATTAGGGAAGAACTCTTTTCAAGATGACTTCCAAGATTTGCCAAGTCACACGCAGGACTGTTGCCCAGTGCCCTTGCTTCAAAAAAATAATCCTTCCCTTCAAAGTCAAGCGTTAACCAGCGAAGCACATGGTCAGAATTGCAAATAAATCATCAAGTTGGGCCCCGACGTCCCAGCAGGAGGAAGCCACACACATCTAACAGAAAGTGATTTG
This sequence comes from Pseudorhombus dupliciocellatus, assembly GCA_016785235.1. Taxonomy (NCBI): domain Eukaryota; kingdom Metazoa; phylum Chordata; class Actinopteri; order Pleuronectiformes; family Paralichthyidae; genus Pseudorhombus; species Pseudorhombus dupliciocellatus. Next base: position 1,492,793 of record JAFBJW010000116.1, read on the forward strand.
TGTGTGTCTAAGCCCGGCTCCTATAGAGGAGCGAGGGGCTGGCGGCTGATGAATGAGAGTCTGTGGTTTAATGAAGTGTGTTTATTACCTGGTGATCAGTGGTTAACAGACACACCTCCCCCGGCTTTATTCTAAGAGCACACGGCCGCAGACAGGAAGACAGAGAGAAGGAGGAAGACACTTCCAGGGCACTGGGAGGACGGATGAGGGGAAGAAAGGCGAGGAAAAAAGTGTAGATGAAGAAAGGCAATGATAATGGGTGTAAGTTATATTGAACATGGCACATTATTGAAGATGGTATTGCACATAGTGCTGGTTGGAGGCTGACAGTGATGGAGCGCCACTCCACCTGATAGGGGAAGAATATGAGGAAACACCGTACATGGAATAATATGCAGCTTCATAGTACACGTTGGCAAATACACACACAAACACTCCGTCAGCTTGTCACCTTTAGTTTTCATTGCTAGTTTATGTGCACGCAGTGGTGGGAGTTCCTCTCAAGGTCATCTTAATAGACTTTTGCTTTCTCACCCGTTCTCGCTCACACAAGCGCCATAAATCAAATTCACACTCACACACGCATCCATCACCGCGAGCCAGTCAGAATGACAAATAATACCTCCAACAATAGGTCCTATTCATCAATGGTGCCATATGTTCTTCAACAGTGAAGAACGCTGAAATAATGGAGCAGAGAACGTATTCAAAATAAACCCTCTTGACAAATGTTTGAAGAACTTCATCAGCTTAAGCCGGAGCCGAGCATTTCCAGCAGCAGGTAGCCATCCATATTTCATGCATGGGAGCTGTGCTGCGTTCGCTCAAAAAAAGCAAATGTACATCGGATATCGGATCATGTTAATTTTTGAAAGACGCCTCTGCACTTCATTTAGATCTGGGCGTCTTTAAAGACGAGAATATTTGACTAAGACGGGTCTGGTGTTTGCAGCTTTATTCCTCCTCCTCGCTAATGGAACACGTAGACACGGAGCCAAGATAGCAACATGAAAAAACCATGATGGGGCAGGAACTCAGTCAGTCGTCCAATTGGAAATGTTCTGGTTAGAAAATGAAACAGTGTTTTTGTTGCCACACGAAAACTGTGACAATAATAAAACACAATTACCCATAAAGACTGTTAGCAGACATACGAAAATACCCGTCTGCAAAAAGTATGTTACGCGATATCAAGCAATTAACAAGCATTTAAAGAAGCTAAATACCATCAACTCGATGTCTCTTATGCAGCTCAATAAATTGGGCATCTGTAAGGGCTCAGCTGCAGTATATTGTTATCACCTCCATACTGCACAGTTAATTATATTGTTACGCCAAAGCCCAAAATCACAAACCTGCCTTTATGAGCTCTATATATAACCTTTACAATTCAGTGTCAGTGTTAAATACGGCCACCCTAAAAATACCCTCTCATTAAAAGAAACCCACCCCCCCCCCCCCCCGGCGGCCCCCCCCCCTCATTAAAAGAAACCCCCCCCCCCCCCCCCAGGGTGGACACACAGGCAGCAGATGTCATTTATAGAGAAAGGACAAAATAAACTGCCACATGGCGACGATATTAGGTGAGATGTCTCAAAATGTGAGATGATTTCGGGTTCAGTTGAACAGCCGTGTGACCTGCGATAAGAAACTGTTTGAAAAAGCTCCAGCAGAAACGCACGAGGGCCGATCTGGGCCCTGATGAGGTCCATAGTGTCGAGGCCACTGCCATTCAGCCCTGTTAACAATCTGCATTCAGCCACAATACAGGCTGATTACTAATCAGAGCCACTGAGGAACCGCCAGCTTCACACACACACGGCCAAAATCAGAATAATACACATGACGCACACACACATACCACTCTTTTCTTTTTCAGTGTATTTCTCTCTCTCTCACACACACACACACACACACAGACGCGGCCCTCTAACAGCCTCCAATCAGCAGCAGTTCCATGCAGAGATGAGAGGACCACACCTCGCTCTGAAAACAACTGAAATCAGTTTAAGGACACGTATTACCACAGCAGCACTCCCTCCTCTTCCCCCCTTCATCTCTCCCTCTCCGTCTTTCTCTAGCTCCTGCTTTTTTATTTATTTTTTTTATTTTTCATTGTGCACCACCTGAGCTCTTCAAGGTTGCCGCCACAATTTGGGTCATTCAGCTCGGCCCCATTTCGCTCGACCTTGCACTGGCGCGCACACACACACACACACACACACACGCAACCGCGCCGCTCCCCCTCTGTGTATTACCTGACACCGCCAGGTGGGAGCGACTCTATTACTAAGTTGAACTCTGACCCTGCTTCCACTGCCCAGCCTGGGAAGACAGAGGTGTGTGTGTGTGTGTGTGTGTGTGTCTGTGTGTGTGTGAGAGAGAGAGACAGTGAGGCAAGCAACTGAAATGAGGCCAGCCTCGTGTTTGTGCGTTGTTTGTGCATGTGTGTGTAAGAAGGGGGCCGGTGTTGGAGGGTGGTGTGTGTCTCGAATGACACCCCTGGCCATTATTAAGTCCATTTTATTCTCCACTCTCTGGCATATTTTCTTCTCTCCATATGTTCACATTTTCCTCTGGAACCCAGTTTCATAACAGTGTTTGCTGGGTACACACACACACTCTAACATCTTATTAATATTCAATAATTCCAGGTAGGGTCTAACTTTGGAAGTTGGCTCAAACTCGTAGGGGCCTAATCTCTGTCACATGAACCTGGACCAGTTTAACTCCAGTTATTCTCCGTATGAAACCTATTTTCTCGCTGGTCGTGCCAGGCGAGGCAGATCGTTACAGTTTGAATCCACTGGAATGGAGTGACTGGATTTTTCCTCATGAAATCCGATGACTACGGTTCCTTTGGAGTGCGCGGCGTGTTGTTTCAGTGTTGGGTTTCACTGATGTTCGTGGCGCACGTGATTGAACACGTCCAAACTGTGGGAAGTGGGAGGCTGATTTGCAGCTCGCTTGATATGCGTTTACTTTTCAGATATGATGGAAGCCGCCGACACGCGAGAAAAAGTCCGAGTCGGGAAAGATTGGTGATAAATGCTGCGGCTGAGCGGCAGAGAAGGAAAGAACGTCCCCCTGCTGGAGCTCAGGTTTCATGAGTAGAAGCTCCGAGGAGAAAGCCATGGCGGCAGGCAACTGCCATCACCGCTTGACTGACGAGCTGAAACTGCGATGCCAGAACAGCACAGCTCTCTTTAGTTCGCTGCCAAGGATGCAGGGAAAAAAAGAAAAAAAAAAAACAAAGATATCACATATTACCAATCTAATCAGGACAGGGGCCGCGAGCCAAGATGTGATGCCTCTCTGTGTAACACAGCACTCTCCAACCCCGCTCACAACAGAAAGCCCCTAAGCAGCGCGCTATGGTATGGGAAAGAGAAGACAAGACAAGTGGAATTTTGGCTAATGTGTACTGAAGAGTGTGGGGGAGTTTCTGCTCCTCTTTCATCCTGGATTTTGCATTGGAGCTGCAGGCGTCTCCTGGTGTGAGCTCTCCATCGAAGCAGAGCAACAGCCCCCTTCTGTTTTCTAAATGTGGCCTCCTGCCTCTCTCTACGGCATGCCAAGGCTGGGCTGGTGGGCGGAAGGAGGGAGAAGGGTTTCCTGTGCGTGCGTGTGTGCGTGCATGCGTGTGTTTGTGTGTGTGTGTGTGCAGATCTGCCAGGAAAATAGGAAGCTGGAGATACCTGCCGTATATGGGTGTATTTGTCTATGTCTTTTCATGATGATGTGTGTGTGTGTGTGTGTGTGTGTGTGTGAAGCTGGGGGAGGTGGCTGTGTGACAGTGCAGTTGACAGAGGCAGGCAAAATGGTAGTCAGATCAGTCGTCGTGGTAATTGGACGCTCTTGACGTTGTCATTTGCCGCGCCTGGAGGTTCCCTGTGTGTGTGTGTGTGTGTGTGTCTTGACTGACATTTCACATTAGCCCCCCCCACCCCATGAATCTATGGCTGCTCTGAGCATCTTTACTTTAACGAGGATGCCTATGGCCTGTTTGTGTGTTCCCACACGTGTCGCTGCAGATCTGTGTGATAGTTAACAAACCAGCACATGAATATTTAACGATGACATGTGTCTCTGCTGCGCCCGCCCACCACAGCACGCTGATCGTCCCCTTTTCACACCTGGAAGTTCATGTTTTTGTGAAATCATTTTCATTTTTTATTTTATTTTCACACCGTGATTAAGGAGCACACTCTGTGCGACCTCACATACTTGTGCATTGATGAGTTTGTAGACGGGGGCGTGTCTGACGTCCGCATGTTGTCAAACTAGTAATTAGTAGTATTCACGTGCAGTACTTGACGCTCTGAATGTACTTGTGTCCTTTTCTTTAAACGTTGTAGTTTTTCCCATCTTTACTTGCTCTCAAAGTCTGAACTACACCAACAGCGGTTCTGTTTGGATGTTGGTCAGACAACATACTGGTCTGTTGGTTTCAAGCGCGCCTCCAGGCTCCGCTCACGCTTCTTATTTTGGTTCAGACTAAATGGAAAATCTGATCAGTACCACAAATCCTGTGTGTACTTCTTCTCTGTGTGAGTATACATACATGAATGAACGCTCACTGTGGCCAAGCTGTTTGTAAAAACCCAGTCAAGTCAGCCAACGACTAACATTCGACTCCTGTCTCTGATTTTCTACAGTAAAGGTGCTCGGAGTAAAAACATTCCTCTTCTTATTTTTTGGATGTGCTCATTTCGTAATAATTGTGTTTGTGTACGCATACCTTGTACGTTTACCCCATCTCCTTCTCAGAGTTGTGTGCTCAGATCCATTAGAACGATATTAAGGCTTTAATCCATCCGCTGAGTTTCGGCTGAATTGATCGGCGCTATCGCATTTCTTCCTCCCTTGTCTCTTTGCCTGGCTGCCTCCCCACTGTGTCTCCCCACACGCGACTCTCACAGTGCAATCACAGCCACCGCTATACTCACCAGCATTTGCATATGCACCAGCACACACACACACACACACAGACAAGATACACTTTCCCATTCCCCACAGTCGCGCCTCTCTCTCTCCTGCACCAGCCCTCCATCCCATCCTATATCTATGTGCTTTATAATGTGTGTGTTGAGTTGACATTTTGCCGTTCTCTCAGTGCCGGGCCGGCATCTCCCGCTCTGCACCCCTCAGTAATTTCCCCACTGACTGTCTGCTATCTGCCTTCCCCTGCTCGCTCCCTCTATCTCTGCTCTCCTATATGAGATGCCGGAATCACCTCCATTTTGTCGCCGTGACCTCAATATAGTTTGTCCACCACCCATATTTCTACTGTCCGTGCGAACGGCGGCCTCGCTGTTTATGTAGCGTGTGTCTGTCACTCCCGCCCGCTGTCTCGCCGCCCGCTCTGTCTCTACTGGTAATGAGCTTTCATCAATTTATTACTTTTGCTGACCTTTACAGACACAGGCTGTTAGTCTGGCGTCACTGGATAGAGCCGAATCGATAGTTCCCCATTAATGATTGAATATGAAAAAGCAAGAGAGCTGGGTTCAACTGCTGTCTTTAATAGCCAATATTAAATCAGCACTACTTACACAACTTGGGTTAAACTTGGGATTCAAACTTTTTGTTCGGATATTGATATTTGGAACTTGTTTAATCACCCCCCTTGAATAAATAGATAAAGAGTTTCAGTTGTTTTATTCTGTAATTCTCCTGCACATCGACACCATGAGCATGTTTTTAGTTTTTGGAAAGAAGAAGTCTAGACTATTAAATCATTTCTTACACTTTTTGTGCATTTTTTTTTTTTTTTTTCTGGAGGGAAACGACTAAACGACCAAATTAGATGAATTAGATAAGAGGAGAGTGGAGACCCAGTATTGTTCCTGTTTTGTTCGTTTGTGTTTCTTTTGTTGAATCATCTTGAGAGAAATTGAAAGACTGGAGTCTGAGTGCTGGAAACAAAGGAGTAACTCTGACAGCAGACACATGGAAATGGGTTCAAGTCTCATTCAGTGATTTGATGATGTTGTTCCTGTCAATGATCAATTATCGATCCTTTCTCCGATGACCCTTGTTGCGTCACCCCTGCCTTCTTCAGCTTGTGATTTCTTAAACCCTCTAATTTCCATCTCTCTTTCCCAGGTGAGCTTTGCTGTGTTTGCTCCTCTCCCCATTTGTCTGCTTCTGTTTGCAGCCCACCGTTCTTATTCCCTGTTTATTGACCTTTTGCTTTCTGTCTGTCCGCTCATCTGTCTCCACTGCTGTCCCCCCTCCCTGTCGGTCTGGCTCCAATTTACTTTCTATATCGGTACCATCCCATCACACACCTTCACACTCACACATGCCCTGCACCTATTTTCCAGTGGGGATGAACCCACACACGCGTTTGCTGCCATGACTCAGTGCTGTGTGTGTGTGTGTGTGTGTGTGTGTGTGTACTTGTGCATCCATTGTTAATTAACCCCCTTCACCCCGCCCCAACCCCCGCAGGAGTGGCTGAGCTCGCTCCCTGAGCACAAGCCCACTAATCCACACCTGAGTCTTCGGCGCCACAGTCCCGCAAACACACACCCATCTCATCACGAGTGGTTTAAGGTGCGAAAGATATGTAACATGTATAAATGTGTCCTTGTGTGAGGACACCAAAGCATATCAGCACCGCGGCACCTGTGTACCGGTGGCTGCTGTGTGCGGATCAGTGTGTGTGATATCACGCAGTCTGAGCTGGAAAACATTATACACACCTGGGAGGGTTTCAGACTTGTGCCACATTGCTACACACCCAGTCACACACGCACACACACACTCGCTCGGTCCAGGCCAGGTGGACATCTCCGCTTGCTGTCTGGCTGTCGCTGTGGCCAAAGAAAGACGTGCGCTATTATGCAATCCATAAAAGATGATGACTGCGTGTCCTGATGACACACGCTTACGCACACGTGCCCACCCAGGGCCGGGCCTGGGTTACGGCTTATTCCCCCTTTGTGTGGGTACCAGACACTGGTGCCATGCTGCCAATGCAAATGCCAACCCAGACGCCAACCAGTGTGTGTGTGTGTTTTGGACAGAGGAGCGATGGCCACCATGCACGCACAAGTGACGTGTGTTTGACTGGTGAGCAAACAAGTGGACTGGCGTGCACACATACAGCCTGCTGCAATGCATGCACAGTCTGACATGTACAAACACACACACACACACATTTGGGTTTGGCACATGTATGCTCATTTATACAAACTATCCCATCACACACACTCTCTCTCTCTCAAACACACACTCCCACACACTTCATTGTGGCTTTATAAGCAAGAGCTAATTGTCTCTCTGGTGCTTTTTTGCTGTTTTGCCATTATGTGCTTTCTCCCTCTCCTCCCCTGTTTAAATGGAGATACCGTCCAACCCCGTGTGTGTGTGTGTGTGCCTGTGCAAATGAGCACGTGCGCGAGTGCAAGCATGTGTGCCATTTCAATCCCCTCACTTGGACGCCCACAAAAAAACGCTTGTCCTGAAAGAGTCCTGCTGTTGATGTGATTGTTTTATGGCTGTTTCCATATTTGGGCAGATTCAATATTTTCTTCTACTGTCTCGCTCGCCAGCAGCTTTGACCAAGCTATTTGCCTTTCGCTGTCATTCAGGAATGCTCGGGCCCATTCAAACTTAAACACAGCTTGTGTTTATTCCCCGAAACACTGGGCCTGTTAATACACTTGAGAATTGTCCTAAAACAAATAACTTTCAATCGTCAAGGTCAGGGGACTATGAAAATATGTGATCCCCGCGCAGCTCGCTCCTCCCAGTGGCCGTGTTGAGCGTTATGAGCTGGGCTGGCAGCGGAGCATTTTATGGAGCCCATATTAGGGTTGGACGGCGATCAGGATGTTATTGAATGTGTGTCTGGGTTGCTAAATCCGTCGACTGAATGAAAGAGCCAGCGCCGTCAGAGAGGGCTAAACACTGCTCAAAAGTAGATCTTGCTGAGCCGTGGCGCTCTCTACACTCAATTTCACATTATCTCAGAGCTGCGCCAGCACAACTCAGAAGTCGCCGTCCAGGGGGGATACAGGAGTTCTGTTGTTGCCAATCCCAGTCCAGGGAGGGTTCCAGCACTTCCTGGACTGCGAGCACAGTCTCAGGGAAACTATCCTCTGCTGAACTTGCGGCGACCGGGCGCAGGTGGCCAGGTTTTAATGGCGTCTCTGCCAGTGTGGCGGCTGCTGGAACATACAGAAAGAGACCAGACAGAGTTTGATGCTTACTTTCTTTCCCCCCACGGAGCACATGGGCTCCTCGGTCGAAAAAGTTGCGAGTGCATGAAGAACTTTGCAATTAAATTTTTATAGACTGATCTGTCTTTATTAAGGCACAAGAGGAGCCACAGAGGAGTCAATATGATTTGATTTGTTTGATAGAAACTACTCCCACATCTAAATGTATATCCTTCAAATTAATAACATCTCTGCCGTTTATTATAATGGCCACAGCCCTCCGAGCATGAATGGGACTGCTTTTATTATTTGGGTCATTATTAAGTCCTGTAATGAAACTAATGATGTGTTCTTCTCCTCATTTCAAAGGCGCTGCATCAAGGAGAAGGTGGTTCAAGAAAGTCTGGATGCTTCCAACATTCTGGTGCCTCAGAGGAAATTGAACAGGTCCGTCTCCATCTTTATTTACAGTCCTGACAGTGTCAAGATGCTGGCAATATTTTTGGGAATCTGTCCTTTCCGATGTCCACAATGCCTTGAGATTTGGTTTAAATATATATTTTGATTTCATATCAGTGGCCCAAGCTCAAGGTCACGGTGGCCTCAGGATGTGAGTTGATGTTTTTTTGAAAAGTCTGTTGGGTCTGTTTAGGATCTCACTCGTCCATTCTGACGTCACTTTCTTTTACTTACTTGGATTTGTCTTGGTAAACAACCAGCATGCAGGACGAAGTGTATTAGGAAGCACTTAGCCACTTAGCAGTAATAGCTGAGCCGCTCCAGAGCTGCGCTTTAATACAGTTACAGAGTATTGGACAATACATTACAGGGAAGGGCTCTGAGTGACTGGGTTGGTCTGAAATTGGTTTGGTTTAAAATGGCACCAACTTGTCCAACATGTCTGCCAGCGTGTTTACACACACACACGATGCAGTCTAAAGCCTCTTCCTCTCAGAGTTATGGCCTCCTCCTTCTACTTCTGGAAGTGCTGACAGCCTTATAGTGTGACCTTTGCATTGCAGATGTGTGTGTGGCCCTGACTTGGGTTAACATAATAACTGCTATGATAATGAAGCAGCAATTTCCCCAGACCCCATGCTGCTCTCAGGTAATTGGAGTGTTTACAAAAAGAAATATTATGGTGTGTGTGTGTGTGTGGACAGGTGGGCGGCTGTGTTTGGACAGTTGACAGCGCAGTGTGACAGATGATGTCTCTATCCTACCATTATGGAGAGATGAGAGCGAAGGACGAATGTTTGTTTGTCCATGTGATTTACTGGAGGTGGGAGGGTGGCTTTCAACTTTCTCTCTCTCTCTTTCTCACACACACACGCACACACACACATACCTTTCAGATAGCGAGCATCTGGGGATGCCTGTGCACGCGCTGGTGTACATGTGCATTTTGGTGTTTCAAGGGGTGTCAGCTGACAGCCGTGACAGATGATGTCTTTATCCAGCTGTTTCAGAAGACTTTTGCTCTTCTGCGTGTGTCTGTGTGTCCTTGCCTGTGTGTGTGTGTGTGTGTGAGTTTCAGGGTCATATCTGCCCTCAGGCATTTTGGACCTGATTCTACGAGGGCGGGATGAGAAGGGAGGGATTTTTTTGCACAATTCAAACCCCAGGAATGTCTGTACTCCTGACTCCTCTGGGAATTTCTTTCCCCTCACCCCTCGCCCGTCCTCCCCCACCCTCCCTCACTCATTTCTCCATCCCTGAGGTGACAGGTAGAGGGAGGAGGGAACGTCAGATGCACACCTGGTTATTTTTTTTTTTTGTGTGTGTGTGTGTGAAAGCAGAGAGATGGAGGGAAACGGAAAAAGAAAGACAGACAACTGAGAGAGATAGTCCTTGAGTTAGTCCTCTGCTTCAGAGGTTTATTTATTCAGTATTTGCTGCACACGTGTGTGTGTGTGTGAGTGTGTCATGCTTGCTGTCCTTGTGGGTTTGTGCATCGCTGCACTTACTTTTGTGTCCTCCATCTTGCATGCATACACAATATCTATGCATAATATCCGATTGGGTGAGACACTCTCATCCAAAGTGCTCTGCCACTATATGAATGCATGCGATTTCACAACAATCTAAGCATGAAGAAAAACCTCGGAGCTCTGGATGTGAAGCACAGTTCTCATTCAGGGGAAAGATTTGGAATGCTCATCCTTGTGATCGCGTCACAATTAAACGATCACAGCATCATCATCGTCGTCCTCTTAAAGTGTGGGAATCGGCCGTAATGATCATTCAATCAGCTGTATGGAGGGATTTTATGGTTTTGCGTTTGCCAAGTTTGTTCCTCCCCGTCTTGAGTCTGCACAGAGCTTGAATGGGGTTTAAAAATAATAAAATTCTGTCCCCTCAGGGGGAAGCTACAATACGAGCCTACAGGTGGGTGGGTGAAGTCGAGGTGCGGCTGATAAAATATTAATGGGGCTGGAAGACATTCCACAATTCTGAATGATGTAGTTTGAATTTTATAAAGCGTATCTGCAGGTAAACCCAGCTGCTGCTCAATTCTTCTGTTAACAATGCAGCAGAGACTCCAAGGTGATACCAAGGCTTCTGCCCCATTTAAATTTACACAGAAACCACTGGATCAATGCAGACATGTGCAAAGGCGGCTCTGCTGAATGGTCAACAATGACCACTGACAGCTCTGCAGGACATCTGTGTGGTCCTGGATGTTTTGCACTGTATCTTCTCAGACTCTGAGGGAGAAAGGGAGCGTAACAAAGGTGCTCAGCCAGTATTGATTCACTCATGAGCATGCGTTGCTTGGAAGCTGAAATGTAAAGAAACATACAAGAGGAAAAAGTGTTTTTGACTCTGCACTCTGGAGAATGTCTGAAAAAGTGGGACATCTTAAGAAGTTTTGCACCGGTTCATGAAGAACGCAGCAGGAAACTGGAATCTGGAAATGTCGAGGGGTGGAACACGCAGAGCGTCGACGCTGCCTTTCTCCATCCTCCTCGTCTGTGATGATTCCACAAGTAAGACACATGCGACATTTTCCTGCTGTAGTCTCGCATTTTCTGAATATTCCAGATTCATGTTGTCGCACACAGCTCCTCCAGATCATTTCAGGAACATGTACGGACTGCATTTAAAGTCTTAATACAATTTATTTCTCTCACTCCGTCGCAGTGTTTTGAAGTTGGAAGCAGTCAAAAAAATATTTATTTTCAAAATGTCAAAGTAAATTTGCCGTGTGCCAGTTTTGCGGTAACGATCATCATCGCCTTACTTCTTTTTAATGGCTGGCTCAACATCTGAAGTGCATCTGAACACGTGGCCTGTCAACACACCTGGAATAGAAATATGGAGCAGGCTGATGTAAAACCTGTAGGAATCGGTGAAAGCTGCGATCAGAGATTCTACCGCTCGGAAGACAACGCGCTCCTCTGTGGCTGCCCCCTCTCACCAGAGCTCTGACGCTGCAGTGCCTCAGCTCTCTTGATCACGATCCATGAGGTTTTCTTTTCATGGCCCTGAGTTGTTGGCATGGACACGAAAATTTGTAGTTTCTCAGTTTGAAAAAAGCTGGGAGTGTTTACAGAGGGAGCGTCTGTGATTTGCATGAGGGGAAGTAGAGCAAGAGGCAGATTTACATATGGGTAAAGGTGCAGGTGCACCCTGGGCCATCCCGCCTGCTCTGTGTACGCAGCCTCCATCAGATACAGTAAATTACTAAAAGGTCAGTCTTCTTAGTTTATACCGGCCTGCTATGTTACTGTAATTTATGCTGTGGTTTAAGCTTGTAGCACGAGGCCTGATGATTTACTGGAGACACATAAATGAATTCGTTGTTTATGGATTTATCACTCTGACAGAAAAATGTGACCTTGAAGAACAAGCTGTGGAATGTACAATATATTCTGTGGGGCTACGCTTCACCGCGCAATTTACGCTGCGATCATATTCATGGCAGCGCGGCTCAGATTGGAGCTGCTCTAATGTGGAGTGGCTGAGTGGAGTCCCTGTGTTTTCTTTGTGCTGATAAGTGGCCAGGCCTTGGGCACTTGTATTTTAATTAGCATCAGGTTGTGTGAACTGGAAATGTATGAAATGAACAGTGTGAGATCTGTCCCTTTCGCTGAATGCCTCCTGAAGAGGCAAAATGGCCAAGGCGGCTGAAGGAGACGGAGCTTTGAGCCGGAGAAAACAGCCTGAAATGGCGGCGACTGCTGGGTTCACGGCCAGAGCAGCAGTGTGTGTGTGTGTGTGCAAGACAGGTACAAGAAAAGAGTAGTACAGTGAGAGGGGGGGCTAAGCACAAGGCTGCAGAAAAACACAACCTGACAAACACAAGTATTGATTTGAATGTCCTCCCCATGTCTCTCTTTTCCATCTCTCTCTTCCCCCTTTCTCTCCTTTGCCCTCGTCATCCCCTCGGCTTTCATTCCCTTGTCTCTGTGACTTTTTTTCATGTTGAGAGCCACTGGAGGACTTTATTTTCTATCCATCTTGAAGTGTTATAAGGATGGATGGAGGGGTGGAAAAGAGGACGGAGGCAAAAATGGGCTGAGGAAGAAAAGTGGAAATGGAGAGAGAGAGGGAGAGGGGGAAATGGGGCCGGTAGTTGTTGAAACGAGTGCAACCGGTGCAGCTGAGATGGAAAGCGATGGTTAAAATAGAAGGGCTGCAAGAAAAGAAAGGAGGAGGAGAAGAATAAGAAGTTGGGGGGGGGGGGGGGCTGAGATGGACACAGGGGGAAGGAGATGACAACCACATTGAGGACTTGAGGAGCACAGGAGCAAAGGATGCTGGGAGAGTTAAAGTGGTCTTGTCTACATCCCCCCCGCCCCCCCTCTACACCCCCTCGTTATCTCCATTAGCACCTGCTGGGCTAACGAGGGCCTCGCTCCCCGTTACCATGGCAACGCCTCGCCGCCAACCTTCGCTCATTCTTTCTTCAGTTCTCTTCTCGCCAACATCCCCCCCCACCACCCAGCCCCCTTCACACACTCATGCACACACACACCTCTAACTCTTGCAACCACTAACTACCTTCAATCTCAACCTCTCCCTCCCTGCTCCCCTCCGCCGCTTCCTCTCCAGGTAATGAAAGGAAGATATGAAGCGAGGGGGTGGGGTGGGGGGGGGTGGGGGAGAGAAAGAGGATTTGAAGTGAACATGCATTATACCCTGATTCCCTTCCCTCTGCCATTTTTAATCTGCCGCCGTATGCCGTCGACTATTCAGCGCGTCGGGATGGGGCGCTCGTTGACACAATGGCTGGATGTGGAGTGGACTCTGATTTCGGTTATTTCACAGGAAACGGGAGGAGAGGCCATAAAAATAGGGACGGCGCTAATTCACTGCGTGAGACGCGTTTTGTTCGTCTGAGCTCAACTTGTTCTCGTGGTTATTTTGAGCGTGTAATGTTAGCGCTCGGCTCCTTTATTTAGACCGGAGCACTCAAACCTCTGTGTAGAAATACTTAATTATGAGTACATGATAAGTATTTTGACCAGGTCTGAACTGAGGTTCTTGTTAAAAGCAATAGAAGACCAAGATGTCAAGAGAGTGAGGTGAGGAGTGGATGCTGGCATCAGAGTGCTTCAGTAAATATCACAGCTTCATTCTATATCACAAAGAACCTGTCCAGATCCGTAATAAGCCTCCGACAGTCGTGCTGATTTTGGACTGAGGGAGCCGGGATAAGTTGAGACCCACAGAAACACAAATAGTTGTGTCTCGTATTTGCCAGAGTCGTCTGTCGTAGGAGAGAGGCCTTGCTGCTCACAAAAGACCATTTTGTTTTCTTGTTTTTTTTTTTTTTTTTTCTCCCTACCTCCTTTTATTTTCTCATGGTCCTCCTTGATCGCTCAATACTTCAGCGCGCTCTCTGAGAGATGTTTCAGCGGCGGTTGTCACTAATTCATGAACGAGCTCACGGAGCCAGCAAGGACGCGGCTACAGTGAGCGCATGTAAAGCTTTAGGGTGGAGGATTTACGCGAAAGGGATCTGAAATTAACGATAAAATAATCCCTCTGAATTTTTCAATGGTCTCTCAAAATACTTTTTAATAACAACAGGAAATGGGTCCTCTCTGTGGAGGCCACCATGTTTTTTTTCCTGTCTGCACTGAACAAACACCTTTTCAGTTTTTTTGATAACTGAAGGTTTCCACTTGTTCCATCATGGTTGGAAGGACAGGGTGAGGTGAGGGGTGTTCAGCAGCATCAGGACACTTCACCTTTAGATATTACTAAGCTCTACTCCCTGAACACGCAGGGAAACAGGAATAAACTGGACGGCATTCGGTAGTTTTCATATTAGAGTCCACTCTCTTTCCAGGGAGTGGATTGTGAAGGCAAGCGAGCCCAAAATAACCCGATGGATAGTCAATTTGAAAATCTCTTCCGGACAGCGTTTGGAAAAGTAATGTGCTCAATACTGCGTCCACAATCTCCGGCACACATATGCGCAGCCACCCACACACACACAGAGAAGTGGTTGCGGATTCACCGCGTGTCCAGTAAGTGCTGATAATGAAGCTGTCTGTGGTGATCAATAGAGATCAGCTCCCGTCACTTCTCGCCGCTAAGACCCTCTCCGCTTCCCTCGCCCGTCTTATCTCAGCCCTCCCTCTCCTTTCCCCTCTGCACCTCCTCACTCCTCCGCTCGCTCCATCATCGCTTGCCCTCCTCCTCCACCAGCACTCATGGCTTGGAGCTACTAGACTGCAAAGGGAAACTCCTGTCTGAAGGGTATTGCTTCTGTTCTTTTTTTTTTTTTTTTTTTTTCCTCCCTTCGTTGCACACATGTGGCTGAAACTGAATGGATCGAAACAGAAAATAAAGAGCCGTTTTCAACAGTGCATTCTGAATAGTGGCATTTAGGTAATATTGATTTTCGGAAGCGAACACAATAAAAGCACGAGGTATTAAACGATGATGCCGCGCGCTCGGAGGAAATATGCTGATTTGGTGTTAAGCTTTTCAAAGTATTTGTATTTTTTAAAGTCAGTGGCTATTTTTAGGTTTAACCTGAATCGATTCACTTGGAGCTACTAGACTGCAAAGGGAAACTCCTGTCTGAAGGGTATTGCTTCTGTTCTTTTTTTTTTTTTTTTTTTCCTCCCTTCGTTGCACACATGTGGCTGAAACTGAATGGATCGAAACAGAAAATAAAGAGCCGTTTTCAACAGTGCATTCTGAATAGTGGCATTTAGGTAATATTGATTTTCGGAAGCGAACACAATAAAAGCACGAGGTATTAAACGATGATGCCGCGCGCTCGGAGGAAATATGCTGATTTGGTGTTAAGCTTTTCAAAGTATTTGTATTTTTTAAAGTCAGTGGCTATTTTTAGGTTTAACCTGAATCGATTCAAATGGTGATGGTTCTCACTTCCACGTAAAAAGTAAGTACAACTCATGAAACTGTGGCTAACATTTATCATAGTATTTGTATAATATGACTCATTTATCCCAGTGAAGCACAGGCCTCTGCCAAGGCCCGACAGTCCCCTTCAATAAATTCATTTGGAACTGCATCAGATTGATCACCATCACAGATATCAGGCGCCTGAATGTACCTTTTATTATTTATGCGGCATTTTTCTCTGGTGGCTCAGTGAAATTCTCCAGAACAACAACCTGTCACCACACTGTTAAAAGAAAGTGGTCTTGTGGAAGCCGAGCGAACACACAACATCCGTGGCAAGAAACACAAGTGTTCCCAGGAAATGTAAAACGAGCCTGAACCAGATCGATGCCAGCCAGCAGCACCTCGAAAGCCCATTCAGTTTTAGGCTTAAATGTCAAGCAGCTGCACTCTTCCATCCACTTCCTTAATCTTCCTCCCTCTCTCCTCCTCTTCAGGCTCTCGGCTCCGTGAAGATCCCGGCTGATTGCCGTGGCTGATGGCTGCGAGGAGAGAGGCAAAGAGGCGAGATGGGGAAGCTAGATGAGCGGGTGGGGCAGAGAAATGACAGGGTGCCGTCCGCCCCGACGCGTGCGGATTTGAGGATTTCAGATGTTCACACCGCCGCAGCTGCGAAATGAACGAGGGAGGCAGAGGAATGGAAGAGAAAGAAGAAATAACAAACTGATGTAGAAACCCAGAGTGGTCGCTAAAAAAAATAACAGTTGTTGCAGGTGGTGGTGAAGGTTGATGTTTTTCTTGCTGCTGTAGAAGTTCGCTGTTAAATAGACGTTTATCAGTCAGAAGTGTCAGGCGCTTCTGCTTCTCCATGGAGGCTTTTGTTGTGGAGGTTGTCGCCCTCGGTGGTCTCTGCGTTCTGATAGTGCAGATGTCTTGCTTGTTTGTGTTTGTTGTTTTCATTGGAGCAACTGTTGTCATAGTTGTCACTGCTGGGGGGGGGGGGGGGGGGGGGGTGGTTGTTGGGGGGGGGGGGGGGGGGGGGGGGGAGTTGTTGTTGTTGTTGCTCTGACGCTGCTATTTTTCATCCGTGTTGATCCAGCCAGCTGGCTGCTCATTCTGTGGCTCTGTGTCAACAGATAGGCCTGAGATGAATGCCCGCTGGTCTTTTGTTGGAGAGAAGGAAGGAAAGAGAGAGAGGAACCCACCTATTGAGAGACCACCACCCCCCCCCCCCCCCCCCCCCCAGCAGTCCCCCCCCCCCCCTCCTCCTTTTAACATTTTCACTTTCTCTCGCCTTTTCTTTTTGCCGTAATTCTTTGTCCTTTGGGTCTTTCTGCTGCAGCGGCATCACACGGTGCCGGGGAAGAAGGGAACAGGAAGCGGGGCCTTTTCATGGAGGGGAGGAAAAAGAAGGGATGAAGGGGAACAGGGAACATCTCTTGATAAATCCAGGGATGTGAGTTGGGCAGCAGCAGGCCAAACACAGCGTGCACGTGCATGTGCGTGCGTGTGTGTGATAACTTGTGCGTCCTACCACAGATGGACTGCTGCAGACCCACAGCAGGCCTCATTCATATTAATGAGCCAAATCTATACAATGAAAATTTAATGTCGACTATCTGTGAGTGGGTGCCCAGTAAATATTACTGTGCACAATTAGTGGAGGGGAGGGTATTTATGGGAGTGGGCGTGCACTGTTTTGAACAGTAGATGAGCGTCGTCCTGGACTGGGTCGACTCAAAGTGAAGCCACCCGATCCACAGACAGAACGTCCACGGTTATGTTTAGACCACAGTTACCTTGAGGAACAAGCGCTCAGGACGAAGGTGGATTAGCTGTTTGTTACAGTAGATTTAGTTTCACGTATATTCCAGGCCTGGTGGCAGCAGGTTATCTGCATGCACTGCTCTGCAGGGGGCTGCGTTTATTCTGAGAAAATGACCCCTCGCCTTTATTATCAGCATGTGTCCCCTCAACCTTCTACGTGCACTAATATCCTCCACGTCCTTGTTTCATGTTAGTGTAAATCTCCGTTCGTTTATGGGTTTTACTGGACGACCCATTGATTAACTCCCCAGCCAATTGATACCAGCACTTTGGCAGGTGTGTGTGTGTGTGTAACAGTATTGTGCACGGGGCCATGTAAGTGGGGTTTTATGACATTTTCCCGTTCTTTCCCATAAGGCCTCAGCGATGTGTCACTGAATACGATCTATCTCCCCCGCTCTATGCAAAATAAACTGTCAGAGTCGCCCAGATGAAGAAATACCAGCTGAAAATATTTGTGTGTGAGCGAGAGAGTGAGAGAGAGAGAGAAAGAGCGAGCGAGTGTGGAAGCATACCCTTGCATTTGTTCCCAGCGATATGTCACACCACAGTGCGCTTATGCAGTTATTTGGCAGTGATTGTCACCTCCCTTTCAAAACCGAAACGCGCTCGTGCATGCTCACACACTCACACACACACACACACACACACACACACTCAGATACCTGATACCCAGTCCAATATCAGTGTAAATGAGACAGGAGCACGACTCTTACGCTGGGTACACAGCACTCTGTCACTGTCCCTGCAGGAGGAGGAGAGAGGGCGAGGACGCAGAGTCAACAAGACTCCCTGAACAGGGAGGAGAGGGAAGGACGGAGGAGAAGGGGAGGGCAGAGGAGTGGTGGATACTGCTCATTGCCATTGTTATTTCCCCCTGCAGAAAATGGCTGCCTCCATTAAGTCACTAATGATCCCTGCATTGTGCCCTGGCAGTGTCGGAGAGCGAGACCAAAATGTCTGAGAGAGAGAGAGAGAGAGAGCGAGAGAGAGAGAGATAGGGAGGGAGCCAGGGAGTGATGCAGAGAGGAGGTGAAATTATGGAGTGAGTGATGGAGAGAGAAAGAAACAAGGAAAGACAGAGGAGAGGGAGAAAAAGAGTAAGTAGTATAAAAGTAAGTGGAAAAAGAACGGGGGGGGGGGGGGGGCTAAATGGGGGGGGCGGCTAAATGAATGAAGCGGTGCAGTGGAGTGATGGACGCCGCTGCAGAGAGACTGACTCAACGTATATGTGACACGCATTTTCCATATTGTGCGACTTTGTTTTGTGGATCTGTCTCTCCCTGTGTGTGGTCCCCGTCACACGCGCAGTGCCGGCGGAGCGTGAGACTAATGGACATGCATGTCTCAGACGAGCGCATGGGAGCAGACACGGGGACATACCTGTGCACTCGATCACGCACGCCGCCGCAGCCAGTGAGGCGCTGTACGAGCAGACATGCAAATGCATTTTTTAGGCCCGCTCCGCCTCACATGCTCTTGCACATGACCCGCGGAGCGTAAACACATGCGTCACCACGGGAAGGCAGCTGCTGCTGGAGTCACTGTTGGCGGCGTGGACGCGCACGTTGGGGCTGACTTGCTCGGACTAGTGTGAAACTTTTGTGCACATGCTCACCTGTTTTTTTTTTTTTTTTGCAACACCCGCCCCAAAAATATCCCCAAATTAATCTCGTCCCTCCCTGCCTCGCTGAACACCGGTCCCACAGCCCCGTCCTGGCGCCAATCACTGGCGAGATCGGCTCGTCGAGGAGCGGGCGAACGCCACGGCCAGTTGTTTGATTTGAATTTGAATTTTAAAACATCTCCCTCGTTACATTTTCCATTATTTAAATCAATTATTCATGAAATCCACAAGCGAGCGAGGGTGCTGGGATGCCGAGCAAGCACTTGGACAGCGCTGAACTGGATTCACTGCGTCTCCTTCATAACCTCTGAGCATGTGAGCCCCTGCCTCGTCCATAAGTGTCTCCTAAGGACACGCTGAGAGACTTGGGGTGTGTGTTTTTGGGGGGGTTGTCTGTCAGTGTAGAGGGCCGCTGTAGACAAAGAGACGCAGTTCGAGGGATGGTAGCAGAAGGGGATGCGGGTGGCAGATGGAGGAGGATGAGAAGTGGGGCGCTTGGGACAGGCAGAAGGATGGCGGTGGGAGAAGAAGACGAGGAGGAAGGAAGGCAGACGGCGAGGCAGAGGGCAGAGCGAGTTAAAGCAAACCAAGACAACCAGCGGCATCTGTGATCAATAACATGTGCCCAATGTGCGATAGGACGGCGGCGCGGCCGCCGGCCTTGGATGCGTTTCATCACTGTCGGCCGCAGCAGCGTTCCACGCCTGCTGGAACAGGATATTGTGCTTAAACGATAAAAGAAATCACTTGCTTTCGCTGCTCGTCACATCACTCCGTCTTTTGTCTCATCCGTCCCTCCGCGTCTGTGCCGGCAAGATAAATAAAGAGAGATGTAATGAGAAATCTTACAACCTTGTGAGAAGCAGCCAATGTGTTCTTACGACTTATATAGTCGTGAATAGTAACAGGACGTTGCTTTCTGGCTGTAGCGGAGACAGTTTGGGCAAAGACAAACACTGGGATGAAATAAAAGGTGAAACAGGAGGGGGGGGGGCTCAAGGATATTGAAAAGGCGACAGATGACCTTTGGTAAGTTTCATCTCTCCCCCTGTCGTCCGTTGCTCTGTGGGTTTCGTTCTCGGATGCCTCTTCGGTCGCCTCCCTCTTTCCCACTCACTCACCCGCTAATGGTTATTTACCTTGTTGGAAAGGGCTTCACTTTCTCACCGGAGGGATCGGCAGCAGGACGCGGGCACCAGGCGAAGAAGGGAGCGCACAGAAAGGAGCGAGGAGAGGGCAGAAAAGAACGAAAAAATCTATCATTCATGTCGGTCTCCCCGGTGACGCCGACTCTCCCTCCCACTCTCCCTCACAGCTGTAATGGAAGTAAAGGTTTGACAACAGACGGAGAGGGGAGAGAGAAGAAAAAGAATTATATGTCAATATTTGTTCCCACTGGCTGTCTGGATAGAAACAGATACATTACGCTCTCCGAGTCTTTTCCTTCTAAAGCCAATTCAATAGCTCCGGCGGGTCGCCTGGGAGAAAGCAGACGTGGTGAGAGTGAGCGAAGTGACCAAGGAAAGGTAACGGACGGGAAAGAGGGTGCGAGGATGATTAACGCCGACAAACAATGATTTTAAGGTCACGGACTGAGAGGCAGCGGAGAGTAGACATTTCCCATCGTAAGGCGTCGGAATACAAACAGTGAGTGAAATTACTGTCCAGGGTAGCTACTTCCATCTCACTGACTTCACATCCTCCCTTTCTTGTCAACTGAACTGACGCTGGAAATGAATATTTCTTTCTTTGTGCTCGGTGAGGGCAGAGCCAGAGAAATGTTTCCTTGCCTCCTGTTCCTCGGTCCAAACCACAGGAAGAGAGTTTGCTTTGCGGCACATGCTTTATTGAGGTTGACAGTATCTCATTACCACTAAGCTGTGGTTTTAAAAAGGGACATCGTGCCCCTCTGCCTTCTTCAGCAGAAACTTTTTTTTAACTTTTTACCTAAACAGTACTTTCAAGTTTGACTCTCCCTCTGAATATTTGTTGAGATGTTCGTGTAGGGACCAAAGCTGTGGAGGGGACACTGAGCGCCTGTGTCTAGTGGGAGTTTGTGTTCGGGCATCCTTGCGGTTATTTAGCACCAGTGGAGTTTCAGGCCAAGCAAACAGGACTGAAGCCGTAAACTTTACTGCTTTATCCTTGTTGAGCTCCATCACATCGCGTGCACGCTCTCATTTAGCCCAGAGGACGCAGGTAGTAAAGGGGGAAGCTGGCTCAAGTCCTGCCGTGCAGAACAAATTGACAACCTCGCAATGTCACACTCGATATTTCATTATGTTAAAACACACACTGCTCCCCGCGAGTTCAGAAGTCAGTGTCAGGACTGATGACGTTTGTGACGCCAGCTAATTAATTGTCCGCAGGCAGGCGGCCTCCTCTACCCAGCTCCATTTGGCAACGCTTGCTGTGCTTACAAACAGCGCATGGGATCAATGCGGTGCTATCTAACAATGCTCACAGCCACCGGAGCCGTGAATGGGACGCAGGTCGCTGAGGTCATCGGGAGTTGAACAGTGGGACGGCCCACGCCTGCTTTAGTCGTTGAGGCCCTGTCGCACTGAGCAGTCATTTCCAAACGCACTCGGGGAGCTTGTTTGATAAAGTCCAAAAACAATGACACTGTCGCCAAGGCAACACCAATGGCTTTAGATTGTGATGTTATCATTGCCGTCGTTTGAAACAAACTGAATAAAGGCTAATTATAGATGTAGTAACTAATTTATTTGGAACAGGTGGCCTGTTTACAATCATAGTAGTACTTTTTTCCACGGGACGATGCCGCCTCAGGCTGCCTCCATATCAGGAGTGACTGTACGTGTCTGAGTTCTTAATCCTCTGCAAATCTGCCATGTCTGTAATCTGTGAAATTACATTGTGAATTTTCATATTCTGCCAGAGACAGGAGTGATTATTTGATAATTTGTGAAACGTGTATCTCCATCGTCATCTTGTATTTGCAGCCATTTCTTTCGCACCCACTTTATCTTATTTCTTTTGGGTCGGTTTATTGAAAAAGCTGCGGTGGAAATCTATAATAAAAGTGCAAATGCAATTTGGGTGTAAAATTTCCTGAGGCTCATCTAGCTGCAGAATGGAGGCCCATTATGTTGATGCCGTCTCCAGAGAAATTGATGATTTATTTATCTGCTGTAGAGACACACATGAAACACGGATGTGGATTTGATTCCTAAATCATGCAAGGTCCCTGTCGTCCCCCGGAATAACGCAAACTCCCACATATGGCATGTGCTTCAGTCGCTGTTTTCAGGCAGAGTGATGCAGCAAAGGAGTTTGAAAATGTCAGCGGGAAGTTGATTTTTTTTTTTTGCACAAAATCAGTCATCAGTGTGATTGATTGTATTGTGAACGGATCCCTGCAGCTCCAATTACTTTCAAGTGGCAGTCAGACTAGAGGAGCGCTCGTTTACAATAGCATTTTAGGGTTTCAGGACTGTGAGGAAACTGTACTGAAACATGCGCCCGCGCTGTAGCCTGAGCTCACAGTGGTGGCCTCGGTCAAAATGTAGAACTACTGTACGTGCATGCAGTTCCGAAAGCCCCTCGTTCAGGGGCAGCGTGCCCTTTTTAAATAATGTAACCTTCAGAGTGCGAGAGGTGACTGCGTGTGCTATTCACTGTACTCATTTTAAACACTCACTTCAAAACATGGCCCCAGGGGCCTCATTTGAGTGCGGATGGCGCTTCACAGTCAACATTTGACCTTTAAAGCGCCGAATGGTTCAACCTCAGTCATTTCACTGTTGCATATGCACGCTCTCCCCCCGAAGGATATGGATTGCAGATGGCAAATAGCTTTTTGGATTGTTTTCATTCAGATTTTCCCCCAGTGCTCTCAGTCCAGTTCAGAACCTGATTGTAACCCACTGTTTTCAAAATAAGACAAATCGAAAGCAGACTTCTGCAGCTCCAGAAAATAATTCAAACTCGTGAGTCAGTTTTCCGCGCTGCCTGTGCCGTTGGTACGAGGCGTGCAAATCGCTCTGAAAAAGAAATGGCTCCACATGTTGTTTTTATCATCGGTGACATGGTCATGCTTCTGCTGCTTCCCACACGGTGTGAGCTACTTGCACTTTGTCTTATCTTGTCCGTTCCTGTTATTTTCTCACTCTGTTTCCTGTAATGTCATTGCAGCCATTCGGGATGATCATAAAACAAAAAGTAGTTTAGCGAGTAGAGGCTGCAGTGGATGTGGCCGCACGGAGGCTAAAATGCATAATATAATAATATGGAAGCGTGTTTCTGTTTGGGACGCAGCGTGACCTCACCAATCCTCCTGGCATTTTGGTAGGAAATAACTTTTTTGGCTTATCAGCTCTGCCCCGTAGAGATTAGGCACACCACTGGGCTCCTGCTACCATATCATTTCAATCTCACTCGATTCTCTGATAAGTATCACAAAAATATGTATACACGGAATATTGCAGCGTGCTGTTGCAATCGCATAATACTCTGACGTATTTCCTCATATTGGGGGGAAAACAATCATCACAAGGGAATAACTAGTTCTCATAAGCAATGAAGGTGTTTATTACAGATACGCAAGGAGAAAAATGGATTTACAACAGCCACGGCCGCGTCTCTATGCTAATTTGTCTCGCCGCGTTAGCGTGAGGTATTTCTACAGATTCTGTGACAGAAGCATCCACCTCCTCCTGATGGCCTTGATGTACCTCGGCACACTATAAAAATAGCAGCCCTTCACATCCCAGTTAGAGTTCATGAGCTGCACACACGAACATGCAGGGATGGGAGAGAAAAGCAGAGATGAATATAGTGTCAGAGAGAATGATTAAAGTCAGACAGAGGATTGTTTTGGGTGCAGATATAGGTGGAGGGTGTGCCCTGTCATAAAAGGGCCATGTTTTCCATGTAGAGGGATGCGCACTGCATGGATGTTCTTAAGAATCTCATTTTGTCTTTGACCCTTATTTATGCTGCTTGTTTTAATTTTATCTGCCGAGATAAACACCTCTGACATGTTTGGATCCACATTTCTTGTTATTTTCAGAGCTCTAAAGCTTTGCAAGCTCTACCCACGTGTCTCCATGGCGTTGGGTGGAAGCAGACTGATTTCTCAAGCGTGCCTTGATACAACTCAAGTTAAATGAGAAAATGATTTCCTTCTTTTTCTTTTTTTTGTAATTTGGGTGAACTGACCCTTTCACCACAGGTCAGTTAGTTTCTACTGACGAACCCGATGACTGTCGGCGCTGTTTTAAAGCTCAGGTGCCATGTGACAAATGACTGATTACGGCCCTCTGATAAACGTGCTCCAACAAAGAGTTATTGAAATGTATTGCCGATGGAAGAACACTGATTGGCAGACTTATTAAGAAGCTCAGGTGCGTGGCAGTAGTCCGCTTAATGAATGGGCCCGAGTGGTGTCAGATGCCCATCAGGGTACAATAGAGGGGGGTGACAGCGCTGGGCTGTCCCATCAGTCACAGCGCGGCAGGGGGTCAGAGGTGACCCTGGCACCCCATCTGGTTCAGAATCCACTGATAGGGGAGAGGAGGAGGGGTCTGTGTGTGTGTTGGGGGGGGTTCAGATAGATACACACATAGATGGGGCCTGATGCAAGCGCATGAACGTGCTCATAGACGTGAACACATGCTACATCTGTAGTGTGCGACTGCAAGCGTCTACACACACGAATCATATTCTCTCCCAGAGGGGTGGGGTCAGGGATGATCTGTCACACGATGCACTTTGATTAGAACTGATGAACGCACACACACAGAGTCGTGTGTCCCAGTGAGGCTGGCAGGGTCCTGACCTGCGTAACCAGGCTCACCGACCGGGCAGGCATATGGGCCAGAAGCCTGGGGGCAGCGAGATAGACAAAGAGCTGATTGGCACCGTTAGAGGATAAACACACTTTGTTTACCCAGCTTTTAAGTCAGGAAATGAAGTGCACACACACTTTTTTTGAGCTGCAAATTGTTTGTATTTTAAAAAGATAAGTTCTTCGCCGTTGCTATCTACCTTATGGTTGCTGCACGTAATTGTTGTTCTCTTAAAAAGAAAAAGTCAAGCATAACCTGATGCTGATATGAGCGTGTTTGTTTGTTTGGGCAGGGGCTGAGAGGAAGCAGGTGCTGGGGTTAGTTGGCACCGTGAGCCTGGACGGGGAAGGACATACATGGGTAGGCATGGCTGGGTCCAAATTAACATGGCTTGGCTCACCCGCTGCAAACTGTGTAATTTATATCCCACATGACTGGGTCTAATTCCTTTGTACTTATTTTATGTATAGCCATTTTGTTTTTGCCGTGCGGTGCTTAAATCGGCAGATGGCTTAAAGCGATCTATGCAGAGCACGGAGCCGTGCTTGTGTCTGCGTGCTGCTCACCTAAAGATGCATCATGCACACAGAGATGGTCGGAAGCACTGTTTGTTGTTAGGTGTATTAGCATGTTGCCTGTCCAGTGGTCGTAGGATTGCCTCTGTTGGCCTCTGCGGTTGAGTCCTGGAGTCATTTGGAAGGGCAGACCCAATCTCCTCAGGCAATGCACAGCAGCCTGCGTCACTGTACAGTTCATTTTATCTG
Organism: Pseudorhombus dupliciocellatus; assembly: GCA_016785235.1. Taxonomy (NCBI): domain Eukaryota; kingdom Metazoa; phylum Chordata; class Actinopteri; order Pleuronectiformes; family Paralichthyidae; genus Pseudorhombus; species Pseudorhombus dupliciocellatus. Next base: position 1,518,327 of record JAFBJW010000116.1, read on the forward strand.
CTTCCATTAGTACCTCACATTCCCAAGTGTCTCTTGCTTGGATTTGTTTTTCGGAAACCGAGCCAGTCTGCGTTCCCCTGATCGATTCTACATCAGCAACCTTCACCTGCGATCTTTCCTTTCTTATCAATAGAGATTAAGCCCTCCCCTGCTGTTTACCATCTATCACTCCATCTATTCCGCTTCTCCCTCGCAAACACACACTCACACACATGCACACACACTTAGCGCCACTCGTGATATACACACAGTCGATCAGCTAGAGTTGAAATCTCTTCACTCCCCATTTACTCCTGAGTCCATGTGTATGCATGGATACGGACACACACACGCACACACACGGACCTGTGAAATGTGCACAGGAGCAAATCACCAGCTGCCAGCGTTAAATGAAGATATAACCACTCCTGCCCGCCATGTACCTTCACCAGTGCCACTTAATCCTGCCATAGGATCTAATGTGGATGGACACTCAGTGATAGCGAGGGACATGCACTAACAAACACATCCACTCCAACTAACAGTGATTGACACAAGCCTGCACAAAACTCTCTTTTCTCTTTTACACGCCGTCGCCCACACACACCTCAGACACACAATACTTCACAATGTGCCTCCACTCCTTAGAAATATGATATGTTGTCGTGTCCTAAGGGGCCACTGAATAATATAGTTATATACATTTCACCAGATGGATCCTCTGGGGACCAAATGATGTTAGTCAATGCTTCCAATAAGTGAGTGTGATGGATCAGTGTGGACTAAAGTTTTGGACTGACAGTCAAACATTGTCGAGCCTAAAGCGATGCCGCTAGCATGGTTTAAGAAAAAAATGGACCTTCCTGTCCAATATCCTCTTTCTCCCCTTCGCTCTCTCTCTCTCTCTCCCTCTGTCAACCTCCTTTGTTCCTGTTCCTCTCTCTGTTGGGGTCCGTCACCACTGCCTCCATCTGCTGAGAGCAGTGATCATCGTTAATGACAGGCGGGCTTTAATTAGCCCACAGTAAACAATTAACACAACAGCAAAAAAACAAAAAACATTTTCAATGCAAATCACATCCGTGCTGCAACAATATCACTGAATATATTTGCCTGTAATTAGAAATACCTTCGAGGTCATTCCTGCTCGTGTGCGTGTGCCTGCAAATGGTCGTAAATAAGCGTTGTCTTAATAAATTCCTTTAAAACTATTTTCCTTCCCACTCTGCCGGCCTTTTGTGTGCCTCACTCATTAATGCTCATAGAATTGCTGTTTCAGTAATTGAAAGTAAAGCCATGGAAACTACAATCAAATGAGGCTGAATGGGCTGCAGCTGAATAGGCGAAATGGGATCCACTGAAATGGCTTCCTACGCATGTCTGTCTCTCTTTACTTGACATGTTTTTAAAACATCCTGTTTATTCTTTGCCATGTAAAGGAGATCCGTATCTGCGCTGGATCAAATAGACGTGACGGTTCATGACGGAGTGCTCAGAAATACAGTGCGGCAGCCTGCCAGGAATAGCACACAATGACACTGGTTGCATTGTGTACGAGAAAGAGCTCCCAGCCTTGAATTGCATTGTTAGGAACTGGACAAAGAATTACAGGCAGAGGGAATTAAGTCGTATTGGTCCATCTGCCATTTATGGGCTGTGAGACTCCGGAGAGCATCGTCTCTCTGTTGGTGATTTGGAATGGCGAGCCTCACCATATGCATCACGCTCCCCAGATCCCTCTGTCACGGATGAGATACCGAACGCCATCCTCCCACCAGTGTAAAAAGATGTCTGGCTAACAAATTACTAGCGGACAAATGGCATCAATCCTTGAATGCATTGGCTTGGTGTTAATAGCCACAGAGTAAGTAATAGGTCTTGGCAAAATCTCCGCTAAAGGCTATTTGTTCGTAACTGATCAAAGTTTCCACTCGGGATGAAGCTGCACTGTTTTTTTTTTTTTTCACCTCAGGCTTCTTTTAAACAAGTAGTCTTCGGTAATTCTCACGGAGGGAAAATGTTGTTGACACAATAAATAATCTGTCATCTCTGGCAGCGATGATGTTCGCTTAACGGCGGTTGACCTGAAATGCCTTCTCGGCTAGAACAACACAGCGGCTGATGTGTTGCCAAGCGGGCGACGGCAGAAATGTCGTTAACCGGCGTGAGCGGCTGTACTTATCTGGGGCGGTCGCTAACGAATACGTCACCTTGTGTTGACCTGTAATTACGGAGCTCAAAAAACAAATAACCTATCTTAAGAAAAGAGAGAAAAACACAACGTCTGGTATTTATTGTTGGAAAAAAACCCACGTGCATACCTTCACGCATTCTTAACACCATGTGTTACTCTTCATTTGAAACGTTTCATTACATCATGGCTTTCAGCAGCAGTGACATTCATGGCTGGATGATAAAAAACATCTCTTTCCTCAGGCCGTACAGTGCTTCAGCATGTGTAAATCATTTGAAATGGTCACCCACCCAAAATATCCAGTACTGTGGGAATCAGAAAACCATAAATTTGACCCACTTATGTCATTAGTTTTATTAGTGGGCTCTAATGGGACCCAATACACAATATGCCGACAACATATGGCTGTGCGTAACACCATCGACATCGCCGGTGCCAGATCAGGAACGGAATGAGTCTGGGTTATGTTCAAACAGGATTAAACAAGGGAGTGTCGATATGTATCTATGAATAATTTTGGAAAAGGGTGTCTGGCTCTTTCACAATGAGTCAGGTCGTCTCAATGTGCCGTGACAATTTCAGCTTTTCTCCGCATGCAGATGTTTGGTGTTTCCGACATCTGGTCCCAGACAAAGGAATGGTAGTGAGGTGCGTCACTTAGCAGATCAGAACGCTTGATTGGGACACGAGCAAATAAATACGCTGATGAAGTCCATTTTAATATGAAGAGGTGTGTAATGTTCCATTTTGAGCCAAACCTCTGTTGTGTGGATCCCCAAGCCTTCAAATGGATTTCACATTGTCAAAATTACCACTTTGATTTTAGCTCATATTGACTCCATCCCTGTAAGGGCTGAAATCACTCTCCCTTTCTCTCTCTCTCTCTATCCTCCTATTTATTCCACATTGTCACGGCATCTCCATTTTGGCCCTGTTCTCCCATTTTTATTCCCACCCCTCTCTCTCCTCTGTCTCTCTTTCCCCATTCTCGGGAGTAATTGCATTGATAGTGAACAGTGCTGCTAATTAATTATGCAACAGCCGAAAATTGAGGTGAGAACGAGGGATGAGAGGAGGAGAGATGAGGTTTGTGCCAAATGGTCTACAGTAGAGAGGAGAGACAGAGCGAGAGAGAGAGAGCATGAAGTAGTTTGAGGGGGAAAAAAGCCAGATGGGAAGCAGAACAAAGGAAAAGCAGAAGAAAATGAGGAAAGGAGGAAGATGAGAGACGAAGAACGTAACAGCTGAGAGGTTGTGTTTGTAACAGGGATCTGTCAAAATGTGAAGATCAACTGTGCGGCGGCAAATCATGGCTCTCCTACAGAGGAAGATCTCAGGCACTGATGCAAACAGGGAAGCATCAGCGCTCGCTGCTATTCTCTGGTGAGAGGCACAGATGTGTTTCTCATACTTAACATATGTCCCTTTACTCCCCAGAGAAGATCCTGTGGGATCCGATGAACCTGAGGGGTCGGTTGAAAAAAAACAAAACAAAAAACAGTGGTGCTGATTTACAGTATATCCCCCCCCAAAATAATCAAGGCTGCGATAACACTCAAATAATTAGCAGAGGTACTTGTGGATTAGCTGCAGTTTCCACCATAGCATGTGGTGGTTTAACTATTAAACCTACTCATTAATTTAAGCAGCCCTAGCAGCAGAAATGGGCTTTCATATTAATTAACTGTTTCACTTACGGCCAGTCACACTGAAGACGAATGCTTTTATAATCTGAAAGGGTTCACAAGCACACAGAAATATGAATAATGTTAATAAGGTGGTTGTAATTGTGTTTAAATGCACATTTCATGAAAGGTTTTCCCACAGTTACACGGGGTGGAGCTGTGGTTCTGATCAACAAAAACATTAACCAACTGATTTTCTCTTATTTAGCTGCTTTGGATGGTTTCAAACCACAGACAGTGAAATTCCATATTATCTGGTTGTTTTTACATCTTTTACTTTTGGGTAGAGAGAGAGGATTGAGGCCTTGCGTATTTAAAATGCTAAAATGCGACAGCCTTAATGACAAGTGAGCAAACAGCATCGCCCCCCGGAGATGGCGGGATACGGTCAGGTGCGTCGGAATGAGCCATCAGGTGAACCTTGAGATTGTTTTTTTTCATCTCCTGCTTCCAAGGTCAAGAATGAGCTGTCAAGCTCAGCTTCAGTATAACAATATAATTGGCATTTACTTAGTCTCCGTTCCATCAGTGGCAGCTCGGCTGCAGCTAAATAATTCCCACTGTAGCTCTGCCTCATTTTTAGCCGAGCTGCCGCCGTCCTAAACACCATTAAATGGAGTTTTCATAAAATCCAAAAATCAACCAGTCTTTTTTTTTTGCTGCATTTATTCGATTTGAAGTTGAACCGAGTCACCTCATTCCTTACTGAGTATGACTGAAAAAGATTCATATCAATGTCTCCCATGAGCCCGTGTCAACTACTTTAAAATAGAGTGTGTGCACGATAATCTGCGACTGCTGAGTCCGTCCTGAGTGAACTATTCTGGAGTGGAGTCAGCCTCTTGTCTCTGCTTCCCCCCTGCGTCCCACCTTCTCTGCTTTTCAATATTCTACCTTTCTACAATAACTTCAGCATCGTCACCCAGACGTTAATATTCCACTCGCCCGGCTCTCTTCTTTTGCTCTTTCTCCTTCTCCCACTTGACGCACCACCTTCGTCCTTGCCGCAGACTTCCTCCTCCTCCTCCTCCTCCTCCTCCCTTTCTCCCCCACTGTCTTCTCCATCTCTGCTGCCCTCTCCAGCTTGAGTGCTGGCTCGACTAATTAAAAGCCTTAATCAGGATTCATAATTAGGTCTAATCAGTTCCTTGTACATCAATCCCTCGCATTCTCCCCCCACTTCGCTGGTGGTGAAGGCCGAGACGCTTTTGAAATAATTCAGGCAACTTAATGCGTCCAAATCTGGAGCTGGTAGCGGGGCTCCAGCGAAAAGAAAAGAGGGAGGAACATGATTAGTACCGGGCGGCTGATTGCTTCCCCTCCCTCCCTCGCCCTCTGGTTCCCTACTTCACACATTCAGATTTGTTCTCTCATTTTTCCGCCCCTCCTTTCTATCTGTGCTCTCCCTCTCGTGTGTGAGTGGCGCCCTCGTGACAAGACAGTGGGGTAATAAAGCAGACAGCCTCCCAGATTACAGCTCCCTCCTCTGCACCTCCGCCGCATCCACCTGCTTCATTACAGCGGAGGCCGCAGCACACTAAACCCTGCAGCAGCCCCTCCGCTCTTTACTGCCTTCTGTCCACCTGAGCTCTCATCTGTTCGGATTAACACCCCGACACAATGCAGCGCAGCAACAGAAAATAATTACACTGTTCATTATGCAAAAAGAGAAAAAAAAAAAGAAAAGCCAAGACCAGAGCCTTTATTACCACACTCTGCGCCGCTCTCATCGCTTCTGCAAAAGAGGAGCGCGATCCCAAGGAGCCTTTTGAATTTCACTGGCGTGTATCATCCTGACTGTGCAGAATGTTTCTCCTGTGCCTCTGTGTCAGGCTCCCGCTGTCGGAGGAAGAAATTGTTAAGGAAAAGGAGGAAAAAAGGGGATAAAAAAAAAAAAAAAGAAATTCAAATTCTCAAAGAAGACGGCAAGCAGTGGGAGTCAGGGAGGAGAAAGGGGAGCAGCACACAATGACTCCAGCGTGCCACTCGCTCTGCCCTCTTTGTTGCAAAAACCAGACCTTTTACAAAGTACACAGCAGCTGCCCAGGTACGTGCTCACGCTGCGGCGCGCGCATGTACCAGCAATTATGATGGCAATCATTCTCCAGGCCGGCCATACGGACATTTGTCAAATTCACGACTTGCATTGTTCTGCGCGAGCAATTAGGCTTATCGCGGAGTGGTTGCCTTGGCGACCATAAAGCCAGGTGTAGTGCAACAGGCTGAGGGTAATCAAGGGCAAAGAATAGCATGAATTGGCTTCATTTTTAGAAAGTTGTGCCTTTTGATCGGCCGTCTATGTGGCAGCGCACAGTTCGGTGAACCCGGACTTCAGATAATCAGTGATAAAGACTGGAATTACAGCTTGTCAAAAATAACTAAGGTTGTAAATCATTTTGATTTGACACTGACCATAAAAATCTATTTTATTTCTATTCCCCTGCCTTTGCTAGAATGTCAGGAGTACGGCCTGACCACCAATTTCTGTTGAGGTTATTATGATGTGTTATTAAGGCCATTATGAAGAAAACTCAAGATGACATTTTGAGAATAGGGGTGTGAAATTACAAGAACAAAGTTATAATTTCAAGAGAAAAGAAAATCAACGTATTTCAACCAGAAGTAGTCAGGAACAACAAGTGGGGGAACAGGAAATTGACAGGAGAACTCATTTTTAACTCCTTTTGACTTTTGAGCAATTACAAAACACCTGTCAGAGATAACATCATCCATTGAACACGAGTCGAACACTGGACATGAGAATTGATCTGGACGAAGTCAAAGTCTTGGACCAGGGGACGGTGGACAGCCGTGGAAATATCAAGGAGGCTGAAACCATCCTCAGCCCCCTTTATGCTCGCACTTATTTCAATCACGTGACCACACGGACGGATTGGATCGCTTTAATCATCCCGCCTGGACGCGCTGGTCATTAAAATGATGATGAGCATAATCCACAGACCTCCCTCTGCAGAAATACATTACAAAGGCCAGGTGAAGCTTTTACAAGATAACTTCTCAAGTAATTAGTCTGCATATGTTTCTAATATTGGACCTACTCCAATGTGCGTCCTTGACGTGTGTGTCGGAGGCGGCGGTTTGTGTTAGTTTGACATTGACCATCCAGGACGTCTGGCAAAGTGACAGACGCCACGAGAGGAGGATTTATTGCTGGACCCTCATGTTGGACTGCAGTGGTTTCAGCTAGGTAGACATAATAACCTGGTAACAGTGTGTAAAGTAGTCGCATTTAGTTCCATCTTCACTGTCTAGTGTGAAAATGCTGCTTACATTTTTATGAGCTGATAATTGACGCACCCTGAAAGGGGCCGCTCTTCACAATAAGCACTTATTATACAGAATTCAATTATCTTGAAAATACATCTCTGATTTTACTCCAGTTTTTAAATGCAGTACTTAAACTTGAAATGCAGTGTTTTTGCATCTTGCCATTCATCTGTACCCCCCCACCCACCCACCCCTTCCTCCTCCCATCACTGTTCGATGCTTTTATTAAGAAAATGAAAAACAGAACAGAAAGAAATTGGAGGTGGATGGAGAACAATGTGGGGCCACTCCAGGCAAAAGGAATGACTCGGACCTCGTCAGGTCGTCCTTGTGACATCTGTTATTGCTTGCAGAAGGGACAGATTTAATAACTGCTCTTCCTGGAACTCTTCATTATTAATATATGGTTTTCAAATTACGAGTACGCTGCCTCTGAATAAACGGCATAATCACGTGATTTTATGTGGCTCGTTTAATAAATGTGCGTGTTGTGCTGAAGAGATGACGTGTTGATGTGCAGCTCAGGCAGGAAGCATTTTTTTTTTTTTTTTTTCTAAATCAGCCTGTAACAGGGCCATAATCCACACAGAGGGGCCAATTATGACTCCAGCATCCACACACAAGTGCTGACTCAGGGAGGTGCATGTTTAACGCATCCCTTGTTTATCGTGCCTGGGATTAACTACCACACGTCGTTCACGTATTTCTTTGAAAATTGCTTTTTGTTAAAAGACACTGTGCTCGTAAAGTAGCCTCAGAAAAGAACAGTTCTTAACGAACTCATTCAGTTTTGAAAGTAAATGACTTGTTTTTTGTTAAAATGCTCCACGAGGCTCCAGTAATCCTGTGATAGTCATCTTATAATATGGCCTATATATACCACGTATACGGTTCGCTGTTGAATTTGTCTCCAAATGTTCGGCGGCGGTGGACGGCGCCCTGTTTGAAAGCCCTCCACGCCAGGCTGCTGTTGCTCGCCGCAGCGGGAGACAAGGCGGGGGCTGCATCTGCAGATCAGCATGAAAACACAACGCAATTCAACAGTTTAAAAATTCAAATGTGCCTTTAATAAATGCATGAGGGCTGCACCTGTGGCTGCTCTCGAAATGCAGCGGGGTAATATTCACAAGCCTCTCGGCGCTTACTTTTGCCTCCACGCTGAGACGGAGATAATTCTGATGAATTCAAACGGCATTAACACACACTCAGACTAAATGCCATTCACTTCTTCCCCTCATGCTGTTTGTTATGCTTTAGAGGAAGTGAAGGGCCCAAGTGGGACCATAAAACAAAGGTCAGATCTGAACAGAGGCTGTGAAGAGCACATGAATAGTTTAAAGTATTTGTGTGTACACTTGTTTTCCAGACCTCTTGAAGGTGCTTTCATAGTACTACTTTCCTCAGTGAGTAGTCACGGAGTAGTCAGGGCTGCTGGTATGAAAAGGGATTGCAACTGATTGTTTTAGTTTAAGAACCCTGCGGGTCAGGGGTAAGGTTTCGGATCCAGGCCGTCCACAATGGAAGGGAGGGACTGCAGAGCGTGTGCAGACTGTGACTTTGAATCCTGATTATGATTTGAAAGAGTGTAAGTCATGTGAGACTCTGCAAGGTGGTCTCCAAGTCTCATGATGTGACACACACACACACACACACACAAAGTCTGTAGCTGTCTGAGCCGTCATTTCCAGGGGTATTAGAGGCCCTATAACATGGTGGGCCATTAACAGCAGAATAATATCACAAGTTGACCCTTGACCTTCACAGCAGCTTATATCTCCTCGCTGATAGATGCGGGCTCTTCGCATAGCCGTCTGTACTGGAAATGAACTGACACGGAGGGAGAGGAGGGCAAAAATCCCTCCATCTTAAGCCGCGCCGCAGCGAATAGCACAGCAGCTTAGAGGAGGTGGGGGTCGCAGGCGGAGGGGGGCGAGAGACAGAGACGCTTTGATACAAACTGCAGAGAGAGAGAGAGAGAGAGAGAGAGAGTGATGATGGGATAATGAGAACTGAGAGAGTTTTTTTAAATTTTTCCTCCACCCGTTTTATGCGGTTGCAGTCCCCCCCCCCCCCGAACCCCCCCGAACCCCGTCGTGGGCCCAAACCGAGCATGACAGCTCTGCTCTCAACCACATGACATCACCTGTTGATTCGGTCGCTCAGCCAAGGTGATATATTACACCTCTCCCTCTCTTTTGTTCCTCCTGTCTCTATGCTTGTTGTTTTATTTCTGCCTGTGCATGCCACTCATCTCCTCTTTCATTCCTGTCACATTACTCATCCGCCTCTCCTCGTCTTTTCGCACATTGCTTACCAGAATTCCCCCGTTTTAGAGGAATCTTTATTAGCGTTCCCGTCGTCGAGGCCGAGCGATGAGTACAGTAGTGACGCTGTTCACTTGACTCTCTCACTTTTCTGCCCCCATCTTGCGACCTTTTCTCCGCTGCTGCCTCGCCTCTCTTCCCCACATCAGTTTGGTTTCCTCCCGTCTTCCTTTTAGTGTGCCCTTGAGCGTCAGCGGGATCCGTTTCCCATGAGGCTGAGTGGCAGCATGACCGACAGTCTACCCCTACCTAACTTCATCTCATCCGCCCCCCCCCCCCCCCCCCCCCCCCCCCCCCCCCCGAATTTTCCACCAATTTCCCCTCCGTACACCCCCCACCCCAACACCAGCGGATGACTCAGTGCCCACCTGCCCAACAGCCATGATCTATCAGTCAATCTGAATCACACACACACACACACACACAATGAAGCTCAGTGTGTGCTGGGACACACGCGTACAGTAACTGCTGTGAAGGACTAAGATGACAGCTTCAGCCCTCCGGGAGAGGCTGAACTTCGCCGTGCATGCGTGTGTACGTGTGCACATGCTCCAGGGTGTCCATGTACATGTAAATGCAGTTATCTCTATAAATATGTATGGTAATGCACGGGGAGCGGCTGTGAATAAAACATGGGAACAGGTGATGGGAGCTCCACTCTACTCTTCATGGCTGTTAATCTGAGAGGCTGCGACTGTGAGGACGTCACAGTCTGCTGCCACATTATCAACTGTCTGTTTCTTATGAGGCGTTCCATTACAGTCAGAATATCTGAATATTCTGACTGTGTACGGGAGAGATGAAAACATTCCAGAGTTTACAGTAATTGAACCAACAGCCATAAAAGGTTTTCCAGTAAAGTTTCACTGTAATTAAAAGGAATGCATGAGACTTTAAACGTTGCTTTATATGTGTCCCCAGCTATTTATGGTTCTGGAAACCACTTATTTTGACTTTTTTCGGTTGAAGCCCATAAAAATTCTTTTTCCCCAGTTATGAAAAAACATGATTTACATGGAGGTAATAGTATCTAAGTTTTATCTAATGTTTTCAGAACTAAAAGTACCGTGAAAATTCATTATTGACCCTGAAAATCATGGTTTGACCAAAGAATAATTCTATAACTCACCGAAACAAATCTGGTCAATGGAATTTCTCTCAGCTTACCAGCAGGACGATAAAAGAACTGAAATGACTCATCACTGATAATTATAAGAACTAGATATCTAATGAGTGCAGAATAACCATTGGATCCGAGAACATCAAGACTCAAAACTTGTCGCTGCACAAGGCGATGACCGTTAGTTTGTCTCATTGTTAGTTGACATATCTGAACATGGAGAATTAGGCGAATTTCAAAGCCCATTTGTCTTTATCAGGCACTTGGCTTCACATTAACAAACTGCTGACCTTCATCAGCTTCTATCTGGGCGGCCATTAATTCTCACAAACAATGACTCTTCATATTACCAAGCAAATACTGACCGGGGTGGAGGCAAACAGAGACGTGCTGATGTGTTTGAAGCTGTTTTAATTTTTTGGAAAATATAGACATTTATAAGTTGTGATTTTATATTTGAAACCCAGAAATCACATCGCTAAGTGGTTTGTCTGGAGGACTTTTTTATTCACTCTTGCTCTTTTAGTAAAAGCAGTTTTTTTTTTACACACAGTTACTACAAAAACTATCTCTTACCAAAGCAAAGTGCCAAAGGAATATTCATCCCCACCAAGTTCATGTTTAGTTTTCTTAATTATGATACAGTAGTTAAAACTCGATATCAGAAAGAGCTCCAGAAAAACAAAGGTGTCCTGTAGTTTAGAGGCTTGGGATGAGAGATGGTGGAAAACTCCCCATGGGCCCACATGAGATATAGTCTAATGAGTTGCCAGGGTTTGATACAGTTTCCCCAGCCGCTGAGCAGACTGACAGGGGTCTCACTAATGCATTCTGCTGTCGACACTTTACCAGCTTGCCTCCCTCCTTCCCTCGCCCCTCTTTCGGCCTCGTCTCCGTCTCTGTCTCTGTTCCAGCCTATCAGACATGACAGTACCAGCTGGCTGCTGGCAAACCCACAGCCAGAGGATACTGTTTAAGCTTTGTGTAAGTGTGTGTGTGTGTGTGTGTGTGTTACCATCGCTTTGGAAGGTGTGTTTCCTCTATCTGTGTGTGTGTGTGTGTGTGCGTGCGGCTGCATGTTGAGGCACATTATATAGGAGTTAGTGTGGTTTCAGTGGAATGCGTCAAAAGGCGGACGCGTTGATTTAATGTCCCGGAGTCTGAGTGATCTGATCACAGGTGTGTGGCAGTTACGCCGGGTGCGGTTGTAGAGCAATGTTTAATTCCTATAAAGATAGTTGTCAACACTTGCTGGAAGCAGCTGTGTACTCTGCAGGCGCTTGGCATTTGTTTTTTTTTGTCTGACTCACTGAACACATTAAAAGCCGCTTATTTGCATTTCTTGCCGCGTTGAGAAGCGTACCTTCGCTTTTGCACCCCCGTGCATTCAACTGAAGTTTATATATATATTTATAGAAATGTCTAAGGGGAAGAAAAAAGGGTGAGACCACCTATTTCTTCAACCCCCCACCCTCGTGGCGGTTCTGTACACTTTCACAGGGCTGCAGGAAACATTTAAAGCTTACTGGAAACATTCGAGCAGCAGATGTGTCTGTGATTTTGGCACCGCTCGGTGTGTTCACGCCCGACCCCGGCCGCCAGTGCCCCTCCTCACCTTTTCCCCTGCTGGCCCCTCTCTATTCCCTCCCTTTGATTGAACACACATATTCCCTTCTTTTCAATCTGTCCGCCCGTGTACACCTCCTGTTGCCGCACAGAGTTTTGCCCTAGATTCAAAAACGTCCCTGTTGGGGGACACTCACCCCCCCTCCCCTCCCCTCTCCCCAAATCCCATCCAAAATCTGTATTTTTAGATCGTCTGCAATGATGTTAACCTTCCTTTTAGTTATTTTGCTCTGATCGAGATTCCTGTTTTGTGTCTTTTACCTTTGTTTCCATTCGGTTTTCTTCATCGCTTCTTCTTTTTCCCTCTGCTGATCATCAGCTGACTTTGACCTTGAGAACAAAAGTGTATTTTCAAAGCACGGGGGAGGCGACCTTTAAATAATCCTGTCAGACAAATATGTATTTCCCTTATGGTCAATGTTTTGCACGAGATGTGCAGCCAGGATGAAGTCAGGCTAAAGGTAACGCTTGGTTTAAAAGCTTTGCCAGACGCTAAGTAAGAGCTTTAATTTGAAAAGGACCACAGTGGAACTTGATAAAAACCAGCAGCACCCAGAGGACCCGTCCAGACGGGGGTCTAAACGAGCTCTCTGCCGGTTTAAACAGACCAGAGCTGAGGACGGACACGCGGGCCAAAACTGACAAGAACGGGAGCTCAAATGTTACACGCTGTTTGTTCTGTACAGACTCCAAAAATCTGTGAGACGCAGAGGGATGGGCTGGGATCTGAAACGGCATTAGGAGAGGGAGGAAAATCAGAGGAGAGATGGGAAAGGAGTAGGAGTTGGGGGGCGAGGGAATGAGAGGAGGTGAGAAGTGGAGACGAAATTGTTTGGTAGTGAGTGAGAGGAGGTGAGAGAAGGTGGAGGAGGGAGGACACATTCATGAGAACAATTTAGGATTTAACATTTTCTGCAGAAGTGTCACCTTTTTTTCACAAATGAAAAGAGCAGTATATATGTATAGTGTTTGTATGTGTGAGGATCCCCTCGAGCTGGGAGGAGTGTAGAGGTAACTGCTGAAACCTGGGGCGTGTCACGGTGGGATGGCGGCAAAAAGGAGAGGAACAGGAAAAGAAAATGGAGTCCAGGAGTGAATTGGAGTGTAAGGAAGCCGGGCTAATGTAGTATGAAGTGGAATTTCTCATTCTGGCTGAAAAAAGGCAAAAAAGAGAAGAGAAGGATGGAATCAAGTATAAACAGCGTAATGTGGGTTGAAGCGAATCAGAGAGGAATTGAGAGCAGGAGTAGGGTACGGGCCGACGCAGCTCCAGGCCAGTTGGCAGTGGTCATAAGAGCTTTTGTTGCAAGGTGTTGATTTGTCCGCTGAGCCCTTGAGCCACGCTTGTTTGTTTTTGTTTTTTTACCTCAATAAGAGCCAGGAACAGCGGCTAATAGCCACATAAAGAGATAACGTGTGAGGTGAAATACAACTGTCCCTGCCAGAGACAATAACAGCTGGAGCTGGATCACTGACTCAGAGCTGGAGACTCTGTGGAAGTGCAGGGGTGGGGGGTGGGGGGTCCTCGGTGGGCAAAGTGCATCATTTTCCAGATCAGAAACACAATCCACTGAGCGAGCGTCTTCTCGGGTTCCAGACCAGTTCCCCGGGGGCTCGTTTAGCCGCAGCATGAGCCCGTCTTTTTCCAAATCAGCCGCGCTGTAACGTGCGTGGCTGCTCATTACAGACGAGCCTGACTGTGATGTGGAGCGTTAGGGGCCCAGGAACGGGCCGGGGCCTCCTCTGGCGGGGGTCACGGCCTCTGATGTCACACATGTCGTCTCATCACAGACGAAAGTGACCTTCACCTTGTGAGTTGTGCTGTTGTGTGTCCGACTACACGTGTGTTGTTTTGTTTTGTTTTTTATCGCCTGCCCCCTGTGATGTGATTTAATGTTTGCTGTGGACGTGGTCCGCCACATCCTGTTTTCATACTTCTCTTTTCAGCGTCCAGTAATTAGATGATGTGTATCTTGTTTCCACAGAAGCCTGATAACTAAGTGCCTGCTAGGTAAACGTGCGTGTGTGTGTGCAAAAGAGACAGAGAGCGAGAGTGGCAGCGTGTGCACTGTGTGTTTGTGCGCTCTGCTGTGAATGTGTTGCAGATAGTGCTGTTGATGGCTATCTTTCGGAGAGCGCTCTATTGATTTGGCTGGGGTAAATAATTGGTTGGGTCTACAAGCTGTCATGTTCGGCCTGATTGCTGAGCGCTGGTGGTCTCGAGCAGTTATCTTCCTCCATATCCCTCTCTCATCCTGCTCTGGCCTCCTTAGACTATCTCTACATTTATTGATTGGGAGCCTATATGACTATTCTCCATCCTTCAGTATGGCCAATAATCCCAGTCCCAGAGCCCGGTGTGTTACAAGTTATCTGCTCTCAGCTCCTTGTTCTGCTGCAGGGGCAGAGGGAAGGGACAATTTAGGGAGGTGAAGAAAAAAAAAACCCCATAGGAAAATGAGGAGAATACAGAATGAGGACATTTGAAGGGGTCAGACATAATACAGGCTTGCATAGTCTGTCCTACTTTTCCTTGACAGTGGACTACAATATTGTGCTGCTGCACTGTGACGTGGGGTCGCTGCTACCGTGGACACAGAGCTCCAAGCAAATGTAGAGTCAAATAAGCACAACTTAAAGAATCGTTTACCTGATAACTCCACACAGACACCTGTGGGTTTGTTCTTTGCAAAAAAAAAATCCCAGCCAGATCATTTCGGTTCATTTTATTTCACCATTTCGGACTAACCGACCGTCAGGGGTCACAGTTGCTGATGAATAAAATAATGAATAAAAAACAAATATCAGTTTGAAGACTAAAATCATAAAATTATTATTATTTAAATAAATAAATAATGATAGTTGCTGCTGAACTCCACCCATCAGTGCTCGCTCTGTGCACGTCAGCTCCGGTGTGAAAGTTTGGGAGCACCTGGCCCACGTGAAGCCAGGGGCTGAAGAGAAGATCATTAGCGACCCCCCTTGAATGGATTGGGGAACTGCAGCCCCGCACTGCCCCACGCTTAGTACCCGGAGCTTGCTTTTCAACGAGAAGGAAATCACGTCATTTACTTTCCAGCAGTTTCAGGGAAGTGGACATTTGATGTGATATTAGTAAGTATATTTTGGTCCAGTGTTGCAGTGAGTTCCCCCAGGGGTGTTCCGGGGGTGGGGGGCAGAGGCGGGGAGCGACCCCGCTGATGAGTGCAGCTTCCTGGGTAAACGTCCTCCTCCGTGCCACGTCGGAGCTCCAGCCCCCGGCCCCTCACTTCCTCCGGAGCCCCCAGCCTGCAGCGGCGGACACGGCAGCCGAGGCGCACAAGTTTGAATCCAATCACGGTAAAACAAACAAACATATATATATACAATCATTTAACAGACTTGTCCAGCCTTCGGTCTCCTGTCTCTCTGCGCCGAGCAAAGCGACAGATGTTTCCAGTCTCGACAGAATCAATGAGTTTCTCCTCCCTCTGATTTACCCTAAAGAAACTAGACTAAAGTGACGCGCGAGAGTGCGTGAGGACATAACCAGGTGACCATGCAGTGGTGAGGAGAAGGTGCAGCAACAGCATGCACGGTGGTCACACTGGGAAACATCTGCACATTCCTCTGTTTCTCTCTCTTCTGCACGTGCATGACAGAGTGGGATCAGCTTCACCTCGTGATCACCAGGTTGTCTTGGTTTTGTGTGCTCCCTCAGATCTGCCATGCTGCCCAGGCCTCCTGTCTCCCTCCTCATTTCTCTGCTCCTGGTGCAGGCCAGCGCCGCCAGTTCACCTGGGAAGAGCTCCACAGCCAGTCCTCCCCCCCGCCCGCCTCCTCCTCTGGGGGACCCCAGCTGGGCTCTGGGTCTGCGCCTGTACCAGGCCCTCCGCTCCGACCCCAGCTCGGTCAACACCCTGTTCTCCCCTCTGCTCCTGGCCTCCTCGCTCGGAGCGCTGGGTGGAGGTGCTGCGGGCGCCACTGCCGGCCAGCTCGGGGACCTCCTCAAGACTCCCACCCCGTCCAAGGCCGGCTCCCAGGCCGAGGAGCTCCTGTCCGGGGCGTTGAAGAGCTTCGCCAAAGAAAACGCCAGCGCTTTTCACCTGCGCACGTCCTCAGCTGTGTTTTCCAAGCAGGCCCCTGCGGTCAGCCAGGCCTTCGTGAAGGACAGCCAGGCCAAGTTCGGGCTGCAGCATCAGCCGCTGGGGACCGGAGACGCCAAGGCTGACGTGAAGCGGCTCCATGACTGGGCTAAAGATGGGCTGGGGGGGCTGGAAGCTGCCCCTCTGGAGGCAGGACTCAAGGTCAAGGCTGGAGCCTTGGTACTGGCTAACGCCCTGCACTTTAAAGGTGAGCATGAATAGTGCACAGGAGATGCAGGGCCATGAAGCTGCAGCAGACTGTGGGCTCTGTAATTGTACAGTCATTTGGAATTACGCAACGTCTCTGTGCTCTGGATGCACGCTGCTTTGGAAGAGGAGTCTTAAAATATTAATACTGTTCCATTTTCAGTGCTGGCTCTGCATAGAGCCCGTGCACCAGTGTGCTAGCGCTCCCACCTGTGTGCAGCGTGCACGCAGTGGACTCCAGCTGCTGGACCCAGCAGATAAAGGATGATGCTGGGGTCCGTCACTGAGAGCGTATTCATCTTCCACTGGGGGGGGGGGGCAGCAATGTGTCATCTTAAATAATTGAGTAACAAGTGTCCAGACTCTCTCCCTCAGTGTCACGCCCAACATCTGTGCACGGAGCGCTCCAAGTCTGCGGCGGCACAGCTTGGCTCGGATCTGCTCGCAGTGACGGGCTGCAGGGGTGAAACGCTTCTTTAAAAGGACAGATCTGGATTGATTTCACTTTTATTCGACCGTTAAATATCGTCAGTAGTTTCACAGTTAGGTCTTAGTTAATGATGACTCGCTGAAAGAGCAAATAGCTTATTTTTCATTCCCAGGATTGCAGTGTCATGAAATTTCCAGGAATGCAATCGCTCGCATCTCTCTTCGTTTGTGCGGCCGCTGACGAAGAATCCCAGTTTTGTTTGCAGGAGCCGACGACGTGTTAAACGCGTCCCTCTGTTTCACTTGGTCTTTTTTGTGCCATTTGTCTCTGTTTTTGTGCTTTTGTCATCGTTTATCGCACGTCTAATCTACCCTGTCTCTCTTCTTCCCACATGTCTCCTGCTCACATCCTTATCCGTGTCCATCTGCCTCCTTCCCTTCTGGTTCCTCCTGCAGGTATTTTTTTTTTATATATATATATTAGGTGCGAAGAAGGCGCGGCTGCCGAAGTGAAAACAGTTTGTCGACAGACAGAACATTTCCTGACGGACCATGTGCATCGATAAGCAATTTCATTAATTTTCTCCGTTTCATGTTCTCACTTCATTACAAGACGAGTTTCGCTGTGATCCCGCCCTCGTTGTTTGCTGCATTTCTCTAAAGGAAATATATACAAATTAGATTATTCAGAAGATCAGATTAAATTGGATTCCTGTAGTTTTGATTTATAATTTGAAAGCGGTCGATAGTTCGCTCCTTGCCCCAAAATCGCCGCCTCTGGTTCGCTGCAGTTTTCAATGTATTTGTGTTTGATTTCAGGCTCCTTAGGCGCCTCGTAGTGTGTGCTAGTGTAATGGTTTCAGAGACGCTTCCTTCCTCGCCTGTTTGTTTCATTTTCCTTCCCTTTAGTTGATTATTCAAGGGAGGGGGGGGGGGTTTAAAAAGCTCTTTTCTGTCCCTCCTTCCCTGGGCTCAACACAGCATCCGAAGAAAGGGAAGGTCAGGGGCAATTAGCAGTGGAACATGTTTATAGTCGAGCGGCGGTAAAAAGCAAAGAGGACTGCGGAGACGGAACAGCGCAGGGGGACATTTCTGGGTGGGCAGGGGACAAAGAGAGGCAGAGCAAAAGAGATGGGAGAAAAGTAAACAGCGACAACTGAGGGAAGTGGAGAAAGAGAGGGAGGCCTGCTGAGACAGTGAAAGAGATTGACAGACATGGCGGAGCGTTGTAAAAGGCCTACCTTGGGAGTTCCAGTCCGCACTGGTTAATTAATTCAGGCTTTGTTCCTGTTTTAGACAAACAAACACTGGAGAAGGAGGAAGAAAAATAAGATTCCGAACGCACAGAAAGAAAACTTATACACAAGACAACGTGGGGAATGAGGGGAATAACAAAAGGCAAGAGAGAACAACAAGTCCCTTCGCATTTAACCTCTAATTACAGCTGGTGGAACCACTTGAAATGTGACGCCTGGAAAGTTGACGGAAGGGCAGAGTCGATGCTGCCGCTCCAAGTTTTTCAGACATGAAACCCTGAGAACTGGCTGCAGTTCAGCCGCGGCCCGCCTGTCACACATGAACGCCACAGCAGGAGGCTCTCTGCATTATTCAGGCGAGGGGTGCGGGCAGGAAGGGACGTAGCAACTCGGAAAACACACAAACACCGGTGTCAGCTGTTATCAACGCACCTCTCTGGAGATGTTCGTCGGTGTTTGTGTCCAACATTTCTTTCATTTCTCACAGAGGCCTGGAGAGAGAGTCTGAGCACCTCCTCTGGAGAAAACAGGGAGTGACTGTGGAATTCAGAGCGAGTCTGAAAGCAGCCCGTGTGTCCGCGGGTTGTTTTCATTGTTCGTCACGTTATGACTTCATAGTGTTTACACACAGATTCCTCATCACGGTGACATTGGATTTTGAAACGCTCTCCCCCCGGGGCGTCGCCATTCTTCTCCGTATTATATTCACATGTGTTTTTTTTCGTCCTGGTAGTTTCGACTTGTCGTTGCCTTCGAAGTGACAACTCATTCAGCACCAGCATGTGACACGTGCTCATCCTCGAGTCTCGATGACTCCTCGATGCGTCAGCATGGCGTCTGATAGCGAACCAGATGTGAACCTCTGGATAACCTGACTCATTCCTCAGCTACTCATCGCCAAACCGCCCAGGTTAAATTTCAATTAGTCCCGTCTTTTTTTTTAATGTTTACACCTGCAAAACTAACGGCAGTCCCCGAACGTGCCGATGTTGTTCCAGTTGAGCCTGAACATGTCAGTATGTGTGCATGCTGATGTTGGCTGCTGGCGCTTGTGCCTCACCCAGAGCACCTTTTTATAATCATTTATCGCAGCATCGCCGTGAAATGAGGCAATTTTCTGCTTTGCTCTGCTTTACATCACTCTGAATGGAGGATTGTGTCAGCCTGTTGTTGTGACCAAACACAATCAGAAGATGTCACCTTGAGCCCCGCGGACTCGCCGTGGGGGCTTTCCATCACTCCCTGACACGTTATTGATGAATCAATCGTGAATTGTTGAGAGAAAAGACGAGTGGGCACACTAAGTTTTTAATGACAAAGCCGAGCACTTTCATCAGGGCTGGTGAGGAATTACAGTTTTTTTTTTTCAGCCTCCTCCTCGCACCTTAACATTGTGTCACGGGTGCAATGATCCCTTGAAAACGATGAATCGATAAAGTCGTCATTAGCCATGGCCCCGGCCGTCCCAAGGTCTCACTGACAAAGAGCGCCACGCCGCAAGGGCGAGCCATAATCTGTTGCCCTCCTGCTCTGCTGAACGGGCCCATCGGCTTCAGAGAGGTGTTGTGAGGTTATTACAACAGTAATTCCACCCGCCCTCAAACTGACAGCTGTCAGGGGGTTAGCGGGGCCGAGTGGGATGTGGTGGTCTGAAGGATCTCGGCCCCAGTGCGCCACTGAGCTCGGCAGCTTTGGGGAGAGAAGACGTTTTTACAATAGGCCGTACATATCGAGGATTTACAAGCAGCGTCACATCAGTGTCAGCGCCGGTGCAGGGTCTATATGTGTTTTATGAGCGGGGTATGATTTAACCCCGTGGCCGCCGCCTCACCTCTGCCAATCACTTAGCATTCGCTTACTTCCTGTCTGTCATGTGCTTGTCTGTCTGTCTGTCCAGGGCTGTGGCAGAGGGAGTTCAGCGAGGGGAGCTTGGATCATCGCACCTTCCTGGGGAAGCAGTACACCAAAGTGGTGATGATGCACCGAGCAGGTAAAAAAAAAAGAAAACAAAAATGAACAAACCCCGCCGTCTTCCGCTCTCCTGCCAGCAATTAAATGCAGCGAAAGGGAAAAACGGCTGGAACATCTGTAAGGTCCAATCCACTTTCCTCGTATTCATCACTGTGTACCTTATCATTTATTTAGCGCGCCTTTCATATTTTATGCATCGTCTTAAAACAACAAGGCAGAGTGAAACTGCCGTGACAGCAGTAAAAGACGTCGGGGGGAGGGATACACTGCGCTTGATTTAATCTTATAATGTATTGTCATCGACAATTCGTGCTGGAGATAACGTCTGTGATCTTGTAAAAGGAGGTTAAACGCTGCAGACGTCTCTGTCCACATGAGAATTGGCGACTGAGGCAAATTCCCCCCTTTTCAAACTAAAATGGGCCCGGCTGCGTTTCCAAACGGCTCTGAATGGATATCAGTGTTCACCAGGTGAGGGCTCGTGTCCTCCAGGTTTGTACCGTGAGTATGAAGACGTGGAGAACATGGTGCAGGTCGTGGAGGTGCCGCTGTGGGGGGAGAAAGCCAGCGTGGTGCTCCTGCTGCCCTTCCACGTCGAGAGCCTGGCTCGGCTGGACAAGCTGCTGACCCTGGAGCTGCTGTCCAAGTGGCTGGAGAAGACCAGCGTCCGCAGCGTGACCGTCTCGCTGCCCAAGGCCAACATCTCCAGCTCGTTCAGTCTGCAGGTGAGGCCAGCAAACCTGGGTTATTCTTATCACTTTGGCTGCAGGCGCTCGCTCTGCTTCTCTTGTATTTCATACCGGAGTGCAATTCAGCCACGATTGTAGTTTGTTCCTTTAGTTTCCTCTGCCCACGCACGCTGCATCATCTTCACCTCTCTCTCATAAAGTTTTTCTTATCTTCCTGAGAGCGCTCATCATTGTCATTGTTCCTCTGTCGCCTTCACGCTCATCTTTGTGTTCTCCTTGTCTCTCCGTCTCGGTTCTTTTCATCTGCATTGGTCACATCCTCTTCCTCGCATGCATTTCTTTTTACTTTCAAAAGTTTTTTATTCTCCATTCAGGTATTGTCTCCTCTTCAGGTGGCTCTGTCCCCTCCTCTTTGTCCGTCTGCGCTCTGCCTCCATGTTTCTCCCTCGTCATGTCTTCTTCTTCCTCCGTCTGTTCTTCACGTGTGACCTCTGCTTCCTTCTCTTCTTCTCCTCCTCCCCCTGACTCCATGGTGCGTTTACTGACCGGCTTAGCCTTTCCAGCTGAGTGCAGACTCTGACTCAGGGAAGTTCAAATGTCACCCCTCCCCTCTCCTCTCCTCACTTCCTTGAGGTGATAGCTGTACTTACAGCATCAGGCTCCAGCCACCTTCAGCAGGGAACCCACCCCTGGCTGCTAAGAGGATACAGTAGAGGGGCCTGCGGACGGCGGCGATGCGCAGCTGTTCGGCGGGCTTCCGATGCCTCCTACAGACCTCTTTTTGCAAGGTCAGGCCTTCGCCCAGCAGGTGGTCTGAGCCTGAGCTCCCGCTCTTCCCAGAACCAGCGTGCAGCTGATCTGATTCAGGAGGAGAGGAGTCTATCGCTGCAGAGAGTTTGTTTCGATTTAAAAACCCACGGGTTGTGTCTCCATGGACGGACAGGGATGAGACTGAGGGACAGACTATGGCTACAATATTGCAGTGTCTGACCTTATTCAGGATGAGAACGTGTGTCTGATGTTCAGATCCCTGACTCCCTCTGCTGCTGGTTTGCAATTCTGTTTCACTTTTATATGTTTTGTATATTGCAAGGCGATATCTTGATTACACCTCAGGCACGTGATGCCAGGTTGGTTACTGCTGCACAAAGACCGCTGCATATGTGTCTGTGGAAGAGTAACTGGGTCAGCTGGCAGCACTGGGATTTGAAGCCTCACCCCCTGAGAGACTGGAGCTTTAATCCAGCGCCTCCAACATGGAAACAACATTTGGAATATTGACCTTATTAATATAAATTGTATACTTAAACATGTCTGCGTAGAATGACGTTAGCTCAGCAAACTCCTCATGTGCATTTAATCATTATTATTATTTATCTCTGTCTCTGTTTACATGGCTGTTGACTTAGTTTGATTAATGTCAACAATGAACTCTTTTGTAATGCATCGCCCAGCTACTGTATATTCTGAGCTACAGGCCTCACTGTGGCTGTGGGGAGGTGCAGCAGACAGGCAGCAGGTTAGTGGCTGCTGATGCTAATGCGAGTGCACGGGGGTTGCTCGGGTTCACGCGGGCCAAACCGACGGCTGTGTCAGGCTGCTGACTGGGAGATCAGAGAGTTGTCAGGCCAGCGGAGGAGCACGTATTTGACCGGGCCACAGGGTCCGCAGCCGAGGCAAGGGCGCCGAAAGAAGCACGCAGGGTCAGTCTGCTGATGTGGGGGCACGGTGCAAAGAGTTTCCTTTGTGGTCACAGAATGGACTCGGTAAAGATGTTTTTGAGACGTTATTTATCATGAGCTGCATGATAATCATGAGGTGAGACTTTGGTGGAAGTACAAAAGCACCTCCTACGTCTGTGTTTACCGAGGGGACGTTCACACACCTGCTCTCAGCACACAAACCTGACCCTGGTAGAGCTTTAATTTTAGTCTATTATCAAGTTGTCAATGTAAATGTCCCCTCCAAGGTCAATTAAATGCAATTGAAACTGGCATCAGTGATGTTCAGCGACGGCTCGAAATTGAAAGCTGCTCCACTTATGTTTCTGATGATGGATGACAGGATTGACTGGAACAAGATTTGTGAGCTCATCGCCCACATGCTGGTGAAGCGGCCTCACGGAGGAGAGATACTTATAATCGAGTTAAGCAAGCGAACGTAACACAGTTAGAAAAGTATTTGCATTCCAGGCCATATACTGTATTAGTGGAGTATAAGTATTCCAAAAAACAGACACAGACTTGAATATACAGTGCAGATGATCGCTGGATTGTTTTTTTCTTGCAGAATGTGTGTCTGCAGCCGATGGCAGCCGCTGTGACTTGTTGCTAACACTGACTGCTACGTGCAGAGTGTCTCTGTGCATGTTAATGTGTCCGCTCTCTTTTTCATTTTGTCTCTGTATGATGAGGTTGACTCCCACAACCTTGGGATTAGCATAATATATTTTTTTTTCCTCTCCGTTCGGGTTCAGACATTTTCAGATGGCACAGATGAGGCTTCACCTCGGCTCCCGGAGCCCAGACTGAACTCACGACTGTCTTGAATCCTCTGGTATCTTCCCACAGACTTTGTACGAAGTTGCTCCGCTTCTCAAATTTGCTTTGTGCTCAGGCTGAACGCACACTGGCAGAGATACAGTAGTTGCTGGTACAACAGTTGTGGATGACTGAGAAAGAAAGAAAGGGGGGGGGGGGGTAGTTGAACCTGACAGATACAGAGGGCATGCCAGAAAAACCCATTTCCCCAGGGCATGCTACGCTGACTAGAACGTATTACCATGTCGTCTTTAGATGTACATTGTAACCTCATCATGGACTGATGAAATCCACTTTGGCCTCTCTCTCTCTGTGCAGAGCTGTGGTGCTGTGTTATTTGGGTAGCTGTGCCCCGAAGAGCCAACTTTTGACACAAACGTTGTCAGGCCTCTCCGGGGAGGAGGCTGTAATCTACAACTAAAGCTGGAAACAACTGCTTTTGACACGTTTGTGACTTTGCTGTGGGAAAACACACTGTTGCATAAATCCTTTGCTCTGTGAAGGAGAGCCTGAAAAGTCACTTTTCTAAATAGCTAGAGGAAGCTGTGTGCCGCTGGCAGTATTAGACATAATTATGGATGAACACTTAATGTTTTCATGTCCGTTAACGTCCTCTGACTCTCGGTCTTATTTCATCTGGCGCTCCCGTCCTCCAATCGGGTCGGGCCAATCATTTTTCGTCGCCGTGCGTTAATACAGTTTCCTGCTCTAACTGTCAGCACTTTGGCCGACCGCGGGCTCCTGAGACCGGAGGGCAGCATCTGGACAAACAGAGGATCGTAGCTGTGTGAGCGTCAACTGTGATGCTCGTGTCCTCTGCGTGAGACAAATGAGATCAAACGCAATCAAGCGCCTCTCAGTCACGTTGCACAGAAACCAAATGCAGCTATTCCCTCCTCCACCGCCGTCACATCAGCCCCAGCGATCTAATTCCTCTTTTGTAGGTCTCACATGCGCCGCTAATACGCCATCACTCAGCGGCCGCACCTTGGCACCGCTGACCTAAATAGGAGTGACATTCGGTGGGCGAGCGAACCGGAGAGAGCGGGGGGAGGGGGTCAGTGATTGCTTGGGGACAAGGTGGAAAGTGTCACAGTGAACTATAAATACCAGCAGAGTTCTACCTTTTTTCTTTTCCGTCTGTCTGCCTATTTGTGGCGTTCTCCTCTGCTGAAGGGCGCACTGAGATGGAGAGCCCTCTTCACTAACCTGGTCCCGAGGTTACCGAGTAAACCGCCCTCATCGCTCTCTCTGCGATCCAGTGCTGACCAGGCCACACACACACACACACACACAGCTCCAGACTAATGGCCGAGCTTGAGCTCCATCCTGCCGGTACCACCAGTCGCTGACTAAGACATATGAGTGTGCACCGGAGAGCTCACTCAATCATGGCTAATGAGGTCAAAAGGCCATCAAATATTTACAAGAGCACACTCGGCAGTATACAGTGTTAAGGGGGCGGCTGTTTTAACGGCTGCCGCAGAGCTGCATCATGGAAAATGATCAGATGAGTTTCACTGTCACTGGTGAAATATTGCACTTAAAGTTTTATTCGTTTTGTGGCAAAAGGAAGTTGTGAGATTAAAAACTGGCCCATTTATGTATTTTAACAAGTGTATTGACCAGGCTTAACAGCCTGGAAGCCCATGTAAATAAGACAGCAGCAGGAGTATCACTCAATAAAGAGATGGATTCTTTTGGTTTTGTTGTATTGAAAGGGGCCGTGAAAGGGAGATGTGATGACGCCGGTGCCAAAAAAAGCAGTATTGAATCTGGCAGATCATGAGTGTGGTTTTGTCGACAACTTAAATTAACAATTTTATGGCTTTTATTGTGGGGGGGGGGGGTCATAGTCTTGGACAGGTGTGTGGTGTCGACATTCGAACGTCACATCTCGTTGGTTGGATATAGTTTGTGTAACTTGGGTCAGATTCTGTGTATTGTGTATTTTAACGTACCACTGCCACATTTGTTATTTCATTAAAGACCGTCGTCCTCCCCCGTGCTCATGCATGAGACACAAATCAGACAGAGACCTGCACTTTTTGAATAACTAGCTCCCTTTTTTCCCACTGGTCAAAAAACCCATTAACACCCACTAACATCTGGCTTTTCTCTGTAATGGGAATGGATTCATTTGCCATTCATGACGCCGGCAGTCAGAGCCTTAATCGGCTCCAGCTCCAGTCCACAGTGATGATAACAGGACGGTCGTGTGACGTTACGATTCTGTTTGTTTTTTAATTAGCAGGACAGAATATTTCCAAACACGGTGGAAAGATTCAGGGAAGAATTCATTAAATTCCGCTGCAGATTTTTGGGAAAGACTCATAATAAGGGAAGTGATGTCTGAGCTCTCGCAGCTTGGTGGAACTGAAGGAGGCTGTTGACCCTTTGCAGAGCTCAGCACTGCACTGAATGCTTTTCAAGTTCCCACTGAAATTTGCACTGCTTAAACCCCCACGTTATTTTCTAAAGTGTTGAGTCACATCTTCAAATTGGACCCAAAACTATTTATGAAATTATCAGTTATCCACTCAAGTTTGTTAAAGCCAAATTAAAATATTATTCCCAGCCTCTCAGCTGTGAATGTTTGACATTATTCATGACTGGATACAATTTGGATTTTTGGACAATTTAAAACTTTGAAGGAAAAGGATTGAATCCGTCTATTAATTAATAATGAAAATATGGTTCAGTTACTCTGTACGGGAGCGCTGTGACACGGCGACATGTGACCGCCTTTCAAATCCCCTGCAGCTTCACCCAACAAGCTACTTAGTGAGCTCAGCCATCAAGCTGAAATAATGTGATGCAGAGTGCTGCGCGCCTGGGGGCTGATGCCATCCTACCTCAGGTCTGGTTAGATTGCACTGCTGTAGGCCAAGTAAGCTACACACACACACACACACCAGCTGACAATGCCTGTGGCTCTCACTCTCAGACAAATAGCTCATTGATGCTGTGTGTGAGGCATCAGCAAAGTCCGCCCAGTGCTGTTCCATCTAAGATTCATGCGGTGCATCAGAGGGAAAGGGCAGCCAAAGAGCACCTCCCCGAGGTTTCTCTTTCCATATAATGAGGTGCCACACCTCTGCAGTGCACTGGTCCTTCACAGGCTTCTCCAACACCGCTGGCTGTTTCCCAGCACGCTGCCACAGGTCCCCTTTACATTTTTAAACTCTTAATAAGCTTAAAAGAAATAATAACCAAATGTTTTTTTTCCCTCCGCATGCATGCATGAGGCGGGGCGTGATGCAACATATCCGCATCGCTCTCTTGAGTCTTTTTAATTTGACATGTTTGTCTTCGGCCCCTCTTTTATCCCGGGACTCCTTCCTTTAGTTTTGCATTCCTCTCGTGTTGGAAATGTTATCAGCACGGCCGTTTGAAGTCCTGCAAAACATCTGGAGCAACTGACTCAGACATTTACATTCCCATGAACGGCCCCTCTACTGAATTTCAGTAAATAGTCCAGACCTCAGTGTTTGTCTGAAAGCAGCTGCATGAGAGAGAGAGTTTTCCCTGTGCACACATTTGTCTTTAACCGTTTGAGGAACCCATAAGTTTAAGCCTGTTTCTGTTTCGCCTTCAGATAAGGTGTGAAAAACCTTGAAACGATCGCGGCCGGTGACGGAGAGGTCCAGAGAGCGGTGCATAGCTCTCTGTCGAAGAAAGAGCAGAGGGAAAAGACAGAGAGACGAGATAAAATAAAGGCGCGTGGGGCTGATGAGGGATGGGGATGCCAGGCGAGTGGCAGAGCGGCAGAGGAAGACAGTGATGCAGTGGTAGCAGGTGGAAGAAGAGTGGAGGAATAATGGATGAGGACAATAGAAGTGCATTAGAGCAGGAGGTGGAGGGGGAGCGTTGCATGGAAACACTGGAGCGGGAGTGACAGATGCCTACAACTGTATATACATTGACTTATTTCATGCTCAGCTGTAATCCGACACGATCCAGTTTAACTTCCTCTTGCGTGCACATCTCAGATATTACGCAGGAAAGCAGACGTCCTACATGGATAATTACATGTGCCTGTTAGCGTGAGGCTTGAGGAACAAAGCAGGATTGTGTGCCGAGCTCAGGGAGGCAGCGCCCAGACAACCCCTCCCAATGATTTAGTGTTTGCTTCCGCCGGTTGGAAGAGATGTCCTCTTAAAATGTCTAATCAGTGCAAGTTTAAAACAGCGCTACAGTAGGAAACAACATCGTCCCTGCAAACTTTTCTCCCCGCCGCGGCCTCCTGCGGCTCCACGCTCCGGCCTGGCCCCGGGAGAAGCCTGTCACGTTGAGTGGCCCTCTTGCCACAGGAGGATAAACTACCTGTCATGGCGACGCCTTCCCGCGGAATTCATATCAGACGAAAAACAAAGGGGGTGCTGAGGTCACGGGGCATCACTCTTAAATTATTCATCCTCTGCTTCCTCCTTCCATCTCCTCTCTGCCTGTCGCCCACTTTGTTCTGCCAGATCGCAACAAGGGCAACTGTCAGCCCCCCCCCCATCTCTGATTCCTGAGATAGAAAGTAAATAAACGCTGCGGTGGAGAGACTCACTTTAGTTAATGATTGTTGTGTTTGTGTTTACGTTAACCGCGTGGGCGAGGTCCTGGAAGGCCAGCGCATGTCTTGCACTTTTTCAACACCGCAGCATCATGAAATTTTAAAATGTGCTTTTCCTCCCACTTGTTATTTGGTCTCTTTGCGTGCATAATTGATCGGCGCTCTGGCAGCTGTTCGTTTGCATGAGCTTGTGGGACATCTCCGTGTGGAATGGCCTCAAGAACTCGGAGATTCCAAACCGCTCTTAAAATCCCATCATACTTTTTTTCCTTTTTCGGTTCCAGAAACAGTTGCTCGCTCTGGGCCTGACCGACGCCTGGGACCAGAAGGCGGCCGATTTCTCCGGCGTGTGCAGCGACGGCAAAGGGAAGCTTCACCTGGGCGCCGTCCTCCACTGGGCCTCCCTGGAGCTGGCTGCCCAGGCCGGGAAGGGAGCGGCAGAGCTGGAGGAGGAGCACGTCGAGAAGCCCAAGTTGTTCTATGCAGATCACCCGTTCATCGCCTTCGTTCGAGACGACGCGACCGGAGCGCTGCTGCTGATGGGAGCTCTGGACCACGCCGAGGGAGAGGCCCTCCATGATGAACTGTAGCGCCCTCTGCCATCTCTCCCGTCCTTTATCTTACACTTCATTTCTTCATCAAGACATTGCCATTCACTGTGGCACAGTATCACGTCAAACTACATCTGGCTGTCACACACTGACACTGCAGAGCCTGGCACTGACTGACACTGCCACTGCCATACCTGACACACACACACACACACACACACACACACACAGTGACACCTACATGGCATACATAAATGAAAAATCTGTATAAGACGATACAAAAGCTGACAGTTGGAGCAGAAACACTAACTTTGAGGGACATTGCTCTCTCCCTCCCTCCCTCACTCTCTCTCTCTCTCTCTCACTCTCTCTCTCTCAGTGATCAGGTCCACGCAAAATGACAACACTGCACTGACAAACAGCAACATGCTGACAAGCAAAAGTGGCGACACTGACGTGACACCTGCAGCAGCAGGTTTTTCAGCGGACAGGAGCTCACACTGACACTTGAATCCTCCCTGTCAGGCCAACACCAGGGCAGGGTGAGAGTGTGTGTGTGGTGACCAGCATGTTAAGGACGCCCATGTGGCCCGTCTCAGAGCTGGCGGGGCCCTAAGGGGTTGGGGGGGGGTCTCCTGGGCAAGATCTGAGGAAGAGTGATGGATCTGCCAAGTGCTTATTGATGAGCCAGCTTAATGCTAATGGCCGTAATGAGTCAGGACGCGTGTCAACAACACAGGGAGGACAGGGAACCTTTTAATCTCTTAATGCCATCAGGGATCAATGTTGCTGTTACGCTGCTGGACACGAACATGACTGACACAGCATGACTTAAACGTAACGGCTTAATATTTAGGACGATTACAACCAAGAGGAATCGATTGCGGCTTGTGTTTTTGTCCTTTGTGTCGATGATGGATGAATCGGCGTGGGAAACCATTTAGAATTGTCTTTCAGACACATATTCCTGGGCTTGTTCTCCTTTCTTCTCTGCACTTCGGCTTCATTGTATTCGTCAACGTCGTCGCCGATCTTGATGCAAACCACTCAATCAATGCTGCGCTATTAGTTTATAATACATGAGACGCCGCCACTGCTCCATCTTTTCGTGACAGCACTTTCTTTTTTTGTGCGTGTGTGTGTGTGTTACTTTCTCCCCTGAACTAAATTGGCTGACATTGAGCCTCAAGGGTGTATGGGCGCAGATTTAAAGCCCTGAACCAGCGTCATTCATTGGATTTTAAGGGCAGCACATGATAGACTTGCAGTGTCAACGCCTTGGGTGAGAACCCAAGGCTTCCGAATGAGCAAAGGTTCTTCCATTTCTACCAGATAATGAAATTAGTCTTTTGCCATCCCTTTTAAAACAGTGTTACCTTCAGTGTTTCTGGCTGTGTGTTTTTTTTTTTTTCTCAGTGTGGGACAGGAGAGCAGAGTTGGTGCTACCTCAACCATATCATAGTTAACTAACAGAGTCTAGACACAGCGGATGTGTCTCACAGTTGCTTTGTTCCTAATTTAGCCCTCTCCACAGGTCTGCTCGGCAACAGTGTGTCGGACTCACGTGTGCGTCGGTGTGTGACTAAAGCTACTGCGGGTGACCTCTCCGGAGCGGCCTCCTGTGCAGCAGAGAGTTGTAAAGGGCACCGTGCTGCAGGTTCTCCCCCTACGCCGAGCAGACCTTGGACCAGACAAGCCGATGATGGATCCGAGGCCGTCCGCTGCGCGCACATCAATCCTGCCCGTCCCGACGCCGGCTCCCCGCAGACTCTGGACTTTCTATTCAGTCCAGAGCGCTGATCAGCTCACGCACGCCCACGTCCGCTCGCAGGAAGCAGACGCACCCTGACAAGGAGAACACGAGCCAGCCACCTGGGTGATGTGGAGCAGCTGCGTGTGCACCGTGTCCAACAATGAGGGTAAATAACACAGCAGTCTTTTTCCCGTAGAGGGAAAACAACTTCTGCTTTGACTTTCTCAAAAGAAACTTTTCACTGAATTGATCCCAGACTGGGGAATTCCACGTGGTGCATCAGCTGATGGTGGAAGGACGAAGTGACAGATAAAACTGAAATACTGAGAATTTAAACCATGGAAAGATATTTATACAGATGTATACATTAGTTGACATAAATTCATGGTTATTATCAAACGTGTGTTGGCAAAGGTGCGAGGCTGTAACATGAGAACGGAGCAGATTTGATTTTACATTCCGATTAGTGTTGGCGGAGTTTTCCAATTTGCAGCCATTGATTAGCATGGTGCTAACTGCCACTGCCTAAGTGCTGAGGATTCATGCGATCAGCCTTAAAATAAACACCAAAAAAAACATTCTCTCTGAGGAACACGAGGCTATTGATTCTTAATTCTCCAGTTAATCCGTTGTCAGATGCCCCCCCCCCATTCTGTAAAGCTGTACATTGCACAATATGAAATGAGTTTTCCTGAAGACAGCATTGTCCAAAAGCCTTTCAATTGGTTAATGGTAAATAATGATTTGTGCAAGACCACAGGTTTTGTAATATATTTGTATATGTATATTTAGATTTGTTTTCAAATTAAGCTCCACAGCGCCACATCGCCCTGCTAAATGTGTTTTGTCGACTCTCTGGCGGCACTAATATTTTGGACAGGTAATTGAGGTGACATGTGAGCTCCTCAGCCCCTTACAGGAAATAAGAAAACGGTGTGAGGGAAATTTAACGTTTCATAAAAAGACGAAGCGGAACCCGCCGTCCTCTCTGACCCTTCCTGTGGTCGGTTCAACCGCCGGACACTCGGAGCGGCTGAATGTAGCGCGAGGCAGCTCAAGAGCACTCTGGGCAGAGTCGTCCTGGTTACAGCTCCTCAAGAGGAAATCATAAAAGCTGGGGGTCGACCTGCTGATGAGGACGCTCCAGGGGCCCCGCAGCTCTTACCTTGATCTCTTTATGCTTGGTCAAAGAAAGACGGGGGCATCACACGTGAAAAACAGCAATGTTTCATGCGCGCGTTCGACCTCAGGGAGCAGTTAACTGAATGAAAGCCACATAAACACTTAGTCTTCTTCCCCCTGCGTTCATTCAAACCTGCAAGGGGAGCAGCAGCGTGTTTGACTCGATTTTTAATGAAGATGCACCTCCCCAGCTATTTAAATCACAAAATGGCCTTCAGACATAAATTAAACTAACAAATGTTTACATGGCTTGAGCGGGAGTTCACGTCGGGCTGTATCTCACGCGGCGGCGACGCTTCCCTGGGACCGCCGATGACTCGGCAGCTAATTAGCTAATTAAAACAAACCGAGTGAATTTTGTATGAGTGTATAATTTGAGCAAATATGTATGAATGAAGTTCGAGCCTCGCGTTAAAAGATAAGATATAACAAAGGCAAGACAGGGCTGAGTGAGGCGGCGTGAAAGAGGAGGTTTGCACAAACAGTCGAAAGAATGATGGCCTGGCAATGTAAACACCATCCATCTCAGATGACATTTTTATTGACAAATAAAAAATGAAGCGCAGTCATAATTTACCAATAAACAAACAGTGTGATGGAGCCATACAAGGTGAGTGTACAGATTATACCTTATTTTATTGTGTTATTATTAATCATGTGAAAGTCATTAAAGTGATATTAAATTGCATAACAGTGTAATATCAAGTGTATACAAATATTGTATAAAATGACAAAAATGAATGTGAATGTCGTGAGGTGATTGCACACCTCAGAGCAGACATCTTGTGTCGCTGTTAGAAACGCTCGTGTGTGTTGATAACAGCAGTAATGATGGCGCCGTGCTGACTCTGCTGAGGTGTGTCGTTAGCAGGGCGAGTCTCTGCTGGAAGAGGAGCAGCTGTGTGTCCAGGTGAGGCTGCAGGAAGGTCCTCCTCCATGGTCCTAGCCCTTTGAGAAGCTAACATGCTAAAACACAAATTCATTTTCATTTTTATAATTATTGTGATGTTTGATGTAATGACAGCAGCTCCAGTTAGTGGTGATAATAATAATAATTATTTTTGAATCATAATAACTTTATTAGTATGGAAAAGAAAAACAAAATTACAATGACATTTCCTATTAACTCTATTTTCATTGCTAATATTATGCAACGCCAGGGCGGCACGGTGAGAAGTGTTTGCTTATAAACGTGTGTAACCTCTTAATTAAAACGAGGGCTCTCTCAGCAAAACAAAAACTTACACGAAGTACGGAAGGCTTAATCCGGCGCAGCAGCTTTGATTTGTCGCTGCTGTCTTCTCCAGCAGCTGATAGTCACTGTGCCTGAAGCAGGCCGTCTGCCGCAGCCCATATTAATGTTATTGATCATTGTCAACTTTGGTGCGTCTCCCTCCACCCCTCAGCTCACACTGTAGTGTGGGCTTTCTTTGCTTTTTTTCTGTTTTCATTAGTCCCTCTCCTTCTTTTCCCCCAATAACCCGTCTCCTTTATTGCACACAGTCCTTAGAAAGTGACAACTTGGGAAACTGAATCAAAGTTTCAATAAAGCCTGGACTGCTGTGGGCTTTGACAAGTGAGGTGGCTGAAGTGGAACCGTACAGCAAGAGACTGAAGGAAGACATATCGGTTCCAGAAAGATAAATAGTTCATGAAACTGTTGACTCCACCATTTTATTACTTTTGTCTCCGAATTTTCCGCCTGCCTGCAGCTCTTTTCTGCCCACAAATTATTCATCGTGCTCCCCACAGGCCCCGGCTGTCAATCTCTGCATCAGGAGCTGGGAGGGAAGATGGCAGTTGAGCGTTTGTTTTAAGCTCAGGTGGTTGCATAGTTCCTGGGCTCTTTATGACACTATAACAGCTCCCACGACCCCACGCCACCGTGGCGGCTTTACTTTGACAAACACAAACCCGTGGCAGAAAGGAGTCTGAAGTTGAAATATGAAGATGGTTTTTATTTTTTTTTCCTTTTTTCCACTTACATGAGTCTGACCTTTTGTTTCTGCTGTGTGTTTAAACTGATCCAGGTGCTGTGGTCAGGATAATGAATGCTGCAGCCTCTTGTTCTAACCACTGGAGGCCCAACCCGTCTTTTTTGGCTCTAAATGATTAGAACAAGATCATCAAGCACTGTACGTTATGTAAGACAATGTTTTCTGGCAAACAGAATAAATTACAGAGTGCTCTGAGTATTAGAGAAAACCTAAAAGTTAACCTTGGCGTGGTTGCCCATAGAGAGAGTACAAGTAAATGCTCTTGGTGTATTGAAATTACATCATTACAGATCATGTCCCTGTGCAAATAGAGGGTGATGTCAGAGCCTCCTCTACACTTCAACATTCCCTGAATAGTATTTCTATTTGATGTGGTGTCCAGTGACTCCTCAAATTGACAAAGACATCAAGTAATTATCCCGTCACCTCTGAAACGCCTCATCATATAATTGTGACGTGACCCCCGGGAGGAAGAAAGCGTGTGAATTATATTTTCTCTCCCCCTCAGGAGTTCTGACGTGCATATTTTCATTCATACAACAGCGGGTCTCAGCACAATTACATCAGCCCTGAAGTCCAGACTACTGTCAAGAGTAATGACAGGGATCCGAGCAACAAAAGGGGAGAACAGGGAGGCCAGATCATTCTGACAACGCGAACCAGATGTAATTATGAAAATGGGTGTCCTTCAACATATTACTGTATTTCACGTGTCTGTTTAATGGTAATATACCGTGCTGCATGGCCGTGCCTGTGCTCTCAAAGAAATGGTGGATAGCTGTGAGAGGGATGCCAGACTCTGCTAAAGTCATCAGCTGAAAGGAAACCTTGTCAGCAGTGAAGAATTGATGGTCATACTTTCCCAACGAGCGACTCTGCAGGGCCAGAGCTACATGCAGGGTGCAGACGTAAATGAAACTGGTATATCGTTCAATCGAGGGTCGTGTTCTGCCACGACTGTGTTTGCGAACATGACCTGCTCTCATCTGAAGCCAGAGACTTCCAGGCCTGCGCTGCCATGTCGCAAGGAAGAACTTTTTTCTTGGCTGCTCTCATTTTGTTTGTTTAAGCTTCTGGACCGTGATGTTTTTTTTAGTTCTGTGGTGATAATAGCAGAACCAGAACACCTGGCGCGGGGCCTGGGCCACACTGGACACGCCTGTGTCACGGAACGTCGTGCTTTTTTATTTCCGCTGCCATTTTATCAGCTTAGATCAGCCTGGGTGAGTCGAGTCTTTGCCACATGCAGTAAAAACATAACCAGGACGTGTATGGCTTCACACTGTAGAGTGCTGATGTAGGTCTATTAAAACACGGAAGTCAGGCCAGAAACATTGTTATTACTTAATTACATAATTCTTCCTATCGAGGACGATTGTCCTCCATCATTTCCCAGTATAGTCAATGAGACACTCTCAACGTCTCTGCTGCAGAGGACCCACATGTGTGTTGAATCTTGACACGAAAGAAATTCCTGCATTGGAGATTGATTCCTTGGCTCTGGCCTGGATTCAGCCTCACACCAGGTTAGTGGGTCGAGGCGCCATTAATATGTAACAGCCAGCTGTGCAGCCGTGATTGGTGTAATGGACCAACTCTGTACAGAATAAAATCCCTTTCAGTTGACCATGTTGCATCCTCGCTTTACAACTAGGAGTTAACTTTATACAATTACATTATTAGGTTTCTGTTGTCACTTTGTCTCTTAACGTGATGAAGGAAACCAGGTCTTTCTTTTCCCATGCTGCTTCAGATGTCTGCCGACAGCAGAACGCTCGCGCAAATGTGATTACTGAAGGACGGCCCCTGCCTAACAACAAAGTAGTCGTCTTTCATCTCATTCAACTTTGAGTAACTGAGGCAGCAGCGCTCACAAATGTCAACGCAGGAATAGAGTTTGGAGAATGCGGCGCGCAGGTTGAGGTCGCCGCTGTGCCCTCTGTGAACCCGCCCAGTCGCTGTGGTCTCATCAATTGAATTACCAGAATTAATTACCGCTCTCTGCCTGGGAACACACTGCTGCCATTTACATGCAGTGACCCGTACTCACACACAAGTGTGTGTGTGTGTGTCCCTCCTGACAACAACAGCTGCTGAGCGTGGGCCGTGATCACACACACACACACACCTTCATCACACACATGCTCTGCTGTACCTGCCTGTTTGCATTATTCTACAAGACAGCTCCCGGTATAATCTGCATAGTGATATGATTTGGGTAATATTGGAGGTAGCTCAGGCACCACCTGCTTGTGTGTTTAAATTGCTGGTGAGGAATGGGGCCAGGTGGGCTGGGGGATGGGGGGGAGGTCACAGAGTTAGAACACAGCCTTCTCCCATTATGATATACATCGTTATAATTGGGGGATACATGTCATTGGGTGTAATTGCGCTAACTGTTCTCCCCATTTCTCCTGGGTGTGGCGTGCACAGTCTCACAGGGACACGCTCACACTGACTCACCACCTCTCTCTCTCTCGTGTCCTTACACCCACCACCCAGCTGCTGGTATTAGCTCTGCAGCGTGCTCCTCATGGAACAAGGACATTGGGGACGAAGCCCGGACCCTGTAATGTCCCACTGAGGACGCTGCCATCATCACCTCCACGGCAGCGGGAGGAGTCACCCTCGCCCTCACAGGTGAGGCGGTCCTCTTCCTCCTCCCCTCCCCTCCCCTCCCCTCCGCCCAGTGGAGCTGCAGCGGGGTGCTGCACCAGCAGATAATGACTGAGCCCCAGTGAGACATGTGTTATGGAGCCCTTAATGAAAGAGTTGTGCCCCATTGAGCCCTATAATGAAAGTTCTGACATTGAACATCCCAGGGAGGGCTGCTTAATTCCTCTGAGTGGGTTCACACAGCCAACGCGTTTTAAAAGTGAAAATAGTAGCTTGAAGTAATGACGTCTCCCCGTGTTTTTTTTAATTGGTCTTGTGTAGCGAGCTGAGCGTGGCCCCGTCAGAGAGGGCTGCTGAGGGCCTCTGTCGAGTGCAGCCTGGTCCGGCTCGTCTGATACCTGCTTAGCTTTCATTCTGACTAATGGAAAAGGGAAAAGAACAGAAACAACTGGGCTGCCCGTTCTCAGAAGCCAAGAGATGTGAGGCGGAGATCGCACACACACTCGCTCTGTGCTCTGCAGCATTATAACTGATAAGAGCTTTTGTAGATTTTGGTAACGATGTCCCTGAATACTAAGTGAGCTGCATCTAAAGAGGCCCGCAGGAATTAATAAAAACATCTCCCATTCCAGGGCCGCCGTGGTTTCCTGCCTCCGAGAGATCACAAAAGAGATTCAGTGAATGCCACAATGTAATTATGGATTTCAGCGTGTGTATTGTTCTGTGTATTGTGCCCTTTTGGAAATTGTGTATCCCCCATTATGGTCCTGCTCTTTGTCCTCAGCCGTGTGTCTCTTCTCTACTCCCCTCCTTTAATTTCTCTCTCTCCTCCTCTCATCACGCGTTCCCATTCTTTCCCCTTTTCTCATTTCAACCCCTTCCCTCCCTTTCCTGTAATCCCCATGTCCTCTTTTCTGTCTCTCCCTCTCGCTCTGATTAATTTCCTCGTCCACGTCATTCTCTTCCAGGGACAGGTGGCGGAGCAGCTGGCCAACCACGTCCATGTGAAGGGGACAGTCATCACAGAGGAGATGTTTGATGTGGCCGGGCAGTTTGGCGCCGTGCAGGCCGACCTCACCCCGGAGCCGTGCGGGATGACCCGTCAGCTGGCCCCCCCCCTTGCTCGCCCTCCTCAGGGAAGAGAGCATCAGTGACGACTACAGCGCCAACATGTGCTAACACCTCGCCAGCTTCACAGGTGGGTCCTTGAGTCACACAGAAGGGCCCATTGACCGTCAGTAAGGCAGCAGCTCCTCCTGTGACGAGGACGTGGAGGGGCCTCCTCCGTGCACATTAACTAACAACAGAAATACATCACCTCCATTAACATTTGCTCAGCTCCTCCTGGTGGTCGGCTCTCTCCTGCAGTCGTCTGTTTGCTCCGCTCCAGCCTGCTGCTGCTGCTCTCCACCGCCAGACTTATGTTATGATCAATCGCTAATTGCAAATGAGCCTAATGGGTCAAGGTTTTCACTGACACCTCTGTGGTTCTGGTTCAGCGTATTCCAAGATCAAATCCAGTTCGGTAAAAAATTTAAATTGGCTTCCAACTTTAAGACAGGGCTGCATTTGACCCCTCCCTGGTTGGGTTAGTTTTAGGTTTTTATTTCTTTGTATTCTTCAACAGCTCCTGGCAGCATCATTCCCTCAAGATGTGTCGCTCTCTCCTCCTGAAAGACGAGCGTGCGTCACAGTAGAGGTGATGGTTCGGTCCCCTCTGACAGAATGTCAGTGTGACAGTCAGCCATTGATCCGCTTCATGTGGAATAACACGCGCCTCTACAATTTGGACGAGTTCTTTCATGTCGCAGCCAAGGAGACGCTCAGTGTTCGCGAAGCCAGGAAGGTAAACGCTGACAGACGAGCTGAAATGAAAGATGCACAGGGGTAATCATTCAGCGCACTACTGTGTTGTGATGGTTCGATTCTCATGCTAATTGTTTCAATCAGCATTCGAAATGCCACTGCTTTTCAAAGGGGCAGCACGTGCACGCTTTTTGGATGTGCACACACCCACTCTGGTAGTAAACACAAACCGCGCACCCACAATTACAATTACTACCTGACACCGCTGCGTGTTTCCTGGATAATCAGACAACGATTGGATAATCCTGACAGAAATCCTTTTCATTCCCTCTGCCCCCCTGCAAATTCTCATTTTTGCAATATCATTTTCAGTCGATTCACCAACAACCAAATGCATTTCGAGGATTTAAAATTCCCTAGAACCTAAAATCTCGCCTGAAGGTTTTTTTCTTTTTTTCATTTTTGCTTTCCAGAAACTTTTCCCCTAATTTCCTCCCAGATGCAGTAGAGTCACAATGATCTGCTCCTTTGTGGCTGCGGGTGGGAGGTTTATACCATAAATATATATGTAAATTAAGAACACAGGTTATATTATAGCTCCCAGCTCCACGGACTCCACTCCCATGTCAGACGGAGTCGTAGCAATCATGTAAAGCACCGGCAATTTGTGTCTGAGGCTGCAGCACAATCACCATCATCCATTCACTTGAGGCTGATGAAGGTCAGCCGGCCCCAGACTCACTGCAGAAAAGGTGCACGCTAAAATGTACAGAGCATCTCAAACAGGAGCAGGGAGGAAAGTGTCCCCGCTGATGAAATGACACGTGGACGTGTCGCTCACCTTCTCATACGTGATGAGTCTCTAATTATTCCTCACACTCTCACACACTTTTATCCATGTTATCGGATGTTGTTTTTCACCTCATGTTCATCATATCCCAAGTGGAGCCTGCTGCACTTTGGAGGGAAGCATTTCCTTGTCGGTCCTCTCTTGTCCGTTGCTGTCAGAGTTGTAAACATTTACGACTGAAATCCATTTGATCTCGGTGCAAAGAGCGAGCTGCATATTTCATTCCATGTATCTTAACAGGGAGGAAAGCACCACTGTTTTCTTGCTTTGTAGAAACAGAAAACCTAAGAGTGCTACTCCCTTTATACCCGTCACTCTTTTATGCAGTTCCTATTCCTGCACTTTGTCGGCATAAAAACCTCTGAGAGCTCAGCTCTCTCGCGCTCTCTCGAGCAGATATTTACTGCGTCTGCTGCAGCAACTCAAATCCTGTTCTTTTGCCTACACAAAGATTGCTCTGTGTGGCTGTGTGATATGTAATGTTTCCTATGATGTCATTTTTTCGGCCGATAGTCTTTATGACGGTGGCCAGCCTGGTGCTGTGGACAATGAGAGGCCTGCAGCGCAGCCCTGAGGAGGCCAGCGAGGACAAGACGCCAGTACAGAGGACTGAGAGTAAGCCTAAAGGTGTGTGTGTGTGTGTGTGTGCATCTCTGGGGATGCTTCCCAAAAGGTCACACAGACTTTATCTTTTGATCTGTGATTCTCTGTTCAAACCCCCATTGAAGCCCCAGCATCTGCTTCCTGACGCCGACTCTTGAGACTTTTTATTTAATGAGGCACGGGGCTCACAACCTCTGACCCTCACCTGTCCACATCCTTTATCCTTTATCTTTGGACCTCTTCCATCTCTCCCCGTTCAGTTCTGCTTTTATTTAACCTGTCATTGTGTCGAGTATCTCTATTATAATTGTTCACTCCTCCACCTCCTCTTCCCTCCTTCACTTCAGACCAAAGCGCTGCTAAATGCACACGGTGGGATTGGAGGATTCAGCCCGCAGGCTCCCTGGAAGAGGTGGGCTCCTGGAGAAGCTGCTGGGCCGGCGTGTTGGACACGTGAGCCGGCAGCTGGAGGAGCCAGAGGTGAAGCAGATGGAGAGAACACATACAGATCTCTCCTCTGGAGGAACAGGTACAGAAAGTCTGCAGAGCCATGAATAATTTAACTGTGTCGTGAACACAGTAAGTCTGAAGTTTTTAGGGCAGTTGCAGAACTAAAAAACGAAATCATTTAATTTAGATGAAATGTAGCACATAGCAACATGCAGATACGATTGCACACAGTGCAGTGCAGGTTGTTGACATGCCTGCAGTGCGACAGCTCCGTAGCTTCGGCCGGTGCTGTGCACTTGGCGGTATAAAGCCGCTGGAGAGGTACAGTATGATGAGTAATGGGCAAACAGAGACTAGGCTTCATCCACTGGGTCGGCTTAGCCTGCTAAACCATCCATTTAACAGTGCAGGGCCAACAGAGCCCACTTGTGTGGACTTGAGGCGCTGCGTAAACGACGCCACTGGCTAAAGCTCAAATCACGCTGTGAGTCACCTTGCTGTTAACAGTGACACCTGTGTTCAAAGGGTCTGAACGCTGGTATTTAGAAATGAGGGGCGTGGGGTAAAGTGTCAGCATGAGCTCATACAGGAGCAGAAGTACAGCTCAGTACATGCCGGGGGCGGGTGGTTTGGTATTAACAACCACCACGACGTGGCCTGTGTGGTACCGCCATCAGCCTGATGAATCAACGGTCCAGTCATATTTACAGGTAAAAATAAAAATGAGCATTTTAGAAGAAGCAACATCGTTTTCATCCAGGAACAAAAATCTGAAATATTTATACCAACATAAATGTAAAGATCAGCTGTGAGAGCAAAGGAGCAGAATGGCTCAGTGCAGTGGGCCGAGGTGATATAATACGTGTGTGTGTGTGTCTTATCGCCCACCTCGAGTGCACGGAGCCTGTAACTGTCCTGAGGAAACAGTGGACTGAAGACGATAATGTTTATGGAAACAGATTGTTTTGCTGTTGACTCTGAGCTGCTGCGGCGGAGACAAACACTCCGCCTTTAATGCTGCTCTCTGCTTTTCCCAGAACCACAGTGTGTGAGCACGGACACATCCCACCCACCCACTGAAGAGGCCTGAGTGACACGCCGCGGCATCGCCTGCATCAGCTCCCACTGCTGCAACTGCAGAGCACAGGTATTTGCGTCCTCTCATTGGTCGACCAATGAGTTTTTTCACATCATCAGAGCTGCAGTTCTCTGAAAGTCGAATGCCGGAGTCTACTCGCTCCACGGACCAAAGGAAAATGTTTAACCTCAAATAATTAATTTCTGAACCCTCATTTTTTAAATAATGGTTTTGCTGCCCCATTGCTTGACTTCACTTTTACTCTTAGACTTTCATGTTTGCTTCCCCCTCTTCTTTGATAACACATCAAGCCGTCCTCGCTCAAACAAAACAGTCAGTGCAGTTAAACATTTTCTACTTAAGAAATGTGCAAAAGTTCTGCCACCATGCTCGTCAGAGTGAGACAGGATGCACTTATAAAAGGGGGGGTGAATGTGCTGAGTGCTGCTTGGATCCAGCGCCTCACATCTGCTCACAGCTCCCTGATCTGACTTGTTCTCACATTTGCCGGAGCTCCTCCATCCTCTGTGTGCCCCCTGAGTCCTTTTACTCCCTTATTTATTATTTCTCATACCTGAGGTGGGGGAAAGCCATTTTACAGCCACCGAGCTGCCCTGTGCGCACTCTGCTGCCAGATAAAGGCATCCTGTCTGGATGGACCAGGGCACGAATGTTTGCAAACGTGTGCATGCGTGTGTGTGTGTGTGTATTCCACCAACCTGCTCCCTCTGCAGCGGTGCATGTTGTCATTGGCCGTGGAGGAAGCAGGACACCTGTGGCTCACTATGTTTTATGCAGCTTCAGTGGCTGCAGCCTTCAGTGCAGAACTGCTCGCTTAATGCTTTCCATCTCCTCTTATGGTTCAGAGGCTTCCTTCCCCCTCCAGTTGTATGAAATAACATTGACGGAATACGTCTTGTTTATTTTCTGCAGAGAAGAAGGATTCCGTCAGACAGCGGTGGCCCTCTCCTTCTTTTCTGGAGCAGAACCAGATCAGTGATGTGGTTTCTGTTTGTGCCTGGTGTTCTCTGGCTAATAATTTCTAATCAGAGCCCATTTATGTCATGGTGGCATGTGTGGTTGTCGGCCTCCTTTTCATGTGTGCATGTGTAATCCATGCATTTTCTGTGTTTCACATCTGCGAGTGTGTGAGCCTGCATTGTTTTCCAAGTGTGTGTGTGTGTGTGTGTGTGTGTGTGTGAGAGAGACGTGCCACTACCCCACTCTTCCCTGCAGGGCCTCAACCATTTTCTTCATTTGTAGCAGCTTTGTGTTTCTTCTCTTTTTCCCCCTCCTCTTCTCTTTTTGCACTGGGGAACACAATGCCTGGTTTAATATCATTTTCCAATCACTGGAAGCTGCAGGGCAAGGGTTTTTGACTTGGCTGTTCGTTCCAGCTAATACCAAAGAGAGGGGAGAGAAAATAACAACGCCAGCGGTTGATAATAGCTGCAGTGATGGTTCCGCAGTCATTTGCCTCTGGTGCTCTCTGTTGTTGTTGTTTTGCTGCCGCCCGTCACATGCAGCGACACCACAAATTCAGCCTGTCCAGCGTCTCTTCCTCGTCCATCGGAGACATAATCAACACCGTCTGGTTGTTTTATTTTTTAAGAAAGGGGGAAACAAAAGAAAGGAAAGATGTACGTCTTAGTCGTAAAGCACATCGTCCTCTGAGGAAACTGATTATACAAGAGCTCAGGGAGAGATCTCTGTGCGAGTTGACATTCAGGGACATATGTTGTCTTCATCTTTACCCTCCCTCCCTCCCTCTTTTTCTGAGAGAGGGAGGGAGTCAGACTGGAGGGAAAAAAAAATGAAGGGAGGGACAGGAAAAAAAAGTCATTATTAACTCATAAGCTGGTTAATGCTGTAGCACTCTCAACCTTCAGCTCAAATGAGAATTTCCGTCATTTACATATCAATTTAATTTCCTGTGTTTCCCGCGCCTCTCTCCCCCTCCTTCATTAAAAGCAGCATTTGCCTGCCACTGCAATCAGCCTGTACAACACGTTTTCCTGGACGGTGTGCAGTCGCACATGCACACACACACACAGAAACAAACAGAAAAACACACACATGAAAGACAGTGATGCCTTGACACAGGCAAATGCAGATACTCACACACTTACACATATTTTGTGTCATCCTGTCACACACACACACAGACAGGGAGGCAGTGTGTGTGTGTGTGTGTGTGTGTGTCGCAGCCCAGGCAGACAGAGCCGCTCCGTGGCCCGCTGTAGCTCTGTCAGGATTAAACCAGTGATCAGAGAAATGAAAGGGAAGCTGTCATTCCTCATAGGCCTCTATACACATCATCCACAATAATTACACCCACCCTTCCTTCGACTGGCTTCCTCCCCTCTTATAACCTCCTACCTGTGTGTGTGTGTGTGTCACAGACGGCATGCGTGACTGACACCCTGCACATCAAATAGGAGCTTTTATGAAATGTGTGCCTGCTTGAATTACACTCACGTAAAGCCTTATGTCTCTCCCCCACCTGTGTGTGTGTGTGTGTGTGTGTGAGAGCATCCCCTCCTGAATTGATACAGATGTGCCTACCTCTGCTTGGCCCACATCTGGCAGTGGGACCAAACCTGCAGGGGATTTATACGCAGCTAACTGCTTCAGCCTGGGACCGGAGGCTCATGAACGCGATCAAATATTCAGTTGAGGCAAAATGTTGCACAGCGAGGTCTCCAGCGTAAAGGAAGTTTAAGGTCTGTCGTTTTAAGGCGGTGCCATATGTGACCTTAGGTGTGAAAGTCAAGAGGTACCAGATCCGAGCTGTCATAGAACGATCCCTCTCATTTTTTATGTCTGTTTCTGTGGAATTTTCATTTTCAAAGGAGTTACACCAAACTGTGACACCTCTCAGATGCATTAATGATGGTCTCATGCAGTTTGACTTTATTCCCGCAGTTTTTCAATGATATTTATAACTGCAGTTTTTTATAATCTGTAATTAGCTAGTTGAACTTTTCAATATTAACATTTAATATTGAAACCTGATTAGAATTTGACGCTAAAATGTCAAGCTCTCTCGGACCTCACAAGCTGAAGATGCCAAACTCTAATTTAGAATAAATCCACTGACGACCTCTCTGCTTGCTGAGTCTGGGCCGACATGGAAGAGAGCTGCAACCCGACTGGCTTGCAAAAGAACACAAACACGGGGCAGTCATTCTGCTTTATATTATTGCTAACAGACGGCAACCTCTCTTTGACATTTCTGTTTGTTTTCGGTTGAGAGGAGTTTGTGAAAACTCTCCTTCATTCCTTTTCCATTACAC
Organism: Pseudorhombus dupliciocellatus; assembly: GCA_016785235.1. NCBI lineage: Eukaryota > Metazoa > Chordata > Actinopteri > Pleuronectiformes > Paralichthyidae > Pseudorhombus > Pseudorhombus dupliciocellatus. The sequence continues at coordinate 1,562,505 of JAFBJW010000116.1, forward strand.
CCGAGTCTCCGGCGAAATGATTCAGACCAACGTTGCAGCGGTGCAACAAGGCTGCATGTTTTCCTACATGTGAATTATTCATTTTCTTTTTGCTTCGCTGTCCTGATGTTCTGTTCGTTTTAATTGTTCAGCCAACCTTAAGAACTGGGATCAATAACGAGGTGAACTTTACGAGACCCTGACCCAGATTCCACTCTTACCAGTGTAATATTCCTCTCGTGAGCTGAACATTATTAAAAGCAAAACGTGTGCTCTGGAGCAAGTAATGAACGAGCTAATACCTCCGTTTGCTCACTGTTTGTCCCCTTTTGTGGCTAATGACTTTGTACTGTAAGACTACTTGGTACCCAGGGTTTTGTAGAACAGTGACTTGTTATTATAGCTCAGCACTTGAGCGTGTAATAAATGTAAATCTCAGTGTCTGTAACTCGGTCCCCCAAAGCTCATTATTTTTGACAAGTGTGTGAGCCACTGTTTGCTTTCTGCTGTGTTGCAGATGAGTAATGAGATCATTCGCCTGCGCTCCCAAAGCATCTCGGTGGACGAGATCTTTAAGAGCGGCCTGATCTCAAGAACAGGCCAAGAACAAAATGGACCTGCGTGCGCCGAGCAGATTTACCGCAGGTAAGGAAAATACCAACACCATGGGGTCTTCGCATTTCTCCTCTTCCACTTCTATGTTTTATTAAATGCAGTAATTGGGGGTCTCAATGTTTCCACAGCTGATTTATCTGTAATTTAATTCTCTGTAAACTGTAAAATTGAATGGATGGTTGAAGCCGAGTTGGGAGGTAAGCCAAAGATAAACTGGGCTGAATCCGTGGTGAATCAATGGGACGAGCTGTAGCGTGGATTTATCTCCTTATGCTCAAGTGGAGTTTATCACACTGGAAATACACAAAGCTTTTACAGCGATCAACTGTGGACATCGCGTTTTAAATCTGTCCTTTTGCAATTTACAGGCGTGAGAACACGTTTCATATTTTTGGCAAATGGACGGCGCTCCTCTGGGCGGCGAGGGGAGGTGTTTGAGTTGGAATCTGCAGTCGGTCGTGCTGATGGTTGCTGACTGTCCTTGACCTTGTTTGTGCAGGCCAGCGCTGCCTCTGTAATCCTGAAAACCATAATAGCCAAATTGGGGTTACAGTGAGATTCGAAACAGTTCTGCGTGTCTCCCAGCTGCGCTGCATTTTCCAGTTGATCACGTTAACTCTCACACGCACATCTCGGCCACGAAGCCCCGTCCAGTCTCAGGCCGGCTCAGACGCGGTGACCTTATTTCATTCGGTTGATTTCTAATTTGAATTTGAAGTTTATCGGCTGTGTTTGTTCCTGGATAATTTGATTTGGCTGCGTGTTCTCTAAACGTTTGAAGGCAGATCGCGCATGAGATCAGTTTTCCATCTGTACACGAGCTGCCACAGGGAGAGGACTTTTGTGTTGGATTAGCCAGCTACAAAAAATTCAACAACATGAGACACAATCATGTTATTCTCATTAGAAAATTCTTCTGAAGGCAGAAGCAGGAGTAGAATACAAGATACAAGACCCTTTTTATAAATTGTCTTCAATATGCTTGTAAAAATTAAGAGGATCGCTGCACCCACTGATCTCAAACTTCTTTTATAATCAGACAGAAAGCAGCTGTGATTCATCTTGATTGTTTTTTTGTTTTTTAAATAAATCACCTCCATGGAAAATGGCGGATATCACAGCACTTCCTGTGCCACTGATGCCGTCTGCAGTAATGATGCGTCCTCCTCACTAAATGCCAACATAACTGAGAAGTTGTGTATGATGATAAAAGAATGTGCGCTTCAAAGATTTACCACATGCACGCGCTGACAGCGGATCACTGCAAACATCTGTTTTTCCTGCGCTCCGCCTTTGCATGAATTTGCATCGTGTCAGGCTGTTCCAGCACAAGCTGCGCGCTCAGATGTAACATCTCCGATTATTCTCGGCAAAACACGAGCGCGGACAAAACGAAGCGGCGTATTTTAATGTGGTCAGTGGGAGGGACGAGCGAGACACTGCGCTGCAGGTTGTTTGTTTCCTTCGGTTGTCAGTTAATCGTCGGGTCGGTGCTCCTCTGAACTGCAGATTTTCACTTCATTACTATGATTGCCCTAAGAGAGAGTCTGAAGGGCTCCCAGTGTTTTCGCTGGCCGGCACACAAACACACACACACACATGCATTCCAGACTCTCCAATAACCCTTTGGGCCTCTCGCTGTCTGCGCGGGCAATCGACCTCGTCCAACCAATTAAAGGCAGCGCTTAGTTCCTGATCGATGGCTGAGGTTGGGGTGGGGCAGGATGAGGACGCCAGCAGAGGAGGGGGAGCCGCTCTGGAGGCTCCACTCTCTGACCCAATGAGAGGCTTTCACTCAGCCTATGATTCTGTTGAGTTATCACATGGTTTCTGGGTCACTGACTTGTACGGATAGTTTGTTGCAACGTGACCGAGAGTCATCCCACGCTCTGTTTTTACACGCACAGGGAGGAATCCAGAGATTATCACACGTCACTCTTGCTTCACAGTTTGTACTTAATCGCATATTTAATAGGGAGAGAGAGAGAACGTCTTCATTTTCAAAACAGTCAAATATTTATTATTTTTCTATTAACATCACTTGATTTTTGTGGAACCTTGAACTCTCGGGGGAGCGATGGCCACCTTTTGAAAAATAAATGAATAGCATTCCCTGCTGTCTCCAGTCAGTCCCGCCGTCATCAGCGGCGGCTGGAGGAGAGAGGGTGTTAAGTAAAGAGGCGCTGATCTGTTTTTCCCTCCCTCAGATATCACACCAGTGAGCCTGTCACCCACACAGCCAATATCACAGTCAGTCCACACACCGGGTTCAGTCACAGGGCAGGGAGAGAAAGCAGAAGGGAGGGAGGGAGGGAGGGAGGGAGGAGGAGAAGGGAGAAGAAGGGAGAAGTCAACAGGGATGGAAATGTGCGACTGTAGCGGGTCCTGGCGGCTCAGAGCAATAGGGCACATGGCGTGTGCTCACAATGCAGTGCGTTGTAGACACCCCCCCCCCAGTATAGTGCTGTGGAAAAACATGGAAGACGAACAAATAGACGAGTGGTTGATGCCACTGAGAGACTTGAGAAATGAAAAGAGGAGAAGAGAGGGCCTGAATCTGGAGAAATGCAATTGTGTCGACGAGATGAGAGGAAGAGCGCAGCAGTGCTGGATCTGCTGTGGAAGATGGCATCAAAGGGAGTCGGCTTGAATGCGCTAAAGACGACTTTTATGTGAGAACAAACCTCAGTGGCTCTGACGCCGGAGAGCCCGCGCGTCTTTGCTCTGTGTAAAAAAATCACGATCCGGGGAAATTGGTGAAGTGCTTGCGAGATGCAATGTCAACACAACAATACTGACAGCTTGGAAACCCATTTATTAGCCCCCCAAGGATTCCACTATCTCTGAATTTGTCACAGAATTAGGTGTCAGCCGGGGAATTCGGCCCCCTCTGTGGCAAATGGAATGAGCCGCGGAATAAAGTCATAAATTGAAAGTCTGCTGGTAAACTGTCACCAGCCTGTTGCTTCTGTGTCCTTCTCACCTCCCTGCTCTTAAAATGCAGCTCGGACTGGCGCACACATCATTTCTCACATGTTTCTGTGGTGACACATCGGTCCCTCCCACACTCAATTCAGTGCCACGCATTAACGCTGCAGCTGAACGGCCTGGAAGCAAAGCTGAGTGAATCTTTTTGACGTCTGGATGCTCATTTCATAAGAACTGACATTTTAGCTCACTTACGTCAGTTCTCATTCCGCCAGTGTGTGCAACGCTGAATAGCCTTGGTAATGGGCCCTAATGTATTTATTAGGAGCGTCCAGGGACAATCAGGAGGCGCGCTGATGATCCCTGTGCAGCCGGGGTCCTGATGTGCCGGCGGTGGAACAAAAGCTTTCAGACTCATCGCACCACACCTTCCCTTCATAAGGTAATAAACCAGGTGTTGAGCCCTCCATCTGGCCCGAGCTAATTCTCCTCTTCATTTCCTCTTTTCTTTCTTTCTTTCTTTGCCTTTTGTCTCCTTGTTTCCTCCGTCTCTCGCTCAGCAGCCGCTCGAGCAGCTCAAGGAGACACAGGAGTGGAAAACACATCCGCGGATCGATCAAAGTTGAGTCTGGTGAGTCACAGTCTCTCTCCTGTGAAACATGTATTTTTATGCAGCGTGTGTGTGTGTGTGTGTGTGTGTGGGTGCAGCAGTATAGAACCCTCAGGTGTGTGTGTGTGTGTGGTCGTGAGATCCCAGCATTGTATGGCGACACGTGATGAATGTGGGGTTGGCTGCTCGTTGCCCTCCCTCCCCTCTGTCCTCTCTGTGGCCTCTCTGTTCCTCTCTGTCTCTCTCTTCCTCACGCTGCTGTCCTCTTCATCACTGTCTCTCCCGTCCTCAACACGCTTCATTTCCCCTTTGCCCCTCTTTCCCCTTTTCTCTCCCTTTTCCCTCAGACCATTTCCAAGCACCGGGCCATTCACTGCGGCCGCCGCGTGAGCGTCCAGGCAGGGCCAGCACGCAAATACAGTCATGCACCCACACCTCTCTGTCTATATTAAATCATTGGCTCTATTACAGGGGATATTTTCCCAGACAATGCCTCTGAAGGCACTGAGCCAGGCAGGCCGAATGAGAGGGGCCGATCTCTCTATCCCTCATCACATGGAAGCCACAGTGCTGGCACTCCCACTGACTGAGATGAATGAATTTAATATATCTCCCTTTTGAAGCACAGATGACCTCCTGATACGCCGTTCTGTCTCTCTATCACAGGAGGCCTTTATTTTTTCACTCCGCCAAAATTCTGGAAATACACAGGGAGACATCTAAAGGGATTCTGACGGAGACTAATATGTTTTGTGGCCCGACGTGACTCCTGTGTATCTTTGTCCGTTTATATAGACGCGGGCGCCATTTTTTGCCCCAACCCTTTCATGAAGGGGCGATAGCGTTTGTCACGGGAGTTTACGTTTGCGCGCGACCTCAACTGTTTTCACCGGAGGGAATGGAAAAGTTTCTCTTTTATGCCTGTGAAAAAAAAAAGATTTTATGAAATTCATTTTAATAGCTGCTGCAGCTTATGGCTGGATAACGTGGAGTGATAAGAACATAGGTGTGTGTGTGTGTGTGTGTGGGAGGGGTTTATTGGGTTATTAGTGTCGAGGAATATTTGTTTTCTCTGGATAAGGAAATAATTATTTCCCCCTCTGCTCAGGGTCAAAGGTCAGCCAGCGCCTGTGATGCCTGTGGAGACGGTCAAGAAGAAGCTTGGAGCAGCTTTAATCCCTCAGCTCCGCTCAAAGGTCTGTCCCTCCTTTTCCTTTGCCATTTGGTGCAGTGTCTGCCTCTGTGCCAGAGCCTATGCTGTCTCTCTGTGCGTGTGTGTGTGTACACATGTCAGCCAGTTCAGCTGAGGTGCCTCCATGCTAACGTAAGCCACAGTGACCTCTCCATTTCCACCCTTATTGAATCTAGTGCTCCCCTGAGACTACAGAGACGTCGACGCCTCTGGTCATTTCTCTGTCTCCTATAACCAACTGTCCCTGAGTGCAATGTAAGTCCCACTTAATTAAGCCCCAAATTGGATGGATTTACACTCATCCAGACGCTAAATGTCTTTATTGGTGCATTTATCCCGTGAGGTTAGAGCCACACTGATCAGATTACACTGATTCAGACTTCTGCATAACTAACGACGCAGCGCCCTGTGTTCACTATGCAGGGCCACATGCATTCTACATAGATACTGAACCCTCAGCTCCGTTCACTGCCGTCAGTGTTAGAGATGGAAACGTGTATTTTCCAATTTAGTAGCAGTATTATGCAGTACCATCACCCCCTACACACACAGTAATGAAAACCCATGCAGGAAGTCATTTTCTTTCACCATAACAACGTTAACATTTTTCATTAGCGTCATCTGTCATTTAAATTAAAGCGTAGCTGGTAAATGAATGATTCATCAAAATGTTTTAATAGCTGAATATAAGATTCTTCTGCTGGGTGAGTCTGATGAGTTAAGACGGCACCGTCAAAAACAAAATGTCCCCAAAGCGTAGAAGAGTTTGTGGAAAGAATGAAAAACATAGGCTCTTTATACCCGAAATACCTGCAGGCCGCTGTGTGTGTGTGTGTGTGAGAGAGAGAGAGAGAGAGAGAGAGAGAGAGTGAGGGACGGACCAGGTTCCGTGCACGCGCACAGGGCACCAGAGAGCTGTTAATTTCCGCCCAAGCCGGGGAACGGCCACTAAAAGTATCACGGATGTGATGAATGTGCCGCTCGGCGTGGGCATCAGTGTTTAATCGGAGTCATTGGAGAAATAGCACCACATCAACTTCAAACGACTTCCTTTCATGTGCGGTTAGAGACGCAGAGCCACACCGTGTTTCCTTTCTCCTGCACGTTACCTTCACACGGCGTGTAACGGCTCGACCCCGTCCTTCAAGCCTTAAATGCACGTGCACCTCCTGTGCGCACGCACAGATAAGGCGGGTGGGGGGGTGGGGGGGGGCAGCATTATCACATGCCGTGTTTATTATTTGTCGGATGATAATAAACCTGCTTCTAAAAACTAATCTTAAATGAATCTAAAATGACTTGCACAGCACCGCTGAGCAAACTGTGCTTGCTGCTGCAGCTAATTATACCAGGCCGGCTTCAGTCATTTGTTTCCGGCTACATCTGTTGACGCCTGGTGTTTCAGAGCAGCATCCACTTCAGCTGAGCAACGTGTACGGTTTGCTTTTTATTTTATGTCCTCACAGATTTATTAAATGGAATAAAGTTAATTACTCGACTCGGCTGTCAGGGGCCCTCTGGCGAACACTCGTTTTTGGGCTGTTGTTCCCAGGAACTCCCAAGTCCGCTCACTCTGAACACATGTTCTCAGCCTGGCCTCTTCCTCTCTCCGTGGCCAAAGTGAGAAAACAATTTATTCCTAGCTGCAGACAGCTCCGGCCCTCAGCAGTAATTGCTTTGTTTCAATAAACCTGTGGAATCACAGGGAGGGAATGAGAAGGAGGGGAAGAAAGAAAAGGCAGAAAAAAGAGAGCGTGAAAGATGGCAGAGACCAACACGGCAGCCAGATGACCGCGGTGACTCCCCACCACGGTGATGGATAATGGAAAAGATTACAGCAGCAAGCCGTGAGGATGGTGACCATGACAACGATAATGGTCTCAGCAGCGTAAATGGAGAGTGACAAGGGAGGAAAGCCCACACGGGAAGATGTGTGAAGAACAGAGGGAGTCACGTGACCCCCGCCGGTTGGGACGTGAAGGGAACCAGTGACCTGTCCTAGGGAGCAGCGCAGGCCGGCCTTGATGAGGCCAGGCATCCGGGTTTATCAGGGAAATATGCAAAACGCTTTTTATTTTGTGGACAAACACGCCGACCCCCGCAGAGGCAGCCTGGCAAAAGGCTTAAGCTGTGTGGTGGGAGGAACCAGGACGCTCATCTTGGACTCGGAACAGCAGCTAAATGAACTTCCCGACAAGCGAGTCAAGTCTGCCCTCTCTAATCCGTCTGACTTTGGATTTTGTGGAAATTTAATCAGTGGTGCTGAGCCCCTTATTGGGCTTTTCCTTTGCTGTATTTGCATGTTTTAGATTGTATGGTAGTACGGTGGCCTCATAGCCACCCGGGTTTCAATCAGGTTCTGGTCCTGGGGTCGTTCTGTGTCGATGCAGATGTCATGAGAAAGTCGTATACCTGTAAGCACAGTTAAAGGGATATTTCAGACAAAGTATGACTTCGCTTTTCCCCTTTCTGAGGTCACACACCGCGCCCGTTTACCTGTTGTCGCCATGACTTCACCCCCTCCGCCCCTTCCAGCTTTCCATTTCCACTGTGAGCAGCAACTATAAACTTTATAGTTTTCTTTATCGCTCCCCTTGCCATCAAGGGAGGAACAAAGTGTGAAAAGGAATCTGAGAAACACCAGGCCACCAGCACAGAACCTCAGTGGATGCAATTATGCTGCTGACAGATCGTTTCTGACCTTTCTCCTCCAGCCTGTATGGATGGCGATTTGCCACTGTGACAGACGCTTTTTGTTTTCGTGCACTTTAGAATTTTGTGACAGCTGGAGACGCGGCTCGAAAACGCTGAGGTACTCATCTGTTTGAAAGACAACTTGACTTCCTGCCGCTCCTTCTCCTTCACTCTTTATTTGCTTTTGTTGTGCGTCTCACTCACTCCAACCTTCACTTTATTTAGCGGCTCTTTTCTCTCCTCTCCTCTCCTTCCCAGCCTCAACCATCTCTCTTTCTCTCAGGTATATTACAAAGGCTGGACCCAGTTCTAAACCTTAGAGTTTTTGTTCTGGCTGTTGCTTTCCCTCAAGGGCTCAGAGACCTGCTCAGGGTGAATCGCCCTCTCAGACTGGCAGAAGGCGTTATATCTTTGGATTGTCCATCTGCCTGTTCCACAGTGTCCATGTAAAGTCTTTTGTCAATGATATGTGAGCAAACAAATCCTCCTGTGAATGAACTGATTGCGTGGTTATAATGCAGCTCCGTTCACCGCCACCCGCACTGACTGCCATGTCTCTGACCTTTAACATGTTTTAGCTCAATCTTGAGTTGCCTTTTCCGCATTTTATTTTCCCATTCTATTCATTTATTTTCCATCTCCTCTCTGTCCCTGCGACTGTTGACCAAGCCTCTCTGTGGATTTGGGCTCAAGATATATACTTGAATGCAGATTTCCTCTTTAGCAAATCCAAGGGATGTGACCTTGAATACATTCAGTCTGGAGACCGTACGGTATTTTCTCAGTTTCTGCACGTACAGATATTCTCCTTGCAGTTTTTTTTTTTTTTTTTTAACCGTCACATCTATTCCACCTTGCTTTTCTCTCCCTCTTACTTCCTCTGTATGACCCATCCACAGCTACATAGATTATGCTACACGAGGCCATGCAGGGCGTTTATGTTACGGAACATCTTATTCACACTTATCCTCGTCTCAACCTGTGTCTCCATAACAGCTCTGTCATGCCGGATGCTGTTCTCTCCTGACCGTGTCACCGCCAGCAGCAGCAGCTCGCTTGTCGGGGAGGAGGGTCGGCAGGGGGCGTTGCCCGGCTTTTGGTGGGCGCCATGAGCCAGAGGTCATCCACCGCCTGCCTACAGATTGTGCAAGTTGTTGGCACAGGCATCCTGGACGTCAAAACACCACCTGGCTCAATGATTACAACAGGTAATTTTTAAGGACAATGATTCCTTCTCCGTGTTTTGTGTTTATTTTCCTGTGTCTTAGCATATGGCCTCTAGTGACCTTGTTGAACTGGTGAGTGAGATAGATTGGTAAAACTTCTCAGTTATTCTACTGCAGAGGTATTTGGTTTCAGGGTTAAATACTGTGATCAGTACTTTCCCTTATATAATGTAAGAGCTTCCACACACAGCTCCGGACGGCTCTGCCTGCTTTACTTGTGAATTAATTAATTTCCAAATTGGATAAAGAGTGACAGCTTAAACTGCCATCATTCAGACAAACGTGTGACAAGAATATTCATCTGTCGTAGCAAATCAGTTTGCGAAAACAGTTTCCCAATACACCACATTCATATTTGGGTCTCTGTAGATAACTGTGTGTGCACTGAATCTGCGCTCTGCTCTTCTGTAGTTCATCCAAAGGTTGCGGATAAAACACCATCGGCTTCAGTGGGGTTTAAGGAAGGCCCAGTTTGTTCTACGCTTGTTTTTGAGGTGTTTAAGTGTCGGGTCATTGAGAATTCCGAGCACAAGCAGGAAGGACTCAAGTGCACATCACTGAATTGTGGGAGTAAATAAGCCTGTCTCAGATTGGAAGACCGTCTCCTCCTTTCTGTCCATGCTGTTGAAAAAATAACTTTGATATGAGAGGATGATGCTGATAACCGGAGTAAAAATCCCCACGGCTCTCATTGGCGGAATTTAGATGTTTGGTGTTGCTGGAAGTAATAGAGATAAATGCACCGTGGCTGAGAATCTATCTTATTTCTTTACTTTGAGTCAGTGGCTTGCCCAGTAAGCCGGGATAAAATATCTCCTTCATTATAGGAGTTCACACACATCCAGACGCTGTGCTTTGTCATTTTGTTTGTCATTTTTCAAGTAATAATGTGTCGCTGTAAACACTCGTCAGACAGGACACCAATCAGCCTTATTCATGAATGTGTTTGCAGAACATCTCACCCACTAGAAATGAGCCACACCCACATCATTCCTCATTATTTTCTTTTTTTTGCACAGAGAGTGAGAGCACAGTTTATAAATTGAAAGATTTATCTGTCTTGACTGTTTGTTGTTTGAAGTTTGGCCATAAATTGAACCGTAAGGAAAGGACAGACTGAATTAGACTCAAGTATATATAATACTTGACGGTGTGTGCGCCTCGTGCTGAGCCTGATCGCCTTAACGGCACCAGCTGATTGAGGTTTCCTCCTCCTCGGGCACAGCCAGCTTTCATGCGAACGTGCCCTGCTGGCTGTCCGTGCAGTGCTAGAGAGGAGAGAGGAGCTTGCTGAATAAACTCAGCGCCCAGGTGGACACTGCTGCCTCCCCAGGTCCCTTCTGACGTGAGGCCGGTCTGGTACTTGCATCACTGTAATTTTGATTTAGTGTGTTCCTTATTTGACTGGCCGCTGCTGGGGCTTTCACCTGAAAGTTTAACCTTTGAAAAATCGTCAGACATCACAGCAGTGGAAATATGCGCAGAGGCCTTGCAGACATTAACAGAAAACAAATGTAGAAAGTACAGGATGACGTTTAATGATTTGCTAAACGTACGTATTCAATAAGCTGCACAATCACCTCAGCTCTGTCTGGCACACTTCTTTCTAAAGAGCACACAAACACATTACACTGAAATGCTTTGGCTCCTCCGTATGGACTAATGGCTGCTGTCCATTGCTTGAAACCAAAGTGCATCAAATTAGTGCTGTGTCTAGACAGCCTGTCCACACAAATGTGTGTGTCCATAAAGTTGACATTTAATGCATCGTTAGTAGATTGCTGAAAGATAAATGATCCTCGAGTGCCACTCATCTGTGTGTGCGTGTTTGGGCCAGCATGATGTGAAGAAACATCCTGTCGTTGTCACGCAGAGCCGCCATGACAGGAAGTCATTTCACTTCTTATGTTACAAAAGTGCCACGTGCATTTTTTTCATGAAAGTTCTGAAGTGACCCTGCAGAGATTTCACACTCACCCTGTCCTTCCCCGGTCGCCAGGAACATCACTAACAGTCTTGGGAAGAGTCTCTGTTGGCAGCCTGTGTATGTATCTGAGTGTGTGTGTGTGTGTGCACAGTGTGGATGATGGATTGGGGTCAGTGGGGGTTGCAGGGTTGCGATGTTGTTGCCAAGACAAACAGCTGCGCTTGTGTCTGGGGCAGGTGTTTCATAGCGACTCAGCACATTGAAATTAGTCAAATCAATACTCCCCTTCCCCTTCTATGCATATTGGTTTGTTCCTGTGTGTGTGTGTGTGTGTGTGTGTGATCTATTTAATCACTTCCTCGATTCAACTTATCATTGTCCTTATTTCTCTCCTGTGTGCTCATGTGAATGCAAATGGTTGTTAAAGAGTCTGGATCTTCTCCCATACTTGCATCACTTTCTCTCTCTCTCTCTCTCTCTCTCTCTTCATCTGTTGTGTTTCAGGTATCCTTGCTATAAATAATTTAATGTCTATTGTCTCTGTACTCGGCTATGGCCCATCTCCACCCAGACTTCAGCCCCCCCCCCACATACACACACACACACACACACACACACACAAAGGGACCACAGAGAGCTGCCCAGTCTATCACTTTAACGCACATAGAGCCAAAGCACTTTTCCCACAATAGTCTTGGTGTATAGATTATCCACCCTCCGTTGGTTTCTGAGCTTTCTGAGAGCCCCGAGGTGTGTCTCAGCTTCCCAGTGTGTGCTGCATTCACTGCGAGCCTCTTTCTCACGCTCAACCAACTTTATGTATTCACTCATAGATATAAACACCACTCTCCGGGGTAAAGAACGCTTCTTTCGTTGTCTAGCACTTTTCTCTCTTTGTGTTTCCATCTTTAACACTCGCTCATACGCTCTCATTCTCTTCTGGTCCCATGTCTTCTCTGCCTCATCCCCACTAACCCATCCTCTGAGTACTGCCTCCTCCAAACTCTCCATCCTCGCCCATTAAAGGCCTCAGAGGAGTGGATGGATTGTTAGCGCAGCTCTAAAATTATGGCCGCTCTAAAGCTGCAGCATGGGGCCGTGGTCCTGCTCTCAGATAGCTCAGCAGAAGAAGATGAGGCTTAAAACGTTGAACTCACCGCTTGTCCTCCCATCTTCATTCACGCTCTCATGCCAGCTGTTGAGGGGTCAACCCTTAGCTAGTCTCAAATGTCAAAAAAAAAACAAAAAAAAAAAACAACAACACCTGACAGTCTCTGGTATCTGTGTTCTGCTGCAGTAAAACCCAAACTAACGCCATCACAGTAAGTATAGAGCGCAGAGACAGATGGCGCCTTAATGTGCCCAGAGCCAGCAGAGGCACCTCAGCCCCATTTGTATTTACCTCGTGTGTGAAGGGGATGAACCGAATTTATGGCAGAAGGCAAAATCAGCATTAGTTTGTAACTAGTTCATAAACATTCACATCCGCTCGTCATCCACAGTGAGAGGGCTGTAAAACCTTTCCTCAAATGTACGCCTTACCTGCTTTAAGAGAAATGGCATCACTCAATAACGTAAGTGTCAACAACCTGTGGTCGACAGAACAGAAGAACCTCACAGCCTGAGTGTTTCACCACCAACGTGTTAAAGTGACTAGTGGAGTCAGATCAAGCCACAAACAATAAGATAATCAGCTCCACAAAATTCAGCCATTTAGGTTCCTCGCAGTGTCCCACCCTAAAGCTTTTTACCTCTCCATTTTGTTTTATATCCAGTTCTGGCTGCAACGTGTGCTGCATATTAACAATGTTTTTTTCCTCCCGGCTTTGAATAAATTCTTTAGTATTTTTATATTCACATCAACAGGTTTCACCTTGAACAGTCCTTGCACGGTGTCTTGAAGACAGCAAGTTTCCTTGTCTCGACTGTAGCAGGCTAATTAGAATAATTAGCTGTCGATGATCATCAGAAATGCGATGTGAAGCCCAGAATAGTCCAATCATAGCATGGAGGTTCTTATTAAGGCACACGTTTGCTTTTAAACTATTTAAGCAGGAGCCTTTTTAAACCGGTTGACAATATTTAGGAAGACAACAGAAGAGAAACGCCTTTACACGCACACAGAGAAGTTGCCTGTGATTTGTTTACTCATGCAGGGCTTGAAAGGCCAAGAGGAGGCGGGCTCTCGTCTGCTCGTTGTTAGCCAGGTCCAACCTGAGCCCATCACAGAGCTGTCCTGCCCAGTCTGACCCAGACCTCAGCCGGGTCAGCCAAACGCCCTCCCCTCCCTCTGATACTCTGACAGCAGTGTTCGCCGTCTGTGGCTTCGGTCCAGCTGTGGCCTTGGCGGCGAGGTCACTATTAAACACAGCTGTTGCTGCCCTGCCTCTGCTAACACACACACACACAAATTGTACATAAGTACAAAACCAGCAAGAGCTCATTCTCTGTTTAAAATTATCTTCATCCAGATGAGCAACAAAAATAATCAACAGTAAAGCAGCTTTAATCGTGAACAGACATGCTCACGATACTTTGGATTGTATTTCATTATTTTCTTAGTGAACATTTTTTTCTTCCAGTCTCTCTGTTCTGTCGACCTCCTCCTCTTCCTGTCTTCTTTCTCTTCATGTTCGCTCCCTGACACTGCACCTTTCCTAAAATATAGTCCTGCCCTCACACATTCTCCGACACCCTGCGAATCGTTACGTGCAATCAGGATCACAGGAGTGCAGCTCTGATTTGTTTCATCGGCTTCTTTTCATTTCACCTCCTCAAACTCTTCAGGACGATGTTTGCAACATGACATTATTATTATTTTGATACTGCCGTATCAATGGCCCTGCTCCAGTCCTACACACGTGTGCATGCTGTTGTGTTGCACTGTGAAGTCTGAACACATTGTATATAACTTGGTAGCGCTCCATAGTTTAGGATGTAACTGAGAACGCCCCCCTCTCATGATGAAGGAAGCCTCGGGCGATGATTCTATCTTGGCTAGTACTGCACAGCTCCACGTTTGTTTGTTTTTTTCTTCAGTATTTTACATTCAGAGAAGACTGGTAAAATAATATTATCTTAAGTGCTAATAGGCTAATTTAATTTCATAGATTGACATCAGTTTTAACTAAAAATGGACCACTACAGGAATAAACCTTGAAGCAGTGTGAGTGTTTGGCCCTGTGGTACTCCGGTGACCTGTCCAGGTATTTCTACTGTCTGTGGCTTTTTAAAACTTTCCTGGGAGTAACAAATACTTCGAGCATATTAACTGGCTGTGTCTATTTTTATTCTGCATATCCTAGTTTCCATTGGTTGGTTGAACCTCATTTCCTCGTCATCAATCTGCTGTAGAGCATACACTCCAGATAAAATGTGTGCTGTCGACTTTTAAAAACTCATATTTCGATCTCCTCATGTTTATGAGGGTAAAGTAAATTCTCCTATTACCTGTTTTCCCTTAACTTCACCTTCTGTTAGCTCCGTGCACGTTAACCTGCGGCCAGCTGCCAGGCTCCTAAATGTCACATGCAGTGCTGGTAAGGCTATGGAGGCATATTGATGATGTTATTGCAGTGTGTTGTTTCATATGCTCCTGTTTAGGGGAAAAAAGAATAACATGAATCCCAACTAGATGAAGCCCAAGGTGTTTAAACTCCAGCACGGAGCCGCTGGGTCGGAGCCAATCAGGTGCTGGCTATAAATCAAAGCTCTCGTCTGCCCTTCGAAAACTGCTCTCAACTCGAAAGCCCCGTTGAAGCCAGGCCCAGCGTGTTTGTTCTGAAGCACCTGCTTCTCATTGGCTCCGTGGCTCCTTTATATTTATTTGAATGTAATCAACAGCAGTTTGGGGGAAATCAGGATACTGTAAACATCCTTTGTTTGCAGAACTACCACAGTTTCTATTTACGGTCTGAAGCAGAGCTCCTCTTCTTTGTCCTTCTGATGTCTTGTCCTCTTTCCTTCGCCGCCATGTGATTCCAAAGGCACGCATCACTCCTCAGACGCACAGCCGCAGGCGGGCAGCTGGCAGATGTTCCAGGTTTTGGACGGGGTGCTGAGGAGGCCTGGACTGCTGTTATTTAACATGCCTAAGCACACGCTGTGTATAGAGAAGAAGGATGCCATGACAAGGCGTCTCAATTGGAGCCTGGTGGATGGCTGCAGTGTTGGTCATAGACCCATAAATCCATCGGCCAATGTGACAGCATACGTCACATTCATCTTCCCAGATAGTTTTTGTCATGTTAGGCTGTTTACACTGAGGCCACTAAGTTTGCTTCAATTACTGCAGATCATTTTTACAATTTCTGGAAAAAAGCTGCAATTTCAAACAGGCACTACACCGGACACACTTAGACCAGGACATGATCTGCTGTACATCAGACTTCAAACTTCTATCTCTTGGGATGTGTAAATCTCTTGCCTGGAATACGCAACAGAAAAATTCATCTCACAGGATTAAGACGTGAGAATAGGTCGAAACTTTACCCCAGACATTCACCCTCTCCCTCATCACGCGAAGGTCACGGTGTTGTCTGACAGCACAATGAAATGTGACAGCCCAGGGCTCACACCGCATGTGTATAGGGCTCCTAAGCTCGGGCTTACCTGCAAATTCCATCCCCGTGAAGTAAATGCAAGTGCATTTTCCATATATGTGTGTCTCTGCCAGTGAGTAAGTGCAAATCTGCCCAGCTGTGCGTGCCGTGAATCTTCATAACCCGGGAAGAGCTCCCGTCTAAGGTCAAGCGGAAGCACAAACACAGTTAATGCCGGCAGGCTTTCTGTCTAATATTTCCCCATGAATTAAACAGTGATACCCTTTGAGACGTTTGTTGAATCAGACCGAACATACAGATCAGAAAAAGCAATGTTTTGTGTTACGCTTTAGTCTGTCGAACATTTCCAATTAAATGTTTTTTTCTCCTCTCGGCTGGTGGTACGAGACCTTACATTGCGCTTTTGCAAATAGAAGCCACGCGTCTCCACACACACACTGC
This sequence comes from Pseudorhombus dupliciocellatus, assembly GCA_016785235.1. NCBI lineage: Eukaryota > Metazoa > Chordata > Actinopteri > Pleuronectiformes > Paralichthyidae > Pseudorhombus > Pseudorhombus dupliciocellatus. The sequence goes on from JAFBJW010000116.1 coordinate 1,578,679, forward strand.
GATGGCTTTGATTGTGATTTTTCCAGAATCTAGACTGAGGGCAAACGCAGCCTATGAGTTGAGCAAAGCATTTAACTTGTAGTTGCTGCTTGAGAGGTGAGAAATAATTTTTAGATTTCTGAATCCCCAAGTGTGCGTCTGCAGAGAGCCGAGGTTCTGTTCAGTGATCTTAAGAGGGATTTGAGTGCAGCTACTGTGTGGGAACATTAAAAGGTCATGACCAAAAAGAATATATTCAATCTCCCATGGATACATTTTGTCTTATTTTATCTAAAACTTTGTTTGGTTGTCATCGTCATAGAGTCTTGGCTGCTGTGGTCCTGCAGACTGGCATCTAACTGGACGCAGTTGCTACCCAGGTCCTTGCAGAGGAAGCTTGTACGATGAGAAATTATTATCAAAAAGGAATGAGGCGGTGCCTGTTTGTTCTTGTGCTCAATAAACAAGTCGCACAAGTTGATTAAGTCTATTATAGCGTCAAGACGTGGGCCTAATGAGGGATATTGGTTTCAGTGTGCTCAACACAATGGCTTCATAAAACAGAAGACAGGCCGTATATACAAGGTAAGCTCAGCAGATGACAGTCGCACTTAATTATACATTAAGAGTGTTTCATTAAGCATTTATCATTGTTCCTGTCAAGTGTGAGAGTGCAGGAACTATAAAATGCCCCGCAGACTGAATCCCAGCCGACTGTGGGGCACGGGAGCGCTGATGAATTTAGGTCGAGTCATCAGCCAGTGCGCTGTAATGTAGGTTATGGATTTTCAAGCGATGTGCATGACCTCTGTGACCTTGCTCCGCAGCTGGAGACGCAGGCGAGAGCAGGAAGCACAGATCAGCCAGAGTTGCACTCGCCCTTCACTTATACCGCCATTTCTCCGTTTCTCACAGTATTAACATCATTCAAATTCCTGCTCTGGCTCTTGCCGGGCTCTCTCCTCTGCCTGCTCTTTTTTAATTATCTCCTTCGTTCAGTCTCTCGTTCGCCCTCGCTGTCTGGTGTTTTTCTAGCAGCCGGGCTTTCATCATTCTGTCATCTGCATTTTCTGGGCTTGTGTTGGAAATAATTGCAGCAGTGGAGGCAGCCTGGCCACACTCCAAGCTGGGGGGGGTGGTGGTGGTGAATGACTGCAAGGTCCCAAAATGGGAAAGATGGATGCAGCGCTGACTTTGAGCCAAAGGGAAGTGTGTGTTTGTGTCAGTCAGCTGAAGCATGTCTACTTGAGCGTGTGAATATGTTTGTCTTTTAATCTGCACTCATTTAACAGTTCATCAGGGAGCAATAGGCATTAACCACTGCTATATAAAGCAGAGATGACACACACACACACACACGCACACGTATTTATACCCAGTACACATGTACGCCCGCAGTGTGTGTAGCTTCAGTACTTGGTTTGCAGTTGGCCTGTAGTTCAAAAACAATAATAAAAGCCTTGGGACCAGCTGCCAGGGGGCAGCTGGAGCTACGGCAGGTTGAATGCCTAATGAAAACTTAATGCTTATTGGCAGGGATTGCCACTGCGCTGCTCTCCAAGGATTTAAGATCACGCTGACATTAAGCCAATGTCAAGATCCGTGATGCCCAAAGTCAAAGGCCTGGCAGAGTGTCTCTGCATTTCTAGGTACACGGAAAGAATCTGCAAAAGACATTTGAACTGCCTCCAAGCCCTCGCCCTTCTTCTTCTTCTTCCTCACCAACAAAATTCCTCCCAGAGCTTTATTCCACACACTGTGCCTTATCCCCAAGAAAGCCATAAAATCCAAAGATTGGCGCTTGGATCTGGAATTTTGAGTGAGAGCAAAATTGCTCTCCTCAGGAATTAGGTCCAGCAGTGCAGAGCAGGAGAGAGAGGAGCAATACGTACCGTATCAAGCCAAATTTGTACAGGAGGAGACAGCAGAATGCTGAATCCTGATGAGAACATGATCTCTGCTCCCACAGTCTGTGCAGAGGAGTTGGATGTTTGCTCCATGTTGATGCCGTCTGGATAAGGCCAGTGCGCCGTAATTCAAACCAGAGAGTGAGGTTGAGGTAATGAGGCATTCTCGCTGTATTTGAGATGTAGAGTCATGATGTCCCCTATGCAACCTGCTCCGCTCTAATCTGCACCACTGCCATGACACGTGGAGGGGAAGCAGTGAGAGGCTGGGAAATGGAGAGAAGGGGATGCAGCTTTTGAAGCGCTCTTCGTCTGTGGAGCTCTTTTTGCTTCCCGATCTCTTATTCTCTACTCGTGTAGTACACACACACACACGCGCTGTTGCTCTCTCTCTCTCACACAGTCGCCTATCTGATTTTTCTCGCTGACCTTTTTTATCACATCAGTGAGTTGTTGCTGGTCATAACAAGATTTCGGTTCAGTTACTTACTGAGACTGAATGTTCAACAGATGCTTAATGTGGTAAATAGACCAAACAATTACCCTGTTGCACAAGCATTCTGTTTATAATCTTTTATATAATCTCCTTATACCAGTGCGTCACGAACACTGAGCAGATGATTTGTGAAGCCACCAGGGAAGTGCGGTGTCGACCTGTTGTTTATCCCTCTCTGGTTGGAATTTCCTCGGTTGTGTTTGTGTATGTGTGACAGTTTGGAATCAGAATTGATTGTTGGTTGTGAAACAAGTTGGCTTTTAAGTCTTTTTTTTTTTAAGTTTTTCATTCTTGCCGACCGAGAGGTGTTGAGAAGTGTGATTTCCACGTTAGTAACAGCTCAGCTCTCCCTGAAGTGGCTCTTCATCTCGGGAAATTGACTGAAGCAATGCATATTGCACACTGGTTGCACTTTGATTGCAGGTGATGCGCGACAGTTTCATAAGTTGGCTGTTGTTCTGGGCGCCCAGAGCTTGAAGGCCACCTGAAGGCTCCCCAGCATAATGCCGTCCAAACTCATCCGTGTTGTTCTCACTCAGAAATGTCATCTCGCACAGCTGTTTGCAAAAACTTCACAGCAAACACTGATGTGTGTGTGTGTGATCACACACCACTGAGCAGTCTGACGGTTCTGAGGGGTGACACAGTCGAGCGGTGCCTCAAACGTTAGCCAGGAATGCGGGTTATACCAGCTGTTTGGAGTCCTCTCCAGAAAAATCAGGATAATGCAGATAAGACGTTTTCTTTCTTAGGGTTGGGGTTAGGGTTAGGGTTAGAGTTTGGGCTAGGGTTAGGGTTTCGGCCGGAGTGAGGGTTAGGGCTAAGGTTGGGGTTAGAGTCCTGGAGTTAAAATGAAGGATGATAGCCATGATTCTCTGAGACTTTCAGAAAAAAAGTTAGAGTCGAAAAACTCACATTCCTTCCCGCAGAAAGTGTTCTAGAGCACGTTTTAGGCCATTTGGAGTCGATTGGAGTGGATTCTGTGTGATATATTTTTCAACCCCAAGGTTAGGGTTAGGGTTAGGGCTGGGGTTAGGGTTAGGGTTAGGGTTTCGGCCG
>JAFBJW010000117.1:0-217500 GCA_016785235.1 Pseudorhombus dupliciocellatus
CAAAAGGGAAATCAAAGTATCTTTCTGAACAGGCGTGGACATGAACAGAAAAATCACCCAAGCTGGGGAAGAAGGCTTGCAAAAATGGCTACAAGGAAATCAAAGATTCTCTCTAGCAGGCATGGACATGAAGGCATGAAAAGACACGAGGTAGCTGGCAAGACAATCTGGCAGGGAGGCGTGGGTGAGAGGGGTATAAGTAGGGGAACCGGGTAATGGGGAACAGGTGAAAACAATCAGGAAATCAAGGACAGGAAGTTAAGCTACGGGGAGCAACACAAACATGGTTTCAAAGTAAAACAGGAAGTAAGAACTGAAAGAGCTAAGACATGCATAACTTGACTACTTTGTGGCCCTGACACAGGGCTTCATATTAGCTGTGTAGTTGAGTGTGATGCAACGTGAAAGTGTCTGGTTTCCTTATAATTGCTGTAAATTAAAAGCAGAACATATGTAGAATAGGCATTTGAATAGGCGTGATTTGATTTGGGGTGTTCACCTGAATTAAATATTTTAGCTTTGAGGGTTGAGATTACTAAAATTATAAAATGTATCCGAGATTTGTCAAAAAATTAAGTGTTAAATTGAGAAAATATTGATTGACATAAAACATTTACTTTTTCCCCCTGTGAAATGATTAAAAGAACAGAGAAAAAGAAGTGCTTTCAGCATGTCGCTTGATGTATAGCCACGTCACGTTGTTGACAGTCTGTCATTGTCAGAGTCAGTGTGAGGTTTCCCTCTGCTGGTTTACAGAGGCAGCACCGTTACACAAGGAATTCTGTATTTCAGCGAGTCAGGAGAACCCAACAAGTAAAAAAAAAAAACATAATTGATATAAAAATAATTAAATTAAATCTGATCACTAAATCACTAAAATAGTGTTTAATCATGTATACAGTATGAGCAGCGATGGGTCGGGGGCCAGGCATTTTAGGGAAGTAAAGGAGGCAGAAGAAGAAAAAGAGCAGGAACAGGAACAGCCGCGTCTCATGATGCATTTTGCCTGAATTAACACAAGCAGAAGCAATACACTAAGACCAGGGTTTGAATTCACAATGTGAGACTCTGACATCAAGTCATGATCCTAACGGGCAACCGGCCAGGAGACATCCCTTCAGTCACATGACACCGTGACTGAAGGCCCTCTGCAAGGCTGCTGTAAAAAAAAAAAAGAAAGAAAGTCAAATGACTCATCGAAGGCAGCAAAGAAACGCCTGTGGTTTAATCTCACAAAGTTTTACTGGTGAACAGAGCAGGCCAGTGCCCACATAACATCCCATCATCAGGTGGCTCAACTTTCAGAGGCTACACCCCGGGTTGCCAAAGGAGGGCGTCATCACATCATGACTTGAGAAAGGGAGGGCGAGTGAGAGAGGGTGAGACACCGGAGGATGACAAAGAAGTGGAGAACCTTCAGTGTGGAGGAGGCGAACTCATGCATCTGTGCTAGGTTGTTTGGGACGTTTGTTCTCCTGTCCTGTGCTGATGCTGTGGACTGAATCTTTGTCCTCAGCGAGTCCCCATCACCCACCTCTGCCGTATTCTGTCACTCCCCGTTGTTTGCATGAACAGTCAGGGTCCTTGTGTCCATTCTACCTGGTTGTGCCGTCAGTTCTCATCAACAAATTCCTCTGACCAATGACAAAGCTATGACGATGCTATACCATCGTCAGGCCCTGAGTTGATTTTTGGTCTAACTTTGGAAACAATGGCACCTTTAGAGAAAGTACAGTAAAAACCTATCAAAATAAAAGCATCTACTCACCCTTTAATAAAGTATAAAGTTGTATCATGTTTTTTTTTTTTAACTGAACTTGATTTTGCCTATGTTTATTCAGTGGTTGAATTGTGTCCAGGTAGATCGTACACCTCAAATTCTGGACACAGTGTTTTTAAGTCTATAAAGCTCTTGAGTTACCAAATTACACACAATTCATTTTTACCCAAATGTTTAAACCGGTTTTTAAAAAATCTGATCTCTGCCCAAAGGTACTTTACCCCTCCGGCTGGTGCCCCAACCTTTGTGTTCTTTATTTTGTTGAAAGGTGTTTCAATCCTCTTTCAGTAAAACAAGGAACATTTGTCTTTTCTCCTCAGTCCATCTCACACACACACACACACGCATGTCAAGGCCCTCTTTTTATAGGCTAAAGGGGAAGTGAAATGAATTTGACTTCCTGTTCTCCTCTCTGCCTACAAAAAGATCAAATAGAAAGACTCTGCTGTGTATGATCAGTGTTTCCACAGGTTCACGCTGTTGGCAGGACACACATGTTTGCGTTTCGGTGAACCAGAGAGGTTTGTGTGAAAGTTGCAGAGGTCGGGCGGAGACGAGACATGGAGGCTGTGTTTGGACTGTTGCTGATGCTGCTCGGGGTCTGTCATGGTGAGTGGAACCTTTCGATGGAATAGATATTTTGCAAAAATGGTATTATGCATGGTGTCTACATTTTTGTGTCATTTTCAGTAGAACACATTTGTCATGCCACTTTAAATTTAGAGAAAAAAAATCTAACAATTTAAACATCTTCATTGTTTCCAATTACTGATAATAAAAAAACGGCCTTATCATATTTAATTTTCCTAAGCATGTGTTTGGGCTGGGTGCAGCTTAAGAGCCCCACCAAGTCATGATGTGTGACAGGGAGCCAACAGTCACAATACAGGCCCCAGAATGGACATCAGCAGTTATTCATCCGATTATTAATCACCGGGATTTTCCTCCTGTAACATATCAAAATATCCTCTGTGAAAAACGCCTTGTTCACGGTGACAATAACACTGCAAAACTATTCCAGCCATTTCCGTGCCATGTCTTAAAGCGTGTCATTTTTTGTCATAATTGTCATTGTTAATGACATCTTTTTTTACACACCCTCTCCAGGTGTGGAGACCAGCTGTGATATCCAACAGGAGGATGGAGCTCAGTGTTATGGAGCGCTGGGAGGGACTGTGGCCCTGAGGCTGAAGGATCCAGCACCATTCAGATATGAAATCCGAAAAAACAACACTCTTATATTCCGCTGGAAAAATAATGCAGTTCTAACCAATGCATTAGGAGGCAGATCCCTTTTTACTCCTGCTGATGGAACGTTTAGGATCAATAACCTGATGAGATCTGACGCAGCTGAATATTTATTTAAAGCAATTGATTCAAGTGGAGCTTCTTTATGGACTCAGACTCTTTGGTTGTCTGTTCAAGGTAATGAACCTTTTATTCTGCAGTGTCTGCCCTGTTCTGTATTAGAAACTGTGAAGGAGACCAGGACTCAGTCAACATGTCAAACATCATGTTTGCTCCTCCAGCTCCTGTCTTGTCTGTCCGGCTGGACTCTGAGTGTCTGTCCAAGGGAGAGAGGAGGGTGTCCTGCTCCCCTGAGGGAGGGGAGAGTCTTCAGCACAGCTGGACTCTGGATGGACGCACGCTGACTGAAGACCAGCTCCTGGATGGAACTCCTGAGACTGACAACATCACTCTGAGACAGGACGTCTCTGGAACTCTGGCCTGCAGGGTCCAGAACCACGTCAGTGATTTAGATACGCTCATCAAGATCCCTACCTGTGGTGAGTGAGAGCGTGAGACACGATGCTCAGGTGATGCTGAAGATGAGTCAGAGCTCATCTGTTTCCTTCTCTTCAGGCTTCATCTTCATTAACTGCACAATATCTAACGACACACGCGTAGCAGAGTGGGTGTTTGCAGCCAACAACACACTGTGTGTCGAACCGACAACAGCCCCTCCAGACCCAGACACGACTGTGGGTAAGAAGACTGACGTTACAGTGTCACTTAAACCCACCGTTAATAGCACATCCTCCAGTCAGTCCAGTGTGACGTCCATCTTCAAACATCTCCCCTGGCTCATTCGTAAGTGAAGTGGATCCAGTAGATATTATGCATTTTCTCTCTGGTCGTCTGCGTAAAAACACCCGCTGTGTGTCTGTTTTAACTTCATCTGTGTGTCTCACCAAATGGCCATCTTGCCAGCCATGGCTGGTGTGCTTGCAGTACTGGCCGTCCTCTTACTGGTCGGGGGAGCCGTCTTCTGTGCTTTGAAGAAAAAGAAAATCAGCCAACCTGAAGGTGCACAAGAAAGCATGGCTTTATTCAGAGTCCTTTCGTTTTACGCTGATTATGTACTGATCAAAAGAAGAGAATACAGTTGTCACTCATGCCGCATTACATCCGTCTTCCTTCTCCCTGTAGAGCAAGGAGATGAGCCGGAAATAATCTACACGGATGTCGGGACCGCTCAGAGAGGGCGGGGGCAGCAGAGGGCGAACCCGGACGTGGAGGTGGAGTACGGCCAAATCAAGTTTGCAAAGCGGCCTCGGCGGACTGTTGAACCAAGAGAAGAGGACTGCGTGTACGCCAAGGTCCGTTGAGTCTGCGCTTTTACCAAGGTGGCAACAGGAGAGGAAGAAACGACCTGTCAGGACGCCAGGAGGACTTTCACCTTGATTTCGTGTGACCTCAGTAGAAACAAACCCGTGAAACCTCATACACATACACACATACATAGTGGTTCTCTTCACCGTACACCTGGCGTGTGACTGGCTATCAGATCAGGTGTTACCGCAGGAAAACGTTCAGCATTTCCCCGCAGGCCCCTGGACGTTACGTGTTCACATGGGTTCTGTCATTTGAGTCACGCTGTGACTGCTGGAAAGTTCAAATGTATTTTACATTTTCAGAAAATTTCATGATTTTATTCAGCCATATTTAGGAGCATTTAAAATCATTTTCAGAGCAGAGTAAATTTACAACAACTAAAGAATACAAAATTTAAAATGTATATACATGATATATAGATATATGTAATATTAATTTATTTAGTTTAATTGCTTTAGTGTGTTTGGCAGACACATGCAAGTTTATATTGGGAAATCATTTGTGTATATAAACTCTTATTTTTAGCCTCTGAATTAAAAGACATTGCAGTGATCTGAAATGAAAAGTGTCAAACACGCAGTGGAGGAGAGTGTGTGTGTGCGGGGGAGTTTGGGTCAAACTCCATCGCAGCCTCTCTATCCTTGGGAGTTCAGCTTGGGGAGAAATTTCGCGTCTCTCTGGAATTTTTTTAAGACAACATTTTCCGTGACGTTGGAGCTTCTGCTTTTCCACAGACGAGCGTTCGCTCTTACACAACGTCTGTGTGTGAAATTCAAAAAGACCTGAGTAGGGTGTGCAAACCATTTGTTACAGTTAATGGTGACACATCCCTTAAAACACATCTGGATGAGTTGTGCCTCGTCTTAACAGTCAGGGACTGAGTTGACCTTTCGGTTTCTTATGACCTAGAACAACGAGCTAGCAGCAGCAGCAGCAGCAGCAGATACTGATTTTAAAAGCAAGTGTTCATTTCACAATGTAGTGAAACCCGTGATTTGATTAAATCAGTTAACTGTCAGCGTCAAAGCGTCTCTGAGGCTCTGCAACACAAAAACAGCTTTAACACTCTTTTTTTTTTGGCCGCTTCTTTTGCTTCAAGGGAGGTGATGTTGGCCATGGCTCGAACTTATCTCTGTCTTACTCCAGCCAGTTTCCTCACAGTGGTTACACTGGCTATGGAGGGGATTCAAATAAAAATCGGAACTGATGCCATTCCCATCATCTGAATCAAGGTACACAAGTTGCTATTTGTTGTTTGATAAACATGTTTATACGCTGAGCTGAAACAGCCGATGTGTTTCAATAATAACAACAACGCATGATTTCCAGGCAGGAATCCAATTAAAGTTTTGAAATAAAGTTAACTCACTTGTTTTTAGATCGCGGCAGACTGACGGTCTGTTTCCTCAAACATGGATGAAACTCCACAGTTTTACACAGCAAAACTATTTTTATTGAAGAATAACTTTCATTTCACATTACATTAAATTAGTTTGGTGCGTTTTGACTGTGCACCTGCAGCGACTGAGACCCGTAATTTTGGGTGGAAACTCTCTTTTCCCCTGTGAGGGTAAACACGTCTGAGCTGTTAGTTGTTTGCTGTGGCTTTAATTGAAGGCAGAGGTTACGTGCTTGGTTTGGTTTGATAGCGCGGAGTTAAAGGTCAACAACCATTCCGCTGATTCACAGTGTCATAAAGCCGGTGTTTATGGCCCCTGATAGTTGTAGCGTCCTTAAACAACCACCTGCAATCCCTTTGACTTGAGCCCTCTCGCTGAAACGCAGGTGAACTTCTGACTGACTGAGCAAATAATTGACAACACAGAAGAAGTGTCATAAACCTGCTGCAACAAGCCGCTATCGTTTTTTTTTGCCATGTGACCAGTCAGGCCACTCTTAACCTCTCAGTAGGTGCTTGACGCAGAAAAGAGAGATCCGTTTGGTTGAATCACAATCAAACATTTATACATGTTCCTCGTTAAAAAACAGATGACTCCGTCGGTGTCGTGACACTTTCATGTGATCAGTGCTTGAAAAACAAAATGATAAAAGTATAAAATCAGTGTGGTGCCAACTCTCCACATTTAGATCGAATGTGTCTTTGGGGCGATTTATTAATTTGGAATATGACAAAAAAAAAAAAAAAAAAAAAAAAAGCCCAAACATTTTTTAAAAAAAAAAAAAAAAAAAAAGCCCAAACATTTTTTGGGTTTCAGTAGTTCTTGCTTTGGAAATTTTACAGTTATTTACTAATTTGTTCTCTAAGGGAAAAGAAACGGCACAAGGAGACGCCGCCAACCCCTGAATTTCATTCAATTATAAATAAACATATTTTGTCCATTGGAGTCCATTTCTTTCTCTCACAGCTGGTGACTTTTCACGCTGCTGAACATCCAACACATCCTAATCATCAACACCTTATGTGTTAAGTCGTTGTATTTCTTTTTAAAGATGTACAATGCCCATTTTAACAAACATGAGATCAACACACAATCAAAACGTGCTGAGAAACAGAAGGTGGAATATTCTCACTGAATTGCATAAATAGACTTGTACACAGTTGGTGATACAGCAGTTTATTTTGAAAACTCTTTCTTGAACCTGGGTTGGGACTCGAGCTACAGTTCCTACATTTGCCGTTTTTTTTTTTTTTTACTTAGAAACATGTTCAACTGTAGGAGTATTTCGTTGATGTATAGCAACATACATCCTCAAATTAAAAAGGACAAGGAAGCATTGCTTTTTTTTCTAACCTGAAATATAGATAATGAGTCATGTGGCTTACAGCTATTTCTAAATTTGTGGCTAAACCCTGACGCCTGAGTGACTCATATTTCTAAACACAGTCAGTCTTTGATCACAGAGTTCCACCGAAAAACCAGAAAAAAGAAATTACGCTTTAAAACTGATTTTTAAAAAAGTTTTTATATTTAGACTCTCACAGCTTTTACTTCCTTTTTTAAAACATTTCTTCATGGCCTCCATTTCTCTAGCTGCCTTCCCCCCACTGACTGAATCTTTCTAGTTTTACGGACGTACCAGTGAGCCAACCCTCATCTCAACTGACAGAACATTAAGGTTGTTTAGATCCGGTAAAATCTTTCATTCATTAGTGGTAACAAACAACACATCCTCGCTCTTTGTCAAACATTAAAAGCAGAAACATTTTTTTCATCTTTTTACATGCTTTGACTTTAGGACTTCCTCATGTGGTTAGAGAGAAAAGAAATAGAAGAAGAAAAACAGTCACACTGATGGTGTTATTCTGGAGGCGAACATGCAACCTTGCCGCACATTTCTCAAGATCCATTAACATTAAACAGGAAGTTCCACCACGGTGATTATCACTTTAACTCCCAGTTCTGCTAAACATGGGTTTAATAAAAGTCCAGGAGTCAGCAAACGCAGCGACTATTGGTACAAAAGCAAAAAAAGAAAAAAAAGAAAAAAAGGCAGTGCTTGTTATCGTCAGAGGCAGAAGGTGCAGCATCACAGCACCGTGTTCATGTGAATCGTCATCATTCAATCTGAGGCAAACTTACAAAAAAAAAAAGAAAAAAAAAACTTTATGTACACTCCTCCGTCAGTCATGTGAAAGTGCCCTAGTATTCCTCTGATATTGCATCGGACAGGATGTTGCTGCTGGGGCTGGTGGCGATGTGCATGTCGGCGGGGCCGCACAGGGCAGGCGGGGTGGGCGTCGTGGTGGAGGCCTGCTGAGAGTGCTGCTGTTTCTTCCTGTTCATTTTCCTCTCTTTGGCACGTCGGTTCTGAAACCAGATCTTCACCTGGAACCCGGAGGTAGAAATGCATCAGGATTCATTAAGATGGTGAATGATCAGGACTTTGAAAGGTAAACTCACTCTTAAACTTCTAGCTACATAAACATTATTATTTTTATCATTTGAAGTGCAGTTGTATTATATGTATTATTTGGAAATGTGTTTCACAAGTGTTAAATGTAATATTATTTTGTCTTTTTCGTCTTTGTTCAGCTGTAGATGAGACATAACCTCTGAATTTAAACGTGGTTTCATAGGAGGAGGGACTGGGCTCTACTCACCTGTCTCTCAGAGAGGCTCAGTGCCATTGACAGCTCCGTCTTTCTCTTCATGGTGATGTAGCGGTTGGACTGGAACTCTTTCTCCAGCTCCAGACGCTGCTGGTCCGTGTACACCACCCTGTACTTGTCCTTTGTGCGGGTCTTCCCTCCTGAATCACACATACACAAACCGACAACCCTGAATGAGTGAAGCTTATTATTTCCTGACCGACGGGACGCAGGCTAATGGGCTGTTATCTGTCCCCGTGCGTTAGAGTCTTCAGTCCTGCCGATAAGTCCAACTGAATGATTGAGGCCGTCGTAACGTGAGCTGCGGCCAAAACAGTCGATTAATGCGAGGACGTCTGGTGCCATGTTCAAGTTCAGGCGCCACTTAAAGCCTCATCAATTCTATTAATCACGGCGACTGAAGGACTCCCACTCCTCACTGCATTGCATCAGTGGCTCTCCTTATCGCCGAGAGCGGTGTTTACATAGGTGTTTTCACAGGCTGGTTATTCAATGACATGCTTATTCTAATGCACACACACACACACACACACACACACACCAAGGGTGAGTGGGTGTTATTGATTTAAAATCTTGACCATGTGACAGTATTGATTGAGGCAGAGCAAGACAGACAGGCACACACACACACACACACAGCAGAGGACTTCCTGCAGCGTTATCTAGCCGGCCTGTCACCCTCCTGCACCCACCCAGTGGACAGAGAGGGTGGGGAGCGACACGTCTGCAGACTCCACTGTTAGTTTAGCATTGACATCTTAACATGGCCCCGGGCGGAAAGGGAGAGGTGAAAAGCCTGATGAATGTCCAAAGCCGAATCATTACATCTTTAAAGAAACCTCCTGTTCGTGTGTGGAGCTGCAGGATGCCTGATCTGTGATCAGCAACGAGATGACGAAGGTCTCCCATGCGCTGAAATGTCAAATTTCAGGCCAAAGCAGTTTTTCATTTCTTTCATTTGAAGCATTGGTGGTCTTGAAAAATGTATGGGGCTGTGTCACGTCCTGCGATGAGGAAAAACAGCCAACAAATAAAAGGAACAGTTTGACGAAGAAATAGTTGTTTTAATCTTAATCCAAATATTGTTTAAATTTATATATTTATAGTGTATATGTATTTATGCCATACCTATATGTATATATATATTTTTTTCTTTTCTATTTATTTTCTTATTTCTGCTGTTCCCTGAGTGACAAGATCTGCCCGAAATGAATTCCTTGATTCATTTATTAATTAAATTAATAAATTACGGAACTAATTCGTCATTTATTTACATTTATTCTGATGTTTTCACTCTTTGTTTTCAACACTTTCACATTCAGACTGGTTTTACAACGGCCTTTAGAGAACAAGAAACCACACATTTTCATACACTATCAAATCCTAGTTACAAAAACTAGAAAATGATCAGAAACTGAATATTATTATTATTATTATTATTATAAGGTCCCACCTGGAGCGGGCGGTCTGGGGGCCTCCTGCGGCCTCCCCCTGCAGCTGAAGGGGTCCTGTCCCGAGATGAAGTTGTAGGGGCTGAACGACCCCCCCCCTCCGGCGGTGGTGGGCGTGCCGCTCAGCTCCACGGGGGTGAAGCTGCTCAACTGCCCGGCGCTGGGGCTCGATCCCGGGTAGCTGTACGCGTATTCCTCCCGCGGCGCGTAGATGGAGCTCCAGGCGCTCGTGGGCGACGGGTCCCCGGCTCCCGGGACGTGATGGTGATGATGGTAGAAGTCATACGGAGGCGGGATGTACTGACTGCTCATTGACAGAGCCTGAGCCGGGTGTCTGGCGGACTGAGAGCTGGGGTACATGCCGGTGTCCTCGGTGAGTCAGACCTCCTGGAGCATGTTAGGCCTCCCGTGTTCCAGCCCTGCGTCTCTCTCCTCTCCAGTCTAAGGTCCAGGACACATGCGCTGATACGCTACACACCTTTATAGATTTACCTGGGCTGTGACGTCACGCCGTACCTGCGCCTGCTACTCTTGGCGACATGAGGCCATTGACCTTCTTTTTTTTTTTTTTTTTTTTTACCTGCATGGTCCACAGGCCATCAGGTGAGGCGTGTCCACCCAGAGCAGCATTCACTGCTCAGGCAAACTGAACCATCTGATTTGCTTCTCCTCGACCCCTCTCAGGAGCAACTCCAACAAATGAGCCTGTTGTGCTCGTCTGCTTCGTGGTGTTTTTCACAAGTCAGTCAAGCAGTTTCTGGACCACACGTGACGAAACCTCCAAACCAACATATCTTATCATGCCAGTGCCGTATCCATTCTAGGGCAGCGTTGTTTATCTTCTTCAGGTCACGGAGGATGTGGCCTGTGTACTGGAACAACGACCGTCGCTGTTGATTCCCACCTGAACGTTGTCCTGGCTTCCGCTCCTGCTCCTGTTTCGGTTACAAAGTTTGTTATGAGCAGCGTCGGCCCACAGTGATTCGGGCATGGCGGGGCCTTGTTGTGCAGCCAGCTGTTGATGTTGCCCCTCCACATCTGTGTCAAATGCAGGCTCTCCTCTGTAATGATTTGAGATGAGTCAATGTTATCAGGGGGAAACACGAATCGCAGCATGTTAAGATCTTTATTAAGGGTCAAAGCTGAGACCAGACGAGTAGGCTTCATTAGTGCCAGTAAGATGAAATAGGCCGAATTTTCCTTCCCTCTGGCTTATTTAGACTAGAAAGTTTAGTCTTAGTCAAACTATGTGTTATTTCTGTGCTGGAAGATCGTTTTATTAAATCCAATTCCCATGCAAAAAACTAATCAAATTGAATTTTTGTTGTTCATTGACAGCTAAAGACGAGCACAAGAGGGCAGCAAAACCTAAATCCTTGTCAAACACTGTGGGAACAAACGTTGATCCCAAATCCACCTTGCTGCTGGTTTCACTCCTTTTCCACCGTCAGTCGACGTCCATGTGCAAGGAGCTTCTTCTGTGCATCAGTCTGCTGAAACAGTCATAAAAGATTCATGCCAGTGTGTTGGTCAGAACAGTCAATACCAGTGGCCGGGCAGCTCGGAGGAGCGTTGTGTTAATGGAGAGGGGAAGAGCCACTGGGCTGAACGATGAAACCAGTGCAACGCAAACAACCAGCCCTCCTGTATCTGATGAACAGCTTATGATCTATAAGATGTTCATCAGATACAGTACAGTATGTACAGTGGCCAAATATAATAAGGAATGTGGTTTTACGGATTTAGACGAGAGTACAAACTGTCCTGAGCCATGTCCTGTCCCCAAACACCCCAGAAAAGACCCTTGCACTTTAAATTTAGGCCACTGGTTTGCTGCTGTTTGCCAAAAAATAAACCTGGACCCTCTTTTCTGGGCTGTAAAAATCTATGATATTTATCTTAATGAGGGGTTGCTGCAGGGGAGGATCCATGTATAGTGATTCAGTTCAAACAGCGAAACATAAACATTGTTGCTGGTCGGTCTCTGTGGAGCTGTGCACGTGGTCCGGTTCATCGAGGGGAACTTATGAAGACTTTTATCCTTTTTCTTTCCTGGATCCTAAAAGCTCACACATGTTGGAGGAGTGCAGTTGTAGGTGCCCAGACACACCCAGAGCTTTCATCTTCCACTTAAACCTATTGCAGTCCACAAACAGTACTAATCAAGTGTTAGAGCCTTAGAGCGCGTCTGTTAAGTTCTGCCCCGCCATGATTGCCAAACAGGGTTTAAAATGATTTACGATGTTGTTCAACCAGGATTGTTGAGCAGCCTTTGGCGCAGGGTTGTGATAAAGAGCAACGAAACAACAAGTTAAGGACTTCACTCAGCATGAAATTGGTCAGATTTCAGTCCTTTGATGTGATCACAGTAAAGTGGTCGTCCACCTTGTCTGTGTGTACACTAATTAAAGATAAAACGGTTTTTAAATTGGACGTAAGTAGGATATTCGTTTAGGCAGCATGGATGACGAGTTCCTTGATGCACAAAAATGGCATTTTTCTTTTGGGATTTTTTCAGACTGTATTTAAAGTTGGACAACGTGGCTGCTGCGCTGCTAAAGGGACGCTAAAGAATCTCAATGAACCCCTGGTGGCTCGCTGTGGTGTAGACGGGACACGAGCCTATGAAAAAAGTCAAATGTCAAATACATTTTACTTGTTCGTGCTTTGCTTAATCCAGATGTCACTGTTCATATTTTGCCTTAATTTCAGAACAGCGGGAGGAAGTCTTCGCCCATTTTTATGAACAGATTATGAGCAAAACCAGATGAAAGTGATCACAGCTTAATTAAGTTTCTGTTTCTTTGGAAACACAAGCCACACTCACCAAACACCAAACTGAAACGGAGACAAAAACAGGAAGTGGGAACTTAACTCCACTTGCCCATTCATTCGCTGCTGATTTTATGTTTGCTCTATTTGTCCTAATTTCTTTGATGATGTGTTGATGATTCATCCATCTTCATCTGTCAGAGCTGAGGTGGGTTCAGCTCCAGGTCCGGCTGGCCCTCAGCCACCCCGGGGCCCTGTGTGTGTGTGTGTGTGTGTGTGGGGGAGAACACAGAGAAGCAAAACTTGAGGCCAGCATACAGAGCAGGAGCACTAACAACACTCCAGCTGTGGCACCGATCCACGATGAAGAGTGAGAGGAACAACTCTCTGCCAACAAACGGTCACGTTTGTGAAGATGTACAAATAAACAAGGCAACATTTAAAGCCACAGATCCCCCTCGTGTTTTCCCTTAACATGCGAGAATTTCGGCTGACTGTGAAACGCATCAACGGCATCAGAAGTGTCTCCAGCTGACAAAGGATGGAGTATATTTGCATACGTGAATGTGTTATTGTGGTTACATTCAAATTGGCCCGGCATTAAAAATGAGCCCTTTAATGGGGGTTAAATTGCTGGATTTAGAGCAGATAGGTGTAATTTACACAGGCAGGATAAGAAAGAAGTTTAGGTGGGACAACCCTGTGCGGTGCCCCCCCCCCCATCTAAAACCCAGGGGCTCTGTAAGCACTGCTTGCAGGTCTTTTGGATGGTGCCCCCCCCCCCCCATCTAAAACCCAGGGCTCTGTAAGCACTGCTTGCAGGTCTTTTGGATTTTACCGTGCACATTTAGAGTAGAAAATGATTACGGTCCCATTCAGCCCCCCCCCCCCCCCCGCCCTCTCCCCCTCCTGTCGGCTCGGGTCCTTGTTGGAGAGAAAAAGACCTTCGTCAGCTGTGGGGTTGTGTTATGAATTTCAAGCCATCCACTCATATCCTGGGAAAGGAGGAAATTAGGACGAGAGCCAGTGTGGGGAAAGTATTTGCATGGTGTGTGTGTGTGTGTGTTTATAAGAGGAGAGAAAAGGGGCGGGTGAGGACAGAGGGAGGTGTTGAGTTATTCCATGTGGGTACAAAAATAAAAATGAGGGAAACTAGGAAGAAGCGCCTCAAACTCAAATAAACCGATAAAGTATGAACCCACACTGTTTTGCACTCGATTGTTGCAGTGTGATTATATAAGTGAAGAGATTTTTTCCTGAGAGGCTTTCATGTTTTGTTTTCAAAGCAGGCCACCGCAAGCTCTGCCAAAAGCTTCTTTCTTCTTCTTTTTTTTGCCAGGACCCTCTCTCTCTCTCTCTCTCTCTCTCTCTCTCTCTCTCCTCCTTTTCATTGTGTTTGTTGTTTCATGGAGGGGTTAGATGCCGTCCAGATTGCCTGTTGCCAATAGAGACTGTCTCAGTTCACCTCCAGTGGCTCACCACTCCATTCATAAACAAATCACTCCAGCCCTGGACCTTTGAGCTGCTACCTAAAGAACAACATGCAGGACCTCGTCTGTATTTGGAGGTTCTCTCCCTCGGCTTTTCACCTCTTTCTCAGCTCAGCTCTGGTTTGAACTTCCCTCTCTTCTGTTTTCAACTCCCCCCCACTGTTCCCTCCCTCCTCTCCGCTCCCTCTCTCTGCTCCAGCCGGGCCGCACCGCTGACACTCCCCTCGATGTAAATGTGTCAGGGAGGGAGCGTGCACGTCTCCATTGGAAACACTTTTTCGTGGTTGGGAACAGTGGGCAGGCTTTCTCAAAGTGTGTGTGTGTGTGTGTGTTTGTGTGTGTGAGAGAGAGAGAGAGAGAGAGAGAGAGAGAGGGGAGACCCCCGCCAGGCTGTGATTTGACCAAAACAAACAGCCGGACTCAGAGTGGTACCTCCTCCAGCGGACTGCCGGGACAGGAGAGCAGAGATTAACCTCAGACTCTGAACATCTGAGGGGATCTGTACATCTGAGGCAGCCACCCCTGTAGTGAGGACCAGCTGGAGACCTCTCCTCCAGTTTCAGAGGGGGAGAGTGACTGCTGGCCCGGCAAAACCTGCCCGGACAGAGACTGGTCTGTGTGTCCTGGTCACTCTGAAGGTAAGAGGTCTTAATTCTTCATCGCTGTCAAGGGTTTATCGGGGTTGCTGAGAGGATGTGCTGCAGCAAATGTGGAGAATTCACTTAGTCAACATGGGAAACCCACCATGACACAGTGGGTTTCATAGCTGTCCGTCTCAGAGAGGAAGCACCTCATCCTTCCATCCTCCCCCAGACGCTCCACATGGAGACTCTGAGCTAACCCAGCGCCTGAAAACAAGCTCCGTTGCTGAAGTCTCTCATATTATTGATGCGTCTGCGTTGGCGGTGTTTGTCACCCGCATACTTGAATGCGTACACAACAGGGCTTACAATGTGAAGGAGTGCAGAGCAACCTGTTCAAACACGAGCTCGCGTCTCTGCACACAGACACCTTTTCACACTCAACATAGTGAAAGTGTAACAATGTTGATCTTCTCGCTGAGAGAATGTGTTTGACAAGGTATCCTAGGGTCCTACACACACACTGGGCTTTATAGCACAAGCTGTTTGTGTGTGTGTGTGCTTCGCTGTTACAGGGCTTGTTTTTACAGCGCTCCTCAGTCACCCTGAGTGAACTGATGCTCCTTAACACCAAACTCATCGGTCTCTTCCCTCCTCTGTCTGCCCCCCCCCCCCCACATGGAGAATCTTTCTGATGTTGCGGTGAAATCAAGATCAGCATCAGTGACCACCAGCATCCTCTTTAACTCTTGATGGATGTGGTCTTCCCTATAACAGGCCGTCCTGATTTCGTAGCTTCATGGCTTAAATGGCATGAACCAGTGACCTGAACCTGAGCCGTTGATACAATCTGTTGGATCATCTCCTCGCATTCATCACATGAGAAGGTTTTACTACCTGGAATGAGCTACATTATGGCGATGTGAGCTATTTCACGGCCGAGACACATGTGGCACGCATGTCTCCTCGCTCTAATCCGCCATGTGTTCTGCACCTGAAAGCGTCGCCACTTCCCGGCTGCGTGTGGCTGCTTGCGCGATGGAGTTGTTGGTCCAGTTAGTTGTGTTTAGTCTGGATAGCTGCACCGCGGGCCCTCTGTTTACACGTCGCTAAAATGGCCGAATCTGAATTAGCATCAGTTGCGATCGCAGCAGCGTCAAAAGTCTTTGATCGTCTCTGGCTTGTCGGATATTTTAGGTCCAGGCATCGTCCAGTGTTGTTGTCTCAGATGAGCTGCTGGAACACTGCATGCACATCATACTTCTGCCATCAATGGTATGAACCTGTACTGCAATTTCCACATAACTCCACCGTCCGCCGGGATTCCTGCTGCAAAAGAAAACAGCTTCCAAATACAGTATCTGCTCTGATGGATCTTTGCTGTGAACCTTCATCTGTCTCCCGAGCGGTGGGGATTTTTCTGAATGTGCGTCACACCGCTGGTATGTACTACAGCAGAGCTCTTCTCCCTGGGCCCCGGCGCAGCACTGCCCATTCGGCTCCATTCCCCTGGCCCGCACCTAATCCTCCGTCATCAGCTGTTTCCTGGCTCCCCGCGCTCCCTGCATGCCAGTCTCGCTGAGAAAATGTGCTTCGCATTATGACCATGCAGAAAACATGCCATGGGTCTGATTCGGCTCCCATGGACAGTCTGAGCTTGAGATTTGAGACGCAGCCACAGCTTGTTGATATCCGGTGAAAGAACATAGTTCAAAAGCCTGCGTGAGCTCTCAGACACCACGCCACATGGTGGTCATTACACATGTTAATGAGTGCGTACATGTTATATTTCACTCGAGCCATCCCTGACTCATTCACCGGTGGTCCCTCGGTGTCTGACTCATCGTTCCTCATTCATGCTTCTGGACTGAGTCGTTGTCTCTGCTTCTTCTCTGATGTACTCAGACACTGAACTTAAGTCCTATAGCTTTAATAATGAAGAGCACTAAGTGGTGCCGGGACCCAGCATCCTGTACGGCCGCCCGGTCCATCTGCCCCCTCCCTCCCCCCTTCTTTCCCTCCCCCCCACCCACTCACGCAGAGCTGACAGGCAGCTGCATCTCATCTTGAGCGGGAGAGCCACTCCTGGAGGAGCTGTTTCTGTTTTACGAGCTGTCATGCAGAACCTTCCCTACAAATGCAAAGATTGGTATCATTTTCACACGTAGCAGAGGCGTCCAACAATATGTACCAAGGTTGAAGCTTCGTATGTTTGCAATATTTTTATATAGTATACAGTAGATAGTAGTCACGAGGGCCTCAGCCCCCTCCTGGTGGCTGTCTGTGGTACAGGTCATAAACTCCACCTCCTCCATGTTAGCAGATGAGGCTTGGACCAACCAGAAATGACGAGCGTCCAACATTAATACGCTGTTTTCTTACCACACATGGATTTGTATTTTTTGTCTTTCGGTGCTGTATCAAAGTGAGTGGAGCTCTTCTGGAAACCCAGGATGTCACGCCTGTGTGTTTGGCAACATGTGTCTGAAACTGTGGTGACAGTTGTGTGGTGGTGTTTCCTGGCCACTGCCGGTCAAACCACTCCCACAGCCCAGGTCGGTGAGACTGAAATATGCACAGAGAGAAAACAGTTCTTTCATTTATGTTTCTTATTGAGCCGTGAGAGATAACATATACTCATTATACAGGAAACAGATTGACTCTGGTTTCACAGATTAATAGTTCAATAGCATATTCAAAACGCTGAATGCCCTATGATAAATGAGAATGGAAAAATGAATAAAAAAAGTTACACCCCCCACTGCTGTGTAGCGTAAGATTTACGATCGCCTCTCTGATCTACCACTTAAGAAAAAAATAAGGATTTTTTTTTTCTTATGCAGGAAGTTTTGGTCTCCATCAGATCCTGTTAAAGCAACACACTTTCTCTCTTTTCTGTCCCCGCTCCAAGTAAAACAAGCTGGAATTAGAGATACAGGGCAGTGAGACAGGAGGACCGAAGGACGAAGACAAACAGTCTGTTGCTAAGATAAGAATATTCCACACAATGGAAAGCAAAGAGAGAATTTGGATTTCTCTCAGTTCGTGCTGAAGTTCTGATCAATGGAGAAGTTTAGTGACATTTAACATCGGAGCTACATCTGATTTGTCGCTAGAAACCAAGAGTTTGTAGTAAACGTCAGCATCAGTTTCAGCGTCCAGATCTGTGCCTCTCTCATTCCCAGAGCCTTTATTCCTGTGTTTAAGGAAACGGTCCTAATTGTCTTCAGCTGTTTCTGGATCTGTCTTGTCAGGGGGTGTGTAAAGAGCAGAGGGACTGGAAGTGTGTGTGTAGGCGTCCTCCCTTCCTCACAGGGCAGGTTGGGGGTCTTTTACCCTCCGATGTTGGTAGGACAGGAGAGAGATTTTGAAGAGTTGGGGTCGGCACCCTGCACGAGTGGGCGAGGTCTTACAAGCGTGGGCTGATGAATATGCCAGTGGGAGAGATCTGATATTTGGTTATTCCCACAGAGCAGAAACTGTTTGTATTGGCAGGGACTGGGGGCAAAGCACACACATAATTATAACCTTGAGTGGTCGCAGACAACTCCAGAATTTACTGCTCAAGAAAACAGGAGGAACTGACTACAGTGACAACCGCTTCTTTGAGTTCTCCTGTTTTAATTCTTTTTTCTTTAATGTATGCTCTGCAAAGAGAAGCCAATGAGATTGTTAAAGTGATATCAAACACTGACCACATCTGAGGATGTCATTCTGCATCCCCCCACTGCCACTACAAACAGCATTTACAGCTCTGTTTGAACGAGAGCAAACCAAAATCCACAGGTTTCCAAACACGTGTGAGCTCAGCGTGAGTGCAGTCACTCCGGTTTGCTGAGGAACTAGACTGAGATTTATGAAGAGCAATAACAAGGGGGGGGGGGGGGGGTTGTGAATGCTGGGGGGGGGGGATTGTGAATGCTGCGAAATCTGATAACACAAACGTGAAATGCATTCGGTGCAGCTTCAAGCTCTGAAATTACAGGATACAAGCCGTGTTTTTGCTGAGACAGAACTTTCTTTTCTAAGTCCTGCCGTCCAGCTGTGAGACTGCCACTGCCACGTCTTCCTGTCTGTCAGATGTCAGGATAAGGAATGAAATCCTTGTCATATTAAACGCACTATATTTAACCCGAGCTCACTTTACATTCCAAATATTTATTTCCAATATCAGAAGTTGGAGGAGGCTAAAGAAGAGTTTGAAAAGTTGCGTGCTCAGCTTGTTCCTGCCGCCTCCAAGTGGTGACACACACACACACACACTTAGGATTCTTTCATGTAAAAAATGCTCATCCATGACAAAAAGAAAGATGGATGACTGCGACACAAACACAGGCTTATGAGGCATTTCCTGCTTACAGCAACTCCCATATTCTGACAGCATGTTGGCGACACGTGTGCTGTGAAACTGGCTTTTACCCATAATCCTGCAGGTCAGTCGGTTTTCTTCACGTTGGAGGACAGCGAGAGCCGTCTGGGGGTGGGTGCACTGCATTGTGGGTCTGCTGCTGTGGGACCAGAAGGTTCTCCTCAGGGGAGGGGGGGGTGGCTGTCTGTCCAAAATCAGTGATAAAAATGGAGGTTTGTTTTAACAAAGTCGCACCGGGTCATTTTTTTCCCACAGAGCTTGCCAGGACCCCGCCGCTCAGAAATCTGTCAGGAAAACCTGACGTTCTTCTAAAAGAATAAAATACAAAAAAAGCGTGACGTGTTCAGAAGTGCTGTTCATTCAGTCCCATGATTGGAACGTGTCTTTATAAAGGGCTGATGACTGTGCCGGGTCATTATCTGTCCTCCAGGAGCTGATAATGGAGAGACGAGCGTGTTACATTGGAGCTGTTTGCTCAGCTTCCTCTGGAGACTGTGTGTGTGCTCCCTCTGCTGTCCCACTCCGGCTTTCATGTGGTGTTTCCCATAAACTGTGCCCTGTGTGTGCGTGCACGCTCACGCCGTTGGTCATGCTCTGTCACCGGTGTCATTGCTTTGCTTTTTCCTTCCTGCGCTCTTTGTTATTGTTGTGCTCGTTCGTTAGAGTGATTTTTAGATTTGTTGTGCAGCTTCTCTTGCCCAATGGGAGATTATGGCTTCGCCCCAGTTCAGTTGTTTGCTGGTTGGTTGGGTTTTAAGCAAGATTGCACAGAAACAGAAACAGTGGATTGGAATCAAACCTGCTGTGAGAATGTGTTGGTCGGGGAAGAGCCGATGAAATGTTTGTGTGGATCCAGGAGTTCTTTCACTTTCTATAACGCTGTGAGATTGGGTTTCATTTAAAACATTTTTCCACTGAATGATTTTCCTTTGGATCTTGATCAAAAATAAATTCAGGCACATTTAGAGAACAGGTATTTATAGAGAATGTAAAATGAGGCGCTCTGGTATTGCAAAGACATTTGTTCCAGAACCCAAGCCATTTTGGTTTGGGTCCAGCAATTTGGAACTTTCATCAACTTTTCTAGAGAAGTTGTTTATAGAAATTTCCAAAGACCTGAACTAACACTAATCACATCTATTTTTCCATCTATCCCCCCTCCCCCTCCCGCTCTTTAAAGCTGTTTTTCTCTGTGAGGGAGTTTCATGATGTGCTTCATGATGCTGACACTCACTGCGGCATCTCTTGCCGTCCCTGTGTGTGTTTGGTTAGTGGTTGCGGTGGTCTGCTGTGTCACTGATGCATCACCGGAGCACACCCACACAATTCCAGAAAATTTCCTCATACAGGAAGCCAGAGCTCTCCAGCTGCATGTTTGGACATCTTTCTCCCTTTTGTTATAGATTACTCCTTTTTTGCTCCTTTTCCCCCCAACTCTAAACCCCCCCCCCTTTTCTAGAGAAGTTGTTTATAGAAATTTCCAAAGACCTGAACTAACACTAATCACATCTATTTTTCCATCTATCCCCCCTCCCCCTCCCGCTCTTTAAAGCTGTTTTTCTCTGTGAGGGAGTTTCATGATGTGCTTCATGATGCTGACACTCACTGCGGCATCTCTTGCCGTCCCTGTGTGTGTTTGGTTAGTGGTTGCGGTGGTCTGCTGTGTCACTGATGCATCACCGGAGCACACCCACACAATTCCAGAAAATTTCCTCATGCAGGAAGCCAGAGCTCTCCAGCTGCATGTTTGGACATCTTTCTCCCTTTTGTTATAGATTACTCCTTTTTTGCTCCTTTTCCCCCCAACTCTAAACCCCCCCCCCCTTGGGACAAACTAAGCAAACAGCCGTGGTTTCCCACCTCATTGAGCTCTGCTTCATCACTGCCAGATGTTTCAATAAAACGCACATATATAGCATACATAGATAATCCCACCGGTGGGTTTATAGGATGCAGAGGGACCAGGGTTTTCACGCTCGAGCTGTATCCCGAGGCTGCGCGTGGGCCGTGCACTCGCAGCGCTCCTCTTCATTAGCCGACGACACGTCGAGTGTGGCTCGCCTGTTTATGAAAAACTCGGAAGGGTCAATCAGCCACCAATTTCCCAGCGACTGTGGGAAAACTCGGTGCGGCAATAAAACAGTTTAGCCCTGTCGGTGATTACAGTGCCGTCACTCGCATAAACGATGTTTTGTTTTCCTCAGACCTCCGGGATCATTGTGAGACCGAAGTATCCCGTTTCAAAGATTAAAAAGACGACAATAAACATCTGGGTTAGGAAAATGTTTTGCTGATTCTGCACAAGGCGCCCTCCTCAGAGTGGGGACCACTCGACTCGACTCGACTTGATTTGTGGACGCGGTGGAGGTTTCTTGCTGTAATTTGTCTCAAACGCGGCGGCCCCATCGTCTCTTTGGTTCAGACAGAGTGCAGCTTTGGGTTTTAGGAGGTCAAACTGCTGCAAAGTGTTTTTATCAAGTGGGAAACAGCATCAGTGAAATGCTGCCAAACCTTCTTGGCAGACTGAGGGCTCCTTTGTATGTGGTGCACCATTGTCGAACACGAACATCCACGATTCCAGTGCAGTGCTTCAGTTTTGGATGCAACTCTATTTGAAGCCTGACTGTTCGGCTCCCAGTCAGCACGTCCCATTTTCTGAGGGTCAGGTTCCTCCTCTGAAGTCCCCCCACTACCCGCTGGTCAACACAGAACCGGCTCGTGTTGCAGTAGCCAAACATTATCTTTCCGTTCCTTTCAAAGTCCCAGATGCTTGAACACACCAAGCGTCTTGTTCGGCAAGGAGTGTTTTTTTTTTTTTTTTTAGATTGATTTGTATTTCAGATGTAATTTCCCATCATGCAGTGTCCCTAAAGCAGCAGCAGCAGCAGCCGCAGTCTGGCTTGTTTCACCAAACACAACATGAGCGCACGGGCGCAAAAACATCAGTTTCTTCTCACGTCACTGCGTTTGGCTGTTGTCGCTCAGAGCCCCCACCCGGCACCCCCAGGGGAGGGAACGAGGTGACCCCTCCGCTCTCCGTCATCATCGCCAGCAGGGTCCCATGGGTATCAACAGTCCTGGGAAAGTTTCAGAGGAATACTGTGGGAACGTGAACTGTACACAGAGAGCAGTGACAAAAGGGGGAATAGAGGGAGAGGGTTGTGTGTGTGTGTGTGTGTGTGTCTCCCACAGTTTGAGGAGGATGCGTGGGGGTTGGGATGCAACCCAGCGCACGTCTCTGTGTACAGGGTGAGTTTTAGCATTATGCTGGCACACGTCAGCAAACCATGTGTTCCTGTGTCCACCAACAACTGGAAAAAAACCTCCCTTTCTCTCTCTCGCTCTCTCTCTCTTTCTATCTGTTGCTCACTCACCCCTTTTTATTAGAACCAGGAGTCTGCCGAGGGGGAAATGGACCAGTCATGTTTTTGGAACAACTCAAGAGCTTCTTTAGGGAGCGGAAGTGCCAGAGGCAGTTAATTTAAGGAGGCAACATGTGTCTGCTTTGAGTCACCGGCTCCGGGTTAACGGCCTTCTACCTCATCACTTCTGCCAAACTGATCAGATCAGCTTTCCCTCTTTTATTCCTCTAATCTAAATCAATTAGTCTGCCACCATGGTCAGCTGTTGGATGCAGGGGTGATGCTGCCAGACGGTGTTGGAATGAATAAACTCCTCTTAGTCTCAGATAAGCTTCAGAATCTGTTTTGAATTACGTAACCGATCTGACCCCAGTTCTTAAAATAGAGATCGTAAAATCTATGACATTATCCTGCAAATGTAGGCGAGATTTCACAAGATGCATTTCACAATTTTTTCCACCGCCTCCTCTTATCCTCTTCCTCCTCCACCCTCGCTCTTCCCAAGGCTCTCCCTCTTCCGCCCTCTCTCTCTCTCTCTCTCTCTCTTTCCCACCCTCTTGTGTACAGGCCTGTGATCCATCCTTAACTGTTTCCAGACGCCTGTGCACTGCAGGGCCTAACCCCTGTTCCAAACATAACAACAAACCACCCCTCACCCTCTGCAGCGAAATCACTATCAGAGCAACTGAAGGTCTTGGGAAATGGTGGCTGATGTGAGGATGGTTGGTATCCGGCACCTCTGGCCTGAAAAGCTGAGGATGTCGATATCTCTCCGTGTACAACATGATATCTTCCAAGTATTTAAAAACTACAGCAACCTTCCGAATCTCCGTGCACTCCTGTGTCAGCAGCTCGGGCGAATGGCCTCATTTTCACTTTTTGTTTACGTAGAAAACCAATTAATGGCTCAGCACGGCTCTTGAAAAGCTTGGACGCAGCATTGTTGCCAGTGAGTGTGTTGCAAAGGCTGCACACAGTGACCTGCTTGTTACTGGTCAGAATGCTGGTGAACCGGGAACAAAAAGAGCCAGACATTGTCGCTCTGTCCCGGTGCAGCGAGGCATCAAATACCTTGAGAGCGAGCTGCATCTGGACCTCAGACCCATGTGTGCCGGCCAGAGCCCATTAAAGCCGGCAGGCTGACAGTAAACTGGATGCTTTGTGTTTGTTTCCCCTCAGTATGAGTGCAGCATACTTTCGTGTCATTTCCTCTGATTGGAAGCAGATTTTTCTGACACGTGATGGGATTTATCTGCTTAACTCTTCTAAACTGAACCCGTCCTGCTGGATGTCATGAAGACGGGAATCGATTCATTACCAGTCAGGCCTCTTGAGATGGAGCTGTGTGTTAACTGGGGTGAACACTTCTTTCTTTTCGCAGAGTTTTATTGAATTGTTTTGTGGACAGAATGACCTGTGATCTGGTTTGAGCTGAAACCATCTGTCTGTTTCCAGAACAAAGTGTCTGAAGACGTCCACCATGACGAGGCCGACGGCGTCTGTGCTCCATCTGACCGTTACAAGTGAGAACCAACTTTTCCATGAAACATTTCAAACAGGACCACAGGCAGAGAAGAATGTGATGCAGTTTAATGTCACTGGAATGGACACTTGTAACTGAGACGACTGTTGTTTAAATTCATCTGTCACTGACGACACATCATTATCCTGCAGACCGCTCACATCCTTCATCATTCGGTGATAGAGCAGGATCCGCCTTGTATTGTTGATATAACCTTTGACCTCGTGCTGCTGCCTCTCTGACCTCCATCCTGACCTGTCCTTCCCGTGTTGTGTTGTGTCAACTGCAGCGCTCCTGTGCCTCTGCACACAGCTGCGTTGCCTGCAGATAACACCCGACGCCAAAGAGCGAGTCCTGGCCAGAGGCTCCTCCGTCAGCCTCACCTGCTCCGGCCCCACGGAGACGACGTGGGAATTCAAGAGGGACGATGTGCCGTATTTCCAAGTGGAGCCATTTCAATTTGTGGGCCAGAGCTATGAAATCACGCAGAACGGCGCCACGGCGAGCGTTCTGACCCTGCTGGACGTGAGCTGGAAGCACACGGGGGTGTACCTCTGTGTTGATGTGTCCACTAGAGAAACGAAGGAGGTCGTTGTGTTCGTCCCAGGTGAGAGCTGATTTACGCAGCAGCTCAAACTTTTAAAAGATGTCTCATCCTGGAAAGTTACTATACTATCTCCCTCATAAAAAAAAGATGTCCTCGGCAGGTTCACTGTGTTCACAGTGGAAAAACACTGAGACCGCGTTTTAAAATACTGCTTAAGACATAATTAGTTTTGAGTATGCTGTTTGCACAATTTGCAGCTAGGTGACAATATTTTCAAGACGAATTCAGAAAATAGAAAAATTGGTAGAAAAATAATAGTAATGACTGAAAACAAACAAAAATGCTTTCTCTTTGTAAAAGTCACAGAATATTACATACCCTTAATATATGAGTATCTAGGCAGATGTTTTTGTTCACTGAACTCATTACAGATTACTCTCTATGTTTGGACATAAGATTCATCAGTCCTTTGATCTTAATTGTGATGTTGTGTCCACAGACCCTGATGTGTGGTTCATAGAGAGATACCACGGCATGGTAACTAAGACCAGTGAGGAGAGCACCGTCCCCTGCTTGGTCACCAACCCCAACATCAACGTGACTCTCTACCAGAGGGACACCGACATGCCCATCACAGGACAGTACGATCCCAGTGAGGGGTACAAGGCTCCGCTGGAGGACAGGACCTACGTGTGTCGAGGAGAGCTGAACGGGAAGGTGGCGGAGTCCCAGGAGTTCAACGTGTTAAGCATCACTGGTAGGTGTTCGGGTTCCTTGGGAGAAAAAGCCTCACTTCCCGAAATAAAAATGGTGATTATCGACTGAACCCCCTGCATGTGTGCTGAAACCCACAAACACGTGCACAGAGTTTGGACCCTTTAATTCAGTGGCAGCATACACCCAGACGACGGAAGTTAACGAGTCTGTCTTTTTAAAAGCACCATAAAGGTTCATATAAAAACATTAAATGATCATTCCGGGACCCGCCTCCAGATCAGGAGCCACACCCAATGTTTTTGGGCTCTTCTTCAGGTTACGCTCCAATTTCAAGGAAAACGGTTAATAACTCACAAACACACGCACAGGAGCCGTCGATCAACTTTTGACCCATTTAATGTGATAAATATTAAGCCAGGTTTTTTTGTTTTGGACAACTTAGTGGCTCATTAGAACTGAAGGACCCTTTTCCACATATTGCTTTGATTAACCCTCTTCCTCCTCTCCCCCACGCTCTCCCTTCCCGTCCCAGTCCCCGAGGCCATCGACGCCTACATCAACGTGTCAAAGAAGGTCCTGATTCAAGGCGAACCGCTGACAGTCAACTGCACGGTGCACGGAGTGGAGCTGGTGTTGTTTTCCTGGGACATCCCCAACAGGGAGGTGAGTAGGAGTGGAGCAGAACGGGCCCTTTTGTTCAGCTTTCCCCTTTGTGATCCATGGCTGAGCCTAAATTACATCAAGATGTAGAGACACACCTCGATTTTTATCCCCCTGTGAAATTGCACTCATAGCACATGGGTCTGAAAATTCTTTTCTATTACTGAAGATGATCTATTGGAGAGTCATAAAAGCACATGGAGCCGGAGTCACCCTGTTTCACTGGTGCATCTGTCATGTGACCTTTGCTACAGATCAGACAATATTTCCCAACCCCCAGCGGATTATTCATTTCCTGCAGACAAAGAAATGTTCACGAGGCTCCGCAGTGCAGATGTTGGATCACAAAGGTGTACCATTCAACCTGGTAAAAAAGATGCCGCACCGATAGACTCACAATTTTCTATCTCTTCAAGCTGACTGCGGTGGAGCCGCACACAGACGTCCTGTCGGCCACCACCATGCGCTCCTGCCTCGTCTTCCCCCAGGCCACGGTGGCCCACAGCGGAATCTACGTCTGCCATGCCCACGAGACCATCCAAGACCAGACAAACTCTGCCAGCGTCAACATCACCGTGCTCGGTTAGACACACACACAAAACTCAAACAAACCCATGCTGCACAGATTATTATTCGGTCTGACAGAGAAGAGCCCGCTTATTATCCAAACCTAAGTCAAGGTGAGGGAGTTGCCTCTTTGAAAGGAAATAAGGATCACTTCTGTTTATTTCTGGTCAAGCCTTCGACACGGGGTGGAAGCCCTGAGTGATACCTTGCAAAACCACGAGGGTGCAGCAACTCTGTATTTAGACTTTTGGAAATAAACTCCAGGTTCACAAGACGCGTTTGTGTAGCCGAGGTCGGACTTCAAACATTACTATACAGTAAGTCAACATCTAAGCAGCTCAGTGCCGCCTGGACATCTCAGTGGAAAAGACAGAGGCTAACAAACGGCCAGGACACTGTCGACAGTCGACTGTCCAATGGAGTAGCTTAACCATAAAATCCATTAGTTCTCTGTGTACATTATGTTGCTGATGGTATGCGTTTGTTTTCCCCTCAGAGCGAGGCTTCGTGGCGTTGACGGCTTCCAAGCAACAAAACATTTCAGCCCAGTTACAGGAAAACGTGGAGCTGAGAGTTGAGATTGAGGCCTACCCTCCCCCTCGGGTCAGCTGGAGCAAAGACGGTGCCTCCATCAAAGGAGACAAAACCATCCCAATCAGACAAGAGCATGAAAACAGGTCGGGCACTACACGAGCCTCCTCAGCTGACCTTTAACCTGAGAAATACCTTGGATACCAGATACAACACCTCACAGGCCTTGATGCATTTAAACAATTAGCACTGGTGCTCTGTGAGGGCCACGGGCTCCAGAGGCACCCAGCTGCTGTCAGTCATCACCAGATAAGGCCTCTGCAGAGAGAAACACGATCGTCTCTGGAGGGCAGGACTCCATCATCCATTACACAGGAACCTTAAACACAACAGACCTGTCACAACTCACTTACGTCTCACAAACGCCAATGTGCTGGGACCATGTCCTCACACATTTGCCAAAAAACACTCAAAAACATTACATTTATAATAAAGAAATAGCTATAATAATAATAATGATAATAACAAAAATCAATCAAGGACAACATCTATTCGGGTCACATTCTGAGCATTTCTGCAAAATGTCTTAAATTTGCAGTGTAAAACATATAAATAAATCTAGAAATGTGTGACACAATACATGAAGATTTACAAAAATAACAAATAAATAAATAATAAATAAATAACAATAATAATCAGAACAGTGTTTTTACTCACAAAATCATATTTATTATCTATTAGTATTATTTATTTCATATATATGTATTATATGTGTATTTTCTTTTACATCTATTCTTGTATTTAATTATTTGCTCAATATTACATCTGTAATAAAAAAAGCTTTAAAAAGCAGTGGCAGGAGCTTATCAAGAAGCGTTTCTCAATCTTCTTAACTGTTCCCAGAAGGTAATGTCTGGATGGAGAAATGAGGTTAAAGGAACTAGATATCTGATAAACAGCATGATTCACTTTGTGCAACACAACAGATCTGTGGAGAGCATGAAGCAGATCGAGTCAAAAGTCCCCGGGGAAAAATCTGGCAACTCTCACACATTGAAACATGAGAGAAATGAATAGTCATGTATTTATTTCGTCTCTCTGTCTTAGGTACGCCACTATTCTCACCTTGGTGAGGGTGAGGACGGAGCAGAAGGGACGCTACACCGTCCTCGTCACCAACGGGGACGACACCAAGGAACTGACGTTTGACCTGGAGGTCCGAGGTGAGAGCAGCGCACCCGCGCAAAGATGTTTTTATTGTCATTACTATTGATGATCATGTCATACATTCTGAAAGAAATCCTGATGATTGATGAAAGTGCGCCCCCTGTGTGTGCAGTTCCCGCCCAGATTAAAGACCTGACCGACTTCCACCTCCCAGGGAACAGACACTTGGTGACCTGTGTGGCTGAGGGGGTCCCAACTCCGACCATACAGTGGTTCAGCTGTGACAGCATGCACAAGTAGGCCCCCACCCGCCATCGCTTGTCCCGCAGTGAACACCAGGGGGCTGACCATGCACACAAATCTCTTC
This sequence comes from Pseudorhombus dupliciocellatus, assembly GCA_016785235.1. Lineage (NCBI taxonomy): Eukaryota > Metazoa > Chordata > Actinopteri > Pleuronectiformes > Paralichthyidae > Pseudorhombus > Pseudorhombus dupliciocellatus. Next base: position 28,572 of record JAFBJW010000117.1, read on the forward strand.
CTACTGTCAAATCATGTGCATGGGCTGCTGCAGCTTCAGTGAATCCAGCTGCTCACCCCCCCTCCTCCCCTGCAGGTGTGTCAACCAGACGGCGCTTTGGAAGCTGCTGACGGCAGAGCCCGAGGCGCTGAGCATCCAAACCAACGTGAGCTACAACAAGACTCGGAAAACCAGTCAGGTCCACAGCCAGGTGACCTTCCACAAGCCCCAGCAGGTCACGGTGCGCTGCGAGACCCTCAACCACATGGGCCTTGTGGACAGGAGGGACATCAAACTGGTGTCCGGCAGTAAGTGTCCCACCAATAACGGGGAGTAAACTGCAGGTTGTTTTTATAGCTCTTGTAAAATGTCTTTGAGGTTTTATTATTTTGTAATTCTTTTTATTGTTATTATATTATAGCTTTTTTATTCAGAAACTGATTTTAAATGTAGGTTAAACTAAACAAGTCTCCTCTCCCCTGTAGCACCCCTCTTCTCCCAGGTGACAGTGTTGGCTGCTGTTCTCGCCCTGTTGGTCGTCTTCATCGTGGCCTTCATCATCCTCATTGCCATGTGGAGGAAGGTAAGATGGAACTGGCCTCTCAGTTTCCTCTCGAAATGTCACGTGCACACGGGAATGAAAGTGTGTCTCCTCCCTGCTCCTCAGAAACCTCGGTACGAGATCAGGTGGAAGGTGATCGAGTCTGTGAGCCAGGACGGTCACGAGTACATCTACGTGGACCCCATCCACCTGCCTTACGACCTGGCCTGGGAAATGTCCCGAGACAACCTGGTGCTGGGTGAGTCTACATATTGAAGAACCTTTAAAGTCTGTAATCATATTTTGAATTCTTAAAATTACCCTGCAGCTGTAACTTCTCACATTTTAAACTGAGGGGAAACAGGGTGATTTCTTTAATAATAGGATATTTGGTTTTTCAAATGATGAGCCCCGGAGCAACAGGAACAACTGTCCCATAGACTCTAATGTTAAATCTACTCAATTTTTAACCAGAAAATTCAGAGGAAAACAGAAAGGGGCCTATTTTTGTGTTTTTTAATCGCTGTATCTCCCAAATGTTTGACACCATGGACAAGAACTTTCGATGGCTGTGTTTAGCACAGCGCGAAGCTTTAGGCAATAACAGTCAGTCCCTGAGTCTGAGAGGTGTCTGTCACCCTCCTCCCTGTTTGGACCGGCTCTAACTGGGCTGTTAGCATCACCGTGGCAACAGCTGAGCACGTGCACACACACACACACAAGCTTAGCATTAGCGTAACAGCCAAAGAGCACAGGGTGGGCGCAGCAGCCTGCCAACGGTCGGCAGGGCGCCAAGTGTGAGGCCGGACAGAATGCTTAAAAACATAAACATGACACTTTAATACAATGTTGATTCTTTGAAGCTGGAGATGTCGAGCCTGAATGCATGTTCGACCTTCTCGACCCAATCTATTCAAAAACAGTGTCTCAGTTGTTCATTTGCGGAAGGTTCGGGCACCTTAGTGTCTTCCTCATAACAATGATGGTGGCAGACTGTTCAACTCACACGTTCATCACATCCAACTCAGCTGAGTTCATTCTAACTGACTGACTGAAAAAGGGCGTGTCTGACTGATGGTGGTAACGGTGTTCCCAAAAAAGCAATGATGTGGGATTTGAAAAGCATCTCAAAAGAGAAGGCACAGAATATGAGTAAAGTGAGGACGATAACATCATCAGACACAAGCTCATGTCTTTGATTTTCACTGTTCATTGTTGATCAGTGAATTATGAGTCACTCCAAAGTTTTTCAATCATACTTTTTTCTTCTATGTCAGCTATATAAATATAAATAAAATCAGTTCTGTATCTCCAGAGGAGCACAGACAGATTCTCCTGCCCCTCTCAGCAGGGAGCTCCAGTGCTGTGACTGGCTGTATGGGCACAGTCCAGGTTAGAATAATAAACTACCTTGGCCTCGGGCCCTTAACGCTCCTTTGAAACGTTTCCCCCTCCGCTGCTGTATTGCTGTTAGTCAGCTGCTCCCAGCAAACAGCTTCCCAGCCCAACTGAGTCAGACTGAAAACACCGTCTGTGCCACCTTCAACAGGCCTCACTTTATTAGAAACATTTGTCCAGTAACACTGCTCGTCTTTGTGCTGCAGGTCGCACTCTTGGATCCGGAGCCTTCGGCAGGGTGGTCGAGGCAACGGCGTACGGTCTCGCTCATTCCCAGTCCAGCACAAAGGTGGCAGTGAAAATGCTGAAGTGTAAGAAGCACACAATGTTAAAAAAAACATGTATGCCGTATGTGTGTTTGTGTGGACAATGCAGGGACCACCCTGGAGTCCTCCTGCACGGCCGTCACATGCTGGGACCAGGGCGGTGCGCTCCTCTGAGCTCAGAGAGCAGCGCCGTGCTGGGCTTTAGTGTGGCGGCCACCCTCTCAGCCAAAGGGTCATTCAGCAGTTTGGCAGGGACGCAGCGTGTCCTTGTCCCAGCATGATTAGTTCTCCTGCCCACCCCCCCCTTGCCCGAAAGCTTTACTCTTACACATGTCTCGCTCTCTCTCTCACTTTGTTCATGCAGCCACAGCCAGGAGGAGCGAGACCCAGGCCCTGATGTCCGAGCTGAAGATCATGAGTCACCTGGGCCCTCACCTCAACATTGTGAACCTGCTCGCAGCGTGCACGAAAAATGGTGAGCGCCACAGTGAGCATCCTCATCGAACCCACCCCCTCATTATGAAGGCAATTTTTTTTTGAAAGTTTGATATGAATTGCTGTTCCTCCACCAATCAGGGCCTCTGTACCTGGTGACTGAGTACTGTCGCTATGGCGACCTGGTGGACTACCTGCACAGGAACAAGCACACCTTCCTGCAGCACTACGCCGAGAAGAACCAAGACGACAGCTGCCTCATCTCGGGAGGAAGCACTCCGCTCAGCCAGAGGAAAGGGTGAGAGGGACGAGCCGCACAAAAATCCCCATTCAGGGACACACAAAGGGGCGTTCTGTCGGGGGTGGGGGTGGGGAGTGGGGGTGTTGGGGGAGTCCTGAGTTGTCTCACACATATTAGCACAGACAACCTCCTTATTTAACATTCCAATATGACCATGAATCGAGTGCATCTTATCTGTGTCCCTGCAGCTACGTGTCCTCTGGAAGTGAGAGCGACGGAGGATACATGGACATGAGCAAAGAGGAGCCCTGCATCTACATGCCCATGCAGGAGCAGATAGACTCCATCAAGTACGCAGACATCCAGCCCTCTCCCTACGAGTCCCCCTACCAGCAGGACATCTATCAGGAGCAAGGTTCGGTTTGAGCCGCACGTGTTTCCCTCATGAGTGTCAGGGACGAGGGGAAAGTGGAAAGAATTGGGCCCCGTGATCACAGGAATACTTTGACGATGAGGCCAACCAGTAACTATCTGTGTGCCGCTCAGCCAGAGCAGAGTGTGAAAAGCTCTTTTATAATCAAATACGGGAGCTTCGGCACAGATAAATATGTTTAACAGCAACAGCTCAGTTTGAACCTGAGAAATACAGCAGATTCTCATCCCCCTCTCTTCCTGTAATGACTATCAGGTGACAGCAGATTGGACCTGGCCATGAGTGACTCGTCCATCCTCACCTACAACGATCTTCTGAGCTTCAGCTTCCAGGTGGCGAAGGGGATGGAGTTCCTCGCCTCCAAGAATGTAGGACAGTGAGAGTTTTAAAGAGCTAAGCTCCTCATGAGCGGATGGTTGAGTGAACACAACAATGTCATTTGATCTCTCCTCAGTGCGTCCACCGGGACCTCGCCGCCAGGAACGTGTTGATCTGTGAGGGCAAACTGGTGAAGATCTGCGACTTCGGCCTGGCCAGAGACATCATGCATGACTCCAACTACATCTCTAAAGGCAGCGTGAGTAGAAAAACTGTGCACACACACACACACACAGAGGCTTCACAAAGACCTCAAACATCTGTGAAGTGGACTCTTGTTGACTGTGTCGAGTTTGAAAATAGATTTTCCTCTGTCATGGAATGGGTTCTTTTTTTGTTTTTGTTTTCCATTCAGACCTTCCTGCCCCTGAAGTGGATGGCACCGGAAAGTATTTTCCACAATTTGTACACAACCCTGAGCGATGTGTGGTCGTATGGCATACTTCTTTGGGAGATCTTCACACTGGGTTTGTTCACACACACGACCTCACATGTTTTTACGTTACCTGACCTGAGGTTAGGGGGAGGGTGTGAGGGAGGGGAGGGGGTTTCAGTTGGTCGTAGTTTCAAAACTCACCACAAGATGCCAGTACATGCTTCAGACTGGGCCCTTAAGGTCTCACAGTATGTGGGTCGGCCATCAGTGTTGAATGGGAGCAGCACTGGTCTATACTGGTCACAGAAATGTGAAATGTCTTCTTCCGGCTCACCGGGTTTTAGGTGTGTGCTACTGCCTGATGACTCATGTTAATGTTGTTCGACACAGTCAGGCGCATGAACTCATTTGCTTTTTCACAACTTTTTTAATTCTCCTCTTTTTTTTTTTTTCAAACCCTCTTCCCACAATATTTTGAAACGAGCATGAAAACAAAGGGGGCAGTTTATAGCATATGCAGTGTAAGCCTGAGTGAGGGAAAACAAACTGACAATCCAGCTTCTGTGCGCGAACACCAAAAGTTCTCTGTGCTTCGCTGCTTAACTCTGACCTTCAGTGGACAGTTCAGATCCGTTTCTCTTCGGGATCAGGGTTAGAACAAATCCTCTCAGTGCACAGCAGATGTGAGTCTGATGATCAGTCTGAGGCTCTGCTCTTCGGGACAAAGTGATATTTGCCAATATCCGGAGCTTCTCCGACGTGCATGACTTCAGCACATTACTGGTTTCATCCTCTCAGACTTCCATTTAGATTTCTAGCCAGTGCACGACTTGTGATGTATGAATTATCTGAACTGCCGTCCGCAGGAGGAACCCCCTACCCCGACCTGCCCATGAACGAGTTATTCTACAGCGCGTTGAAGAGAGGCTACCGAATGACCAAGCCTGTCCACGCCTCGGATGAAGTGTGAGTCTCCCTGTCCCTATTGCTGCATCTCTGATGGCGTCTTCTTAGCGGATATGAAATCAGGAAATAAACCTGTTTGTGCTTATGTTCACGTTGCAGCTATGATATCATGAAGAAGTGCTGGGATGAGAAGTTTGAGTCGAGGCCCGAGTTCTCCTTCCTAGTGCACAGTATGGGGAGTATGCTGGCAGACAGCTACAAGAAGGTACTAAAAAACAGAATTAGCAGGTTTATACCGAAACTACTTGATTACCACAGACCTTGGTGTGGTATGGGCCAGAGAAGAACCGTTTAAACACTGGTGCAGATTAATGAGTTTGATTTGTGGACACATATTTATGAAAGCTACCCGTGGAAGATAAATCCACTCAGTAAATCCATGCAGTCATATCTGGAGAATGCTGTGTTTGAACTCTACTCCTGACTATAGACATAAGGTCAAACTGTGTAGGTCTTTCCTGGTCAGATGAAAACTGAGCTGTCAAGGTCCAGATATCTCACTGTTGCATTACTGACCCCAGTTAGAAATAACAATCACATCATCTTCCTCCTGTCTCCTGTAACTACAGAGGTACAACCAAGTCAATGACAACTTCATGAGGAGCGACCACCCGGCGGTCGCCCGCACCAAGCCCCGGCTCTCCTCACCCTTTCCCATCGCCAATCCATCATTCGGCTCCCCCGCCTCCCCCGCCTCCCCCTCCTCCCCTTCCTTGCCCACGGATCCCTACAACTGGAGCCTGAGTCCCCAAAACTTCAGACAGGAGGCCGACACCCAGGACGTCATGACTTCATACAACGAGTACATCATTCCCATCCCAGATCCCAGGCCGGAGGAAGCCTTCACTGATGTGCCGTCAGAGAGCCCTGCCAGGTACAGCTGCTGGGAACACATGTCTGCATGTTCCAGCTGTGGCTGCAAGAGAGAGGGAGATGTATTTATTTCACTGGAGCATTTATTTTCCAACCGCACACCCACTCATCCAGATGTTGAGCTGGGACAATAGCTGCACTATGACGGCACACAGAGAAAATCGTTTTTTTTTTTACACAGCACGGTTGGCCTTTAAGACCAAATAAATCTGGGTACATTCAAACGTAAAGCAATTCATGACTTCATGACATCATTTATTATTAACTTGGATTTCATTCTAAGGATAACCAGGACAAATAAAACAAATATGCATCAAGACAAAAACATGAGCCAAACAATAATACAAGCATGGATGAAAATAAAGTGTGACAGTGTGAGAGATGGTGCAAGAACAGCCTCACAAGATTAAAGGAAAAGTGATAAAGAACTGGACAGTAACAGAATCATAATATTTGGAACAAGAGAGAGCAGACATTCAGGAATTTCAAATGTGGGTTTTTAAAATGACACTTAAATGATCCGGAAAAGATTTCACCAGGGACAATAAATGAAATGTAATGGAATAAATGCAATAATGTCAGCCCATAAACAGCATCATCCCCGCGAAATGAGACAGAAGAGTGAACCTGTGTTTGCTGAAGATGAGATGAACAAAATGCCAGGAGACAGTAATCGAAACTGACCCAGACGACCGAGTTCACAGAGTAAACTTGTGTTTTGTCTTTTCTTTCCGCTCTCAGCTCCGAAGTCCCGGAGGAGGAGAGAGACTCCATGTCCCACAACACGGCGGACACACTGCCAGAGGAGGACAGGCTGGAGGAGACCAGCGAGAGCGACGCTCTGCTGGGCTCGTCCGGGACGCCTGAGGTAGAAGACAGCTTTCTGTAGCCACACCAGCGTGAACCCTGAAAGAACACAGTTTTTTTTTCCTCTTTTTTTTTTTTAAACATGCCTGAAAAAGGGAACGTGACTAAACTAGAATGTAGCAAAATGGAGACCGAGAAGGCAATCTCTGTATTTCCACTGAGCACTCCCGCGGTTTTGTCCTTCTTTGAGTTTTTGTTTCACACTTAATACCTCTGAGATTACAAACGGTAACAAATGATGTGATCGACCCGTCAGTGACTGATAGCTGAATACGGTACACGCCTCACCCTTGCCTTACGAAAACCTTTAGCCTTCTGCCCTTTGATGGCTTTGATCTTTGTATCCGTCCCACCTTCTCAACCAGTGCATTTGATAAAACAGTGATTTGAATGAAACATTTTCTGTAATAAAATAAAAATGATTAACACTACAACAAATATTGTGCACACGTTAAAGTCTCAGTAACAGTCAATATTAATTAGAATAATCAAGAATTTAGATGGTAAAATTAAAACATATTTTTTTCCTCCACAGCTGTTGTAAAACATTATACCCGGTATATGAAAGGCAGACAGGATCTACATGCACTGTTTTCAGACTAGCTTTTTTTTTTATTTTTTAGTGTTATGCCTTAGAGCCCCAATTTTTTTTTTTATTTCTTTTTCAGAGATGATATGAAATGTATATGTCTTTTGTGACTTGTCTCTGTGTAGGCTTTAATTCATAGTCCTGTGCCAGATTTGCACTTTACCTAGAAAAAAATGTGGATCTTAGAAATATAAAAAAATATAAATGTACACTACGTTGGAAAGATACAGCTGAGAATCAGCGAGCTAGGCTGTGAGGGAAGCAGAATGACAGGCAATAGCCAAGTGAAAATAATAAACCCAGCGTATCACTGCCTTAGCACAAGATGGCACACATGGACGCCTCTGTGGAGACTGCAGCAGAAACTGACATGAAGGGCTATTCTGTACTCAAGGAACCTAGAGAGCTATATGTGCACATGTAGATATGACGCTTCTGTTGCATTAATTAATCATCCACTCACACAATGTCCACGTTCATGACATAATCCACCATTTAAAACAACACTAGTTTTATTTCCTGTAGCATTCGTTCCACAGTATTAAATGCACAAAGCATCACAGTATCACAAGCTACGGTACCAAAGCTCCTCTTAACGTTTACAAATGTATTTTTATATATGAATAAATGTGTCATTTTATATGTTGTAAATGTGAAAATAAATGTGTATTATCATAGTACTGCTGATGGACGTGTGAGTCTGTTCTTTAAGCCACTGGTTTAACTGCAGGTTAAGACTCAATCACCAGAACTTTTTTTTTGAAAAAGTCCTCCTAAAACTTACTGAGAAGATGCCTCTTTCATGAAGTGAAGAGCTACTCAGAACAGATCCCATCTTTCCTCCCACTGTCTGTCTGCTCCTCTCTCTCCGATCCCTGGGTCAGATTTCTGAGAGCCCTTTGACTGTCCTCCCCTCTCAAAAAAAAAAAAAAAAAAAAAAAAGACACATTATTTCCGCCAAGAAAAGCCTGGCAGCCATGGTTCCACAGTGATGGAGGTGATTAGTCTCAACTCCATGGGTTTCTCAGGAGAATTGTGCCTTTCTGTGGCAAATTGGCACTAGCTCATTAATTAGTTGAGCGTGATATGTTGATCCGCCCCCGCCCACACACACACACACACGCGCAGAGGGATCCCTCCACCCTTCACCACTTGCCGTCTAAGAGACTGCATGTCTGCTGTGTGACTCCTGTGGTGGAGACACTGCAAACAAGCAGGAGGGAGGAAGAGGAGCACAGGAGAAGAGACGAGAGGGGAGAAGGGATCATTATGCACCTCTGCTGAGCTGCAACACATCTGCAGGTGAGTAAATGAAGGAGTGATGCTGAACTGAAAACTACATCAGTGTCATATTCCACCTTCTCATTCTGCACCAATGGGAGCGAACATCACGGCGGACTGCGGCTCGGCATAGGTTCTTCCTTACACGGCTCTGCCGACCCGGCCAGTCAGAAAAGAGGAAGTTAATTAGGGAGATGACAGCTTCTGTGGTTCTCATTTCTCTCCCTCCAACGCCACAGATCATCACTGGAAGAGCCTTTGTCCTGCAGCGCACGTCACCCTTCAAGCTGAAGGTTTGGAGCTGATCCAGGATGCTGCCCCACGTCGCTCTGCTGCTGGGGTTCGTGACCTCAGCTGCCTCAGGTAAGGCCCGCAGAACACCGGCTGCTGCTGATGCTGCAGCTGGACTGACTCTCGTTTCATTTGAAAGCTACTGAACAAGAAAGGAAACGGAATGAAACAAACAGAGAGGCAAAGTCTTAAAACTTAAAAAGAGGATTTTGTTTCTGTGACGTGTTGATCTGGGCCGATGCAGGCCAGTGATTTTATGCCCAAAACTGTCCCGTTAAACATTCAACATCGTGAAAGGCTCTCATGAGTTTATCGTACATTTCATGGCATAAACTCGTGGTCGATGCAGAGGAGACAGAAACAGTGTTCGCATTTCTCTGTCTCATCAGACACGCTGTTGTGTCTAATGAGCAGAACAAGTGCAGCATCATGAGTTTGCTTCGTGGTCATTGTTGAGCTTTGTTTCCCCCTCTCTCTCTCTTTGTTCTGCTCATGCTCACCACACACATGTATGTATGGGTCCCGGCCGTTGGGCATCAAATTGCAATTTCATGTATTTGCATTCGAGCACACAGAGGCGTCTGTTGTTGGGTTTAATTACGGCTGAATGAATCCGCCATGGCTTGGCTTCTGGCGTGTCACTGTTACTGCGAGGTGTAACCGGGGTCATTTTGAGGTTGAATGAATAGTTTGTTTTATCGAGGGACTTTCGGTGAAAGGTGAGCGTTGACTTCTGCAGGGGTCACAGGATGTTCGGGGGGAAAAAACAAGACTGAAATGCTGATTCCTACTTTCAGACATTTCGTTCCTTGTCTCTCCACTTTATCTTCTGTGCTGAAGCGAAATTTAAAAAAATGCTGAACATTGAATCTCAGTTCTGCTTCAACACCACCGAAGGAATAAATGGAAACGTTTATAACCTTTTATCAAAAGTGTTTCAATAGAAGAGGATGGAAAACTGCGTCAACAAGTTTCAGTTTCAATCCCTTCATGCTGGGTTTACAGACTCAGTGACTCCTTCTCCCACTTTAATACTCTCTAAATTGGCGTTAAATGTTTAGGCCTCAATTAAAATGTCACATCTCTTTTTCTTATTTTTCAGCTTTTCAGTTTTTTTATACCACCAATGTTGAGACAGCAACTCGGTGAAAAGCAGAAGTGGGACTGATGTTATTCTGGTCCAGGTCTTCCTTGTCTGTTTCCTGAACTCACAAGATTACGCTTCAAAAATAAATCTGAATCCTGGAGCGCACGAGACGTCTCTGAGCTCTGGGTCATTTTAAAAATAATGAAGGAGCAAAAATACCGTGAAGGAAACGCGTGCTCTTGGTCTGTTCAGATTCACGCGTCGGCATACTTTTCTCAGCCTCAATAACCGGCACGCCTCCTCTCCTGCTCAGCAGTTTGGAGGCGCCCGGTCATAAAGTTCAACTCGAAGGTGGTGGAGAGTTCTGAGGTGGTGGTGACGCCCGGGAACCCTCTGGATCTGCGGTGTGAGGGCGACGGCTTAGTCAACTGGCAGACCAGGCTCACCAAGCACAAACGCTTCGTGTCCAAGGGCAGCGGGAACGTCCGCACCTTGAAAGTGGAGCGTCCCTCGGCGGAATTCACCGGGACGTATAAGTGCTTTTACACAGCCGCGCCTCATCACCGCGGCCTGACCTCCTCAGTGCATGTGTACGTACAAGGTGAGCTCGGATCTATGGGAGTGCTGTCCCCTCTGCTCACACCTTTCTTCTTTAATATCTATTAGGGTCTAATAAAGGCTCCTCATGTCTCTCCTCCAGACCCGAGCCGTGTGTTCTGGACCAGCAGCACCTCCCTGCGGGTGGTGAAGAAGGAGGGCGAGGACTACCTGCTGCCCTGCCTGCTCACCAACCCGGCCGCCACAGACCTGGGCCTCCGCATGGACAACGGCAGCAGCTTGCCACCGGGCATGAACTTCACCGTGGACCGGCACCGCGGGATCCTCATCCACAACCTGCACCCCAGCTTCAACGCTGACTATGTGTGCACGGCCAGGGTGGACGGAGTGGAGAGGATTTCTAAGGCCTTTTCCATCAACGTCATTCAGAGTGAGACAAGGCTGCCCATCAGGGACGCTGTGGCTGATCTGAAGCATGCTGGGACGCTCAGGTTAACCCAGGTTTCTTGTTCCAGGGCTTCGCTACCCTCCGTACGTCTTCTTGGAGACGGACGAGTACGTGCGCATCGTTGGGGAGGAACTCAAGATTCGCTGCTCCACGCACAACCCCAACTTCAACTACAACGTCACCTGGAAATCCACAACCAAGTCGGTCAGTAGCAAGCGACCTTGGCTGCTAACGTGAACGTGGGAAGGGAAATCTTAATTCGATCTTTGTAATATTTTCAGAAACCAACCATCGAGGAGCAGGCTCGCTCCAGCGGAGAAAACCGCCTGGACATAAAGAGCATACTGACCATCTCCTCCGTGGACCTCGCAGACACGGGGAACATCTCCTGCATCGGAACCAACGAAGCGGGGGTGAACAGCTCGACCACGTACCTGCTGGTTGTGGGTAAGAGATAACACCACCGATACTGACACTCGTGGCCAGCACCGGTCAATAACAGCAAAGTGATTCCACTGAACAGACAAACCCTACATCCGGCTGAAGCCCCAGCTGTCCCCCAAACTGGCCCGCCAGGGTCTCCTGGTGGAGGTGAACGAGGGCGAGGACCTGGAGCTCACCGTGGTCATCGAAGCTTACCCCCACATCATAGAGCACAGGTGGCACACGCCCACGTCTCCCAACACGTCCACACAGGAGCACAGGTTCTTCCGATACAACAACAGGTAGGACGTCTTACACGCTCACACAGTGGGAATTCAGGAACCCAGTACGCTACAGAAGGAGAAGCAGCTCTGAAAATGTGCTGTCGGGGCGTTTTGGGTTCATTTGACAGGGAACAGTAAGGTCATCGCAAGTTCCCACCAAATGAAACTGTTTGCGGGGGGAAGAGTTGTGTTCTGCTTTTAGAATATTGACAAACTCTGAGATGATACGTGGGAAACGTCTGGATCCTCTTTTTGTCTGTTTACCTATTAACTTTTTTTCTCCTTCCTGACAGATACCTCGCAACTCTGCAGCTAAAGAGAATGAACGCACAGGAGCAGGGCCAGTACACCTTCTATGCCAGGAGCAGCTTGGCCAACGCATCCATCACGTTCCAAGTCCAAATGTATCGTAAGTGATGGAAAAACTCATTTGTTGGAAGCTTATTTAATAAAATACCATCCTCTGGTGGATGATTTTAATCCGGCGAACATTATCTTTTCTCCGTTGTCAGAGAGGCCCATTGCCGTGGTCAGATGGGAGAACGTGACCACCCTCACCTGCACGTCGTTTGGATACCCTGCGCCCAGAATCATCTGGTACCAGTGTTTTGGGATACGGCCCACGTGAGTGTCCCAGCCCAGTGCGACAGCGTGCGTGGTCATCTCTGCTCTGACTCGCTCAATCCGTCTTCCAACGAGGCAGGTGCAATGAAAACACGTCAGGGCTGCAGTTGGCGATCCCTCTCCAGGCTCCCACCGTGGAGGTCCAGAGGGAGGAGTACGGCGCCGTGGAGGTGGAGAGCGTCCTCACCGTGGGGCCGTCCAGCCAGAGGATGACAGTGGAGTGCGTGGCCTTCAACCTCGTCGGCGTCAGCAGCGACACGTTCGCCATGGAGGTCTCTGGTGGGTATTTGGAAGATGTGAGGCCGGTCTTTGTACTGTCTTAATCACACTGTCACATGGACCAGAGAAATCAAATCTAATTTCTACGTTGAGAAATGCTGTCTAATAGCTGCTCCGCTTCTTTGTAGACAGACGCCTAATTAAACTGGATAAATCTATTCTAATCTAATCTGATCTATTTTTGAAAAACATCATTACAAAGAACATACTGAGGCGCATAAGATAAATCGGCTGGCGTGACTCGCCTTCAACTCTCTGTGTATGGACAGACAAGCTGTTCACTTCCACTCTGACTGGAGCTGCGGGGATCCTGGCAATCCTCCTGCTGCTCCTGGTGTTCCTCTTTTACAAATACAAGCAGGTGAGATGCTCCTCTAGATTTTACCTGATGTGCTTATACCAAAAAAGTTTTCCAGGTCTTTAAGAACACTGATGACTGATGATGGGACATATTTCTTTCAGAAACCCAGGTACGAGATCCGCTGGAAGATCATCGAGGCCAGAGATGGGAACAACTACACCTTCATCGACCCCACGCAGCTGCCATACAACGAGAAGTGGGAGTTCCCAAGAGACAAGCTGAAGCTAGGTCTGCAGCATTGTCTCTGGAACTGACTAAGTTTTGAACTTTAATGTGGGTTCTATGGATAATAATGACACCTGCATACTTCCTCTGTGACCAGGGAAGATCCTGGGAGCTGGAGCTTTCGGGAAGGTTGTGGAGGCCACGGCTTACGGTCTGGGAAAGGAAGACAACGTTTTGCGTGTGGCTGTGAAAATGCTGAAAGGTGAGCGGACGTTCAGAACCAGCAAATTATCAGAGGCAATAATACGATTTAACGACGGCCGTCGGTCTCACCCTTCCTCAGCCAGCGCCCATTCGGATGAGAGGGAGGCCCTGATGTCTGAGCTGAAGATCCTGAGCCACCTGGGACACCACAAGAACATCGTCAACCTGCTGGGAGCCTGCACCTATGGGGGTGAGGCCGGTCTCGCAAGTTATTGGAAGGTAAACAGGTCAGCAAGGCGTCTCTGTGGGAAGTGTCATAGCGTGGCGCGTTTCCTCATCAGGACCGGTGCTTGTGATCACGGAGTACTGCAGCCTCGGCGACCTCCTGAACTTCCTCCGCCAGAAGGCCGAGACGTTTGTGAACTTTGTCATGAACATGCCCGACATCATGGAGAGCTCCAACGACTACAAGAACATCTGCAATCAGAAGCATTTCATCAGGAGGTACAGCCCCGATCATCGGCTTTCCACAGCAAACGGACGCTTGGTGAAAACGCTCAAATGTTCCTCACGCTGTTTCTGTCTTTCCACAGCGACAGCGGGATCTCCAGCGAATCATCGAGCAGCTACATGGAGATGAGGCCCAGCCAGCCGCAAAACCCCGAGCCGACTGAGGGTGAACATGAAAACACAGGCGCTCAGCAGCAGGAGGGTTGCTTCCTGTTTCTGGGTGTTGCTAATATTATACCTGTGATTCACAGACGCCGTGTGTGAGGAATCGGGCGACTGGCCCCTGAACATCGACGACTTGCTGAGGTTTTCTTTTCAAGTGGCGCAGGGGCTCGACTTTCTGGCTGCCAAAAATGTGAGTGTCCAAAGAAAGACAAGAGATGACCGATGGAATCACAAGTGAAGAAACAGTCATAGTTCACAATGTTTGAATGTTTGTTTCCCTCCCCTGATCCCACTGTGTGTGTGTGTGTGTGAATGCAGTGCATTCACAGGGACGTGGCTGCCAGAAACGTCCTCTTGACCAACCGCAGAGAGGCCAAGATCTGCGACTTCGGCCTGGCTCGTGACATCATGAATGACTCCAACTACGTGGTGAAGGGCAACGTAAGCACTTCTCTTCATCAGAATAAACATTTACGGACAATACGAGACGAGTGCCGTGCAGAGACACACCACTTCCTGTCCGCAGGCCCGGCTGCCGGTGAAGTGGATGGCCCCGGAGAGTATTTTCGACTGCGTGTACACGGTGCAGAGCGACGTCTGGTCCTACGGAATCCTCCTGTGGGAAATCTTCTCCTTAGGTCCGATCACAAACATCAACACACACACACACACACATCCACTTTGTGATTTTCTCGCCAAATGACAGTGTGTGTCCTCGATCAGGCCAGAGCCCTTACCCCAGCGTGGCCGTGGACTCCAGGTTCTACAAGATGGTGAAGCGGGGCTACCAGATGTGCCAACCGGACTTTGCCCCACCTGAAATGTAAGTTCAGCGCGTCCCCGACAAGAAGCCAGTCAGCTCCGATGTCTTATCTTTATCTAGCGCTCGTCGTATCAAATGAGGTGAATCCATTTTTAAATTTTTTTTATCAGATTGAGAGGAAACATGAAGTCGGGATAAGAACCAACAAAGGCTGATTCATAAATAAATTATTCATCGTGAGTTGGCTCCGCAGCTCAAACAGCATGATCCTCTACTCTTTTTGTCTGCCTCGCACTCCCAGCCTCTCAAATAAATGACAAATGAAGCGTCTCCATTATACCTGATCTAGACACCAAAACTCCAAACTTATCGAGCGGCATGACATGATTTTCCCAGCATGAGAGGCCCCTCACATCTGTGTGCTCTGATTCGGCATGTCTGTCACACCACCCGGAATAACTGCTGCTGTGGAAACCGAGGGGACTGAATCTGAGTCAGGGCCTAATCATCTGTTGTTCTCCTGTGAGTCAGGCCTCAGTTCTGCCTGTTAGCCACATGATCTCCGAGCTAGGGAGCCATGTAACTGCTATTTCACGGCAGCAAAATGAGACTGGAGGGGCAGGGGCTCTTATGAACGAGGCTCTCTTATGAAACTGCGTCACCGCCTCCATGAGCACCCCCCCCCCCTCCTCCTTATTTATTTGTCTAATCTGCATCATGCTGTTGCTCAATTTCTCAGCAAAAAGACGAGCAGTTTGCCGTAAAAATCGAGCGCATCGCGCCCTCGCCGATAAAACCTGTATCGCATGACATCACGGCGTTTTCACAGCGCTTCGTCTCTGAATGTCGGTTGTGCTCGTGTTCCAGCTACGCCATCATGAAGATGTGCTGGCACCTGGAGCCCACGGAGCGCCCCACGTTCAGCAAGATCTGCCAGATGATAGAGCGGCTACTGGGGGACCAGCCTGAGCAGGAGCAGGTGAGAGAAAAAAAAAAGACAAGCGATGGTATGCCTCAGTCCCGTCCTCAGGAGACCCGGCTGGTGAAAACTTAACTCTCACCAAAAGGTGACAGTTTTAGCTGCGGGTAGCAAATTGGGTTTTATTTTGTGATTAAACCTGTTCAGGGGTGTTTTAGATTCCCAAGTGAGCTGCTGGAGCATTGCGAATGCAGCACTTTGTGCACTCGTGAAAGCATCATATTTAAGATGAGGACGATATTTGGCCTTTTCCCTTGTCGACACTCACCATCCCAATGGCGCCTCTCCGCAGCTAATCTACCAGAATGTTCAGCAGCAGGTCACAGAGGGTGAAGTGTGTGACGAGTCCAAATGCTGTAACGGCCCCTGTGACCAGTCTTGTGACCATGAGGAAGAGGAGCAGCCTCTGATGAAGACCAATAACTATCAGTTCTGCTGAGCCCGGCCCCGGCCCATAACCACCACCACCAAGCCCTCACCCGAATCAATTGCTCACCAACGATAAGCCCTCAGGAGAATGGGACAGGCTGCAGTCTGTGGCCCGGGCACCACAGCTTGTTCCGGCTGCTGGACGGTTGCAGAAAGTCGCCTCCACAGCTATTTTTTGCTGTTGGTGCCTGCGCGGCAGACAGAGCAGCGGCTGCAGCGAGCATGTGACTTGCTTCTTTGCAGACCATGACTACAAATTGCCACGTCTCTCTCACACCGACTGCAGACAGGAAAGCAGGAAACATGTCAACAAAACCACAAAAACATCCCCAGGAGTGCCTTTCCCGAAATGCTACGCCCCTCACAGACTGTTTATCACCCCCCCCCCGTCCCCTGCGATGTCTATTCAACATAATCAAGAAGACAATTAGTCCTTTCTTCCTTATTCTTAGTTCATTGTACACCATGTTTATCGTTGTTTGTTTACTACCCCTCCAGAGTATGCGTGTTGATCCAGTACCGCCACTTCAACCAGCAGCTTCACTTCACCTGTCCGTCGTTGTATCGTATGTACAGTTTCTTACCGGAAGCGGCCAGGACGCTCGCAAACACTGGAGCCATTGAACAGAAAAGAGGCGGCGGGAGCCGAGGCACCACGTTTTCATGTGGTGCAGACAAACCAGATGTTATTCCCCAATCACCTTAATTGAACATCTGAACAGTGCAAGTGTTTCAGCCTCCCCTGGCCGAAGCGTGCCAAATCAGCCATGGAGACGGCAGAAGAATGGCCACGTTGTTTCCCTCTTTACGCTTTGATCAGAGCCGTATTTCTTGTGACACACTTACAGTAGCTGTCAGTTGGCGGCAGCATGTGATTGTTCCACTTCAGCCTAATTAATTAACCAACCAGCGCTGAGTCTGAACCGAGCAGGGAAATCTGTGGATCCGCGAAGGATCAGATGAACTATGTTTCATGTCTGAAAATGTGAACGTTATAATTATCATGATGATCATTATATTGGTATTGTTACTATTATTATGTGTGCGGCACGACGTCCTCCTCACCTGTAAAGTGAGGGGAGCGTCTGCGTAGCGGTCAGCCTTCACTGCCATCTGTATGAACGTTCTGAGAGTATAAGCTATGTGAGAGATACAGACAGCCACTGATGTTGGCTCGCGCTGGTGACTCTGCCTGTTAATGTATATATATCTCATGATGTAAATCAAGAGTTGTCTTTATTTTCACCGAGACGTTGTGGAGTAGATAGTAATGCGTCGATATTTCATATGCTGTTTGCGTGTGTGTGTGTGTGGTTTGTTTTTTTTGTTGCGCAATCAATGCAAAAGCTGCAAAATTAAAACCACTGAAAATCTGCAGAGGTGTTTGAATAAAGCGTTACCATCGAAGTTCGCTGCACCAGTGTGTCCTCTATGTCAATCTCTGGGTGACCTTCACTCCTCACTTCCCATTTTCACTGGTTAATGCATGAACTGCATTCACACCGGGACATTTCCCATACTGTCTGTCAGAGTTGCACAACTTCAAATCTTTCAGGGGAAGTGTTCGTGCCTTCGCTCAAAGTCAACATGCTTCTCCTCTGCAGGCCTGGTTCAGCTTATTCTCTAGTTTTTTCTGAGGAGTATTGTCTTTAATTTGTCTTTTCACAGACATTACTGAGTCCTTGTTTGTTCCTCCACACTCCCCGTCTAAAAACAACAGCATAAACATTCCAGATTTAGTCTCTGGGCGTCTCTTTAAAGAGCCCTTTGATGTGACTTTAACTCCACTGTGCGACAGTACTACAATAGTAGTTGTATAAACTGTTGAATGGCATCAGTTCAAGCCATGGCTCATTCTTATGTTAAGTCAATATAAAGACGTATTAGCGACACTTCATCTTGCAACACAACACGGATCAAAATCAGTTTCTCCGTGAACCTGAACTGGGTCAATGTCCTCTGAGTCAGTTTGGGCCAATAAGACGATCAGTCACTCAGCAGAGCACAATGGTCCGCCAGGGCCCAACAGCCCCCGTGTGAAACTACATTTAAATTCACTACATCGGAAGATTTATTTAGATCCAGCTCCCTCAACGTTTTTTAGAATCAAGGAGTTCATCCTGGAGTCGTGCCACAACCCTCCACAAAATTGGTTGAATATTTTTCATCATTCGCAGACAGAAACAGAACCTCCTTGACAGAGGCAGTAATTCAATCAATGTCATTGTCATCAATAGTAATTGACACAAAGGTCTATCATAAAGTGATCGAAAAGACGTTTCTCTACTCAGAGTTTAAACCACAAAGAAATACTAAGATATTTACAGCAATTATGATCCTCCAGCCACTCTGTTAATGCACTTTGCAATTAACAGCGATTTCGTGTTCTTACAGAAGAAACACGGGATCTTAAAACACCAAAGGGCCTGGTTTTCAATCGTCATGGGCCTGAAGATGATAATTGATTCAACAGAAACATTTTCTATAGGACTGAACGTAGAACGTCAACGTGCGTGCCGGTGGCTTCTCTGCCTCCAGTCAACATCAGGGGTTAAGCGAAGCAGCCGAATCTCCCTTTTACACAATCTCCTGCTTTTTCCGCTCCGAGACACTCGAGGCAACCATGACATGTGTGACATTTGAAGCCTCTCATCACACGACTGATGCGGGAATTATGGCGTCTCTGGAGAAGGAAGAAACACGCTTATATCTGCGAGGCTTGCGGCCCACATGAGATGTGTGTCTGTTCCTCCACAAGCTCAGAGCAGCTATAAAGCACGTTAGTATCCTAAAGCTTTAGACCCTCCAGAAATGTTGCTTGCCATGTTTTCAAATGCTACGCGAAGCTATATGGCTAAGTTACAGGTTTAATACAGATTTAAATAAAATAGGATTTGTATGTGTTTGTAGTATCTAGATCTCTTCAATGGACAATATTCACATTCATATTAACTGTTCCATGCACAATATTTTGCTTCTCAGATCAAACAATAAAACTGATAAAAATGAAAGAGATTTCTGTTTGAGCCAAGATGTTTATCTACACCACACTTTCCAAAATAAAAGTACTCTCTTCCTGCATCCACTGCTCTGTTCTGACCACAGACTGTGTATGAAGAGGTTTGGACGGGGCTGTGGTTGTTATCAACAGACCTGAGGGTGCAGCTCTTCATAAAGCAGCAGAAACCGGGCGAATCAACCAGGAGCGGACACAGCAAACCACACACGCCCAGTGAGACCAGAGAGCTGTGCTGAACAGGTGAAGCTCAGCAGGTCCATCACCACATTCTGATGCAATAAAATAAACAGAAACATCAACTTTGTAAAGGCAACACGTGGCAGGTTAGAGGTCACAGCAGAAATGTCTCTGGACATTTTTATTTAATTAAATACAACACACCACTCCTGATTAAATATTTACATTTAGACTCACCTGGCTGAGTTAATAAAATCCTGTTAAAATCCTCACGGTCACAGAAAAGCATTGATTCGAGGTTGAAATAACCATCACATACACTTTCCCTCCATTTGACCCTTGGCACGATCCTGCTGATCGACCAATCCCAGCTGACGCTGCAGCGAGAGGCGGGGATTCGTCATCACAACGCACCAGCACCTGTTTAGAGTCACTGATCAACCTGACCCTGGAACTGTGGAGGGGGACACAGGCACAGAAGGGCCTCAGCCAGTGTCTGGCCCCTGCTGTGAGCTGGTTGTTTTTAAGCATCTCTCTTTTTGTACATTCAGTATCCACATCTACTGACAGTCTGCTCAGTGTAACTGATGAAGTAAACTGTTCCATGGATTAAAAAAAAAAACCTCTCTCTCTTGTTCTTAGGGTTTGTGCCGTCTCCCTCCTTATTGCACCTCATTTTCTGTCCCTTCCTCTGCTGTCTCTCGTCTTTACTCTCAGTCCACCCCTCTGCCTGCTCTGTTGAGTTTTATTCAGGTAGAACAACCTCATATTTCTCTGTCTCTCCCTCTTGTGTCTGCGCTTCAGTTCCATATCCTCCTCCTTCTTCATCTTCTTTCTCCGTGTTGATCTGTGCTACTCCCAGTCGGTACAGGGCGTCCCTGATCACCACCTCTCCGGGCTGACAGGCCTTCACCACTTGGGTAATCTGTTGGCTCACAATGTCCCGGCTGGTGAGGAAATCAACCAGACGGTTGTACAGGTAGTAATAGGCTGTGTTGCTGAAAACCACAGGGGGCCACCCCCCACGGCTCGCAGTGGAACATTCCCCCGATTTGTCTAGTGAGTTTTTGTCTGCTTTATCTGCGCCTTCCTTCTCTCCTGAACCTCCATCCTTCTCCTCTCCCTTCTCTCGCTCCATCTCAGCCACCAGGCTGACGTACGGCTCCAGGTCTCTGCAGAGGGACATGGCGTGGTGCTCTGGAGAAGCAGGGTCCGTGGAGGGCGGAGGGTGGACCAGCCAGCAGGAGGAAGATTTGGTGATGGGGTGGACTTGCTGGTTGTCCTCCACCAAGGACAGGTCAGCGCTATAGGGCTGATCCTGCAGCTCGGCACATGACACAAACTGAGGGAGAAAGATCGACAACTGAGGGCTGACGAAAAAAAAAAAGTCCTTTGACATTCAATATGGATGGATGGAATATAAACACAGTCTGTGGTGCAGACAGCAAGGAATAAATAATAGAATTATCTTCCACACATGGGCCTAAAAATGTTTTACAATGCTCATTTTCACACAAGTGAAAACTATAATAACAACTAATTATTTCACCTAATTTTATTTTAATTTTCTGGAGAAAATGAATGTGAAGTTGACGTTAGATCAGAAATCAAATGAAATCATGATACTGGTCGAGCCATTTAAGTGGATTACAGAGAGGTCACCTACCTCTGGCTTTTCAAAGGGGTCACAGAAGCAGCCTTGGTTCCTGCCCCACATCTGTGTTGCCAGTTCTGGGTACTGCATGTCTGTGCAGAGCGCCACCTGGCGCGCACAGTCGCTGACGTAGACCGGGGGCCAGTAGCGGGAGGACAACAGCAGGTCAACGTGATCTCGGGCCGTCTCTCCTCGGACCAAGTACTTAGAGCCGCACACCACCTGGACACAGGGAGAGGAGAGGATGACAATCACAGAGGAATCTGTAACGTTTAGGTTTCTTCCATTAAAACGACCATGCACTCAGGCTTTAACATAATTACAAACTGCAGTTTCAGAGTTGAGAGCTTGTTGGTTTGGCCTAAATGAACAGGGGAATGGGGTATTTATATGGTTTTACCTTGTGAGGGCAGACCTTTGACAGCTTGCCGGCGGTGAGGTGCGGAGGCGGCTGAGGGGCGGTGGAGAGCCCACTGTGAACGAGTGTGTACAAGGAGACCAGAGATGCCAGCAGCTCATTCTGTCAAAGATCGGAGACGGAGAGGAGGCTTTTATTTAAACAAACTCCCACACAGATACGTTAGGGATCGACTGTCAGACACTTCAAGATTTTGGTGATAAGGACGCCGGTCATGATGTGAGGGTAAAAACAAACAAACAAACAAACAAACAAACAAGTTCTTCTATCTGAATCTCTCGGAGGACAAACTCCTGCTGCTTTATTCATAGGTGACAGACCCCATCTCTAGAGTTTGTTTCTGAAATGATGGCAATTAAGGCCTTTTCATTGATGAATTCAATGCCTTTTAAGACTTTTTAAGGATCTGCAGGAACCCTGTGAAATATCCCAGTGCCCTTTGCATCATCCTGCAACAGATGCAGAGAGGGGAGGTGAATATCTTCTTCTTTCAGCCTCATCAGTATCTCTGGCCCAACAGGAACGCTGGCAGTCTTCCCATCATTTCCACTGTCACTTCAAATTGTTATCATACACAAGCTAAACCCAAAAAGCTTAATAAGCGCACAGGCACATGCTTGTCACACACACATACCTTAGTGGAGCCCGTGGAGCCGCTCGCCCCACAGCCAATCAGAATTGTTCTCAGCTCGTCCTCACTGTGTTCCTCAATCTTGTCGAGTCGCAGCTGACCGTCATGAATGAGACGCACCAAAACTGATGGATCTCCTTCAACACATGATGGAAAGTGTCATCAAAAATGGATCCGTCGCAACCAAAACAAAGCCGATGATGGTGATGCAATAAAAAAGTGACGCACATTCGAGCACCAAAGCCGAACAATTCTACACACAATTGTCTAGTTCTTATAATTTTTATAAAAAAGAAGGAAAAGATCAGAGATAAACCATGTTTAAAAAAAGAGTGAAAAGAACATCCCGATTCTGCCCCGTCATCCGCATCCTCTCCTAGATTTAATGACATTCTCTCACGCCCAATCATCTAATCAATCTATTTCTGCTTGAACTTGGTTCACTCAAGTTCAAACAAGTTCCACGAGTTGAATTCAGGACCTGTGTGTGCCCCGTTATTAAAGACAAGGTGACACAGCCTTTAGAATAACCCTAGAAATGCCACGTGATCACAGACAGTGACGGTAAGGGCCCATGGTCCCAGTCAAGGTCGAGTGCTGTAGACTTAAACTTGAGAAGGAAATAGTTTGAAAGATGCTGCACCTGAGGGCTGCTGCGTGTCTGACGAGGCCTTGTCTTTCTCCGTGTTGATGACAGCGGGGCTCCTCATCAGAGGGGGGATGAAGGGGGCGATGATGGAGGCATCCACGCGTGTGATGGGGATGTCGGTGGGGAAGGCCGCCTGCTCGATCGCCTCGCTCTCCATGGTCAGCCAGAAGTCGTCCGTGTGCACCTCATCGGCGACTGAATACTCTGGCCAGGTAAACTGCGAGGGCAGGATCAGCACATCAGGTATTAAATGTAAGATGCCGTCGCTGCTAAACGGACAAGACAAGAGGTGGTAGCTCTGTCACCTCCACGTTCTTGAGCTCCAGCACATTGCTTGCGTGCCGCTGTGCGATCTCCAGCTTGGGAGCCACGCCACAAATGCCGCAGATCATATCATTGTAGTCTCGCACTGTCAGACACTCGAAGGCCCAGTAGCCGCTCAGGAAAAGCTCTTGGATTTGAGAGGACTCCTCTGGACTCAGTGCATGGACTGAAGCAAAAGAAGGAAGACACAGTGAGAGTCATCGAAACCTGACAGTAAAATACAGGTGGAAAAGTGGGGCTAATAACATCATAGGATGTGTGGCGACTTCCTGTGTGTGCAGGGTAATACAGGATTTACCAGGGTGATTGGGAGAGTGGTCTAGTAAAGTCCTTGCAGCCTGAGAGGGGGCGTGGCCCAGTTTGATATTTGCCCTCATCTTCAGGAACAGGTCGATGCTCACCAGGACTTTGTTCCCAATGTTGAACAATCCTGTCAAAAACAACAACAAATAAACAAAAGCACGGCTCTGAGTGGAGGTAACAACCTAGCAACCCATAGTCTCTTTATATTCCTTATCCTAATATAAAGAGACTAAATCAAAAAGAAACCTTTCCTGACCCCGAACCACATGCGCCAACGTCTTGAGGTCATTCGTTGTGGTGTTTTTGTGAAATCTTGCTTGCAGACACACAAACAAACAAACAAAAAAAATACATTGTTGGAAGAAGTTAAAAATTATCTTTTGTTTCCCCTGAAAAGCAAAGCACACGCAAGAAAGTGCTAATATTATGGAGAGAGTTCCACTAACTCCCAAACACAAAACAATAAATAAACACTGTTCAATCTGGAAGCTAATGAAGGAAAAATTATATATAAACAAGCACAACGCTGCCTCTGTTCAATTTTGCTTATGTCGTCTCTATTTATTTTTTAAAGGAAATAAATATATCTGTGCATATAAGAACCCCAAAATCCACAGAGGCAGTGCTGTTGTTCAGCAACCAACCCAGGCTTTTAGCGTGAGACCACTGTTGGACTTTGTCTCATGCTCTCACGCTGGCTGAACAAATCTCACGCCAAATAATTTGAAGCCTTAAAGCCACTGCTTCTTGAAAGAAATACTGCATCTTTATAAATAGACTTAAGGAACATCAGGCATTTTTTTCGCCACATTTCGGCACCAATATTGGTAGACCAACCAATACAAAACAAAAACAGGCCTCTGATTGTGTCACTGAGTCTAATGCAGTCTCAAGTGTCAGGCTTTGCTAAAAATACAGACTTTAGCTGAATTTGCTGAGTGAGTGTGGGTTAGCTGAGGCTCAGCGCCCGTGTCTCTGAATTTAATCGTCGTCAAACACAAAACCACGTGTTGCTTTGGTTACGTAAAACTGTGAGGATTCGTTATTCTGATACGTGGACTTCTCGTTACAGATTTGATACCAGTAACTGGTTTATTGAACTTTAACAGTTGTATGCGACTAACCCTGTATGGAGGTGAGGATTGTTTTTGTTTTGGGACTCTCTAACATGAATGGCTGGATAGCTCATGCTCTAAGCGTAGTTACGTGAAGGTGATATACTTCAAAAGATGTGGTTTTGGATCAGTAAACAGATTTGCAGACTCGCCAATAACTGAACCTGAAGTTGTTGGTAAGCCTGAGGCTGATATTGGTGTTTGAACATCTCTAGTTTTAAAGATTAAAGAATAATCCACACACGAGTGCCCTATCTCACAATGTTAAGGAAAATAATGATGCCTAAGGTTGACGGGTTACTCCATGGTTAGGATTGAAAAATATTATTCTCCTCCCAGTTTCCTCAGAATCAGTGAGCCTTATAGTGGAACTGAGGAGATAATCCATAAAATTATCCTTCTACATCTTCCATGGTAATGTTTTCTACTTGTGAAACATTAAAGGTTCAGTTATTTCAGAAGACTTATAAACATGTTGAACTGTGGCCTATATTCATGTGGCCTATTTACTGGCTACAGGACATGCTCGATCCCCTCAGGGTACCCTGGCTGCCGCTAATATAACAAACGTATCCTCATAGGGTAAAACTGAAACTGCACATTATTTGAATCAACTGATTACATGTTCAAAATCAAAATGGTCACTTTGTCGCTTGGAAAACTACTGAAACTTACTTGTGGAGCACTTGTGGTTCAGGAACTCTGTTTGCATGTGCTTTATCTATTCATTATGTCTGTGACCCATATGATGCTGTCTGCCGTGGGCACACAGTTCATGGCTGTAGTGCCTCCCTGTGGTCAGTCAGGAAACTGACACACTTCAGGGAAGCTTCAACAGAAAACGAAGTGTTTGTTTGCCAGCAACCGACATAAAATAATCTATGGTACAACTACACATGATATATAAGCATACAAATATGCAATATATATGATTTAGACCCACAATCTAATTAGCTGTGTTCAAGGATCGCTTAGAGAAATGTGCTGAGTCATGCCTAGACAACAGATGAGAGTGAAAACACGTGAGGCGAGCTGATGGGTGTTTACCTGGATGCAGGTCGGTGAAGCTGTGCAGAGCCAGACACTGAACGTTCAGACACACCTTGAGCTGGAGAGAAGCCGTCTGCATCAGAGTCTCAGTCAGCAGCCAGCAGTCCTCCTGTCCCGCTACCGTACTACAACACATCAACATAAGTCACAACAAACAAAAACACCAGCCTCTCCACCACATTGTTAGTCTCATTCCCTCACCTCTGACCTCCTTTGAACAGAGGGTAGTTGCACAGACCGCAGTGAGTAGCCGCTGACTCGTAGAACTGAGGCCATCCGGTCTCGACCAGTGTCTCCGTCCCCACGCCGTCTTCATGCTCCTGCTGAGCCGGTTGAACCAAGATGATCTGCAGACTGTTGAGCTCCTGGATGAGGCTCAGTGTTTCCTGAAGCTCGGTGTCACTCTCGGGAATCTGCAGGGAGCGGCGCAGGAGCAGCAGCGTGCTCTGCCTCTGGATGTCCCTCTGGGCAGGACTCAGGGCCTGGTATGGATCCAGGAGCGTCCCAGACTGTGGGAAGGCAAGAGGAGAAAAGAAAAAATGAAGAATGAGGAAGAAATGTGCTGATTTGTTTCAGTAATATTTGACTGATGCCAAGATTAATCACATTCATTAGTGTGAAACTCAACATAAAACTTTATAAATCTAAAGATAATACACAGAATGTGCTTCTAATGTGAGAGACAACAGTGGCCTCAAAGCCTCAGGGAAAAAGAAGCAAAGATTTATGACTCCACACCAAAGGCGTGATGTCACTGGTCTTACATCTAGATTTATGATAGCCAAGAGGAAACGGCTCGGGGATCCAAGGTTGTGCTGAGGCTCATAAACAGGGTCAGGGGGTTGCAGATAGAGCTGGAAACTAATCTTACAGTAACTGCACTTCAGAAAAACCTGGCAGACTTCAGCTTTCACCTTTGCTCCCTTGACATTCTTCTGGGTCAGCTCACAGCCGCATTTAGGGCATGTTGCAGGTTTGTGTCTGTTCTTGTACATGTAGTTGCAGGAGGGGTTTTTACAGCGGCCCCTGCCTCGCGCCGTGGACAGTCCCAGGTCCTGCGAGAAAAAAAAAAAAAGACGAGAAGACAAAACATCAACAGACAAGACAAAACAGCAACTTTCGAAATAAATAAAAAAGCTGTGCACTGACAAAGCTGGAGACTGTGGGCTGTTTGAACGGCACGACTGACAGAATGTTCACTCTGCTGTCAGGCAGAGAGGAAACAGGCGCTCTTCCATCTGCTGAGGCAGGAGAATCCTACGGAAAGACAAGCAGGGAGTGAGGAGGCCGGGATAGATCTGCATCGTCTGTGCTTTCTCTCTGAGCTGGCGCATTGACATGCATGTGCGTGTGTGCATGTGTTAACCTGCTTGGCTGTGGTTTTCGGGACCGTCTGGCCGAGCTGCTTTAAAGTGCTGGGTTTGAGACCAGAGAAACTCTCTCTGGGAGCTGCGCCTGGAAAAACATCCTCATGAGCTGAGACAAGAAACACTCCACTTCCTCCATGTCTCCAAACACCAGCCATAAGACGTTAAGAAGATAAAACTTGAAATGAAAGATGAATGCTGCACGGTACCGAGTGAGGGTTTGTTGTTGTTGTTTGTGGTCTGCTGTTTTGCTTTGTCAGGTGGGACAGTGAGGATCTGAAACAAAGCACGCCCTACAAACACAATCATAAGTAAACATCTAAATCCATATGCTAACAACTTATTTGAGCACCCACTATCTGACCTGTGCTGTAGTAGGCAGGGAGGATGGGTCTCACAGGCTTCTTTGCAACAGTGGCTGTGCTCCGGTCTTGACCTTCTGGGCTTTTACTCAGGTGTCTTCTCATAAACAGGAGGGAAGTTTGTCGAGTTAAACACAAGCTTTTCTCAGACCTTATGATACCAACACAGCAGATCAATGGACGCTTACTTTGTTTGTTCCTGTGGCTTGGTACTGCTGCCCTCTAGTGGCGTTCCACGAAGAACTGTACGCTGCTTTCTGGAGCAGCCTTGAACTCTTCCCTCTTTTTTACTCCCGCCGGTGTTCGTTTTACTGGCATCGGCGCTCCCTTCCTGAGCAGTGAGCTGTTTGGGTTGACCGCCCTCCTTAGACTTGGTTTCAGCTTTCTGCTTTGATGCTGCTTCCTTCTCTTGCGTCTTCTTTGCCTGTTTGATTTGTTTCATTAATTTACATGGACTGCAGGACCAAATGGGAGCGAATCACTGCACTAATAGTAACAGATTTGGCTCAACACTCACTGCAGGTATCCATTTTCCACCTAAGCGGCTCCCACATTTAGGGCACGTTGGTGGCTTGTGGCGGGTGACGTACACATATGAACATCCGGGATTCAGACACCTCCCTCGACCTCTCCTGGTGTAGGTCTTCACAGACTAGAGAGAGGAGGGGAAACAATGTCACGTCTCTTATAACCACACACTAATAAGGTACACATTCATGTTATTCTTTTTCCGAACTCAAACTGTGCCGACATCACTAAAACCCATGAATACCACAGGCTCTCACCATTTTATATGAAGGTTTGTCACTTGGTTCCACTTTGGATCCAACAGACACCATCATCACTGGGCCCACAGAGCCGACACCTGCCTTAGGCTCCAGCACATTCTAAAATGAAACACAAATCATTTCACTATGACCTGTAGTGTCCATTTTTCAAGTCAAATGGTTGAAATTTGTGTGTTGACTCTGACCTGGGAGGGTATGATAGCCACCACCTGCGTAGCGTCCCCCTGTATTTGCTGCACCATGGCCCAGCCATAACCGCTGCCGGCAGCTCTCACCTCATTTCCTTTCAGTGTGACCCCACTCGCCGTGAGGTCAGCGGAGGCCTGGGCATCTGCGGAGGAAGGGGGTGTGGATGAAGAAGTGGATGGAGGCGGGACTCCTTGGACAGTGGGGTGAGACACCGTTGGTGTTTCCTCTGATGCGTCATCAACTGCGACGGGCAGCTCAGACAGTTCCACCTCACCGGCCAAACCAAAGGTTGTTAACTGGGGCTCTTGGGTGAGGGAGATGGAGGGCAAGCCTCCTTCAGCCGAAGGGTCCAGAGACTCCAGGGTCCCCTCTGGCTGAGAGCCTCCCAGCTGGTGATTTGAGGAGCAGCCCTTGGACAAGAGGAAGTAGCTGGCTCTGGGGAGGATCTTGCGGAAACCTGGCAGATCTTTGGAGGAGCTGAGCGAGGACTGAGGAAGATAAAAGGTCAGCAGCGTCGGTCATAACTATTGATTTGTAATGGTGTTGACAGGAGTGAATCAGGCTGGTGCAGATGCAGCAGAAAGACGTATCTATGCTGAGATAATTAGGGAAATGGGTCACTTCATTCTGACTTTATCTGCAGCTGCATGAGCCAAATGGATTCCAAACAAATAAAATACTTTTTATTGTCTACATGAGTGCACTGAAGTGGTAAAACCAGCTCTCCATCATCCGCAGACCTCTCTAAAGAAGATTGGCTTGGGTTGGCTGCTCAGCACGGTCATTAACAGACCACTACACTATCCACATGTTTATAACAAAGAGAAAGGCTTCATACCGCTTTAGTTTCTTGCATTTCATTTAACTGCATTATTGTTTTAATGATGTGCTCTGTTGCACTTCTGCATAAAGACAGCCATCCCTTTTCACTTGCTTTATTTTATTTCACCCGAAATTTTTCTGTCTTGTGCTACATGGGAATGTTTTATTCTGAGGAAATGAAATAAGTTGGTGCAGCTTACTGTATCCTGCCCCTCCTTCTCAGACTTGGCCTTCTCCAGGTAATAAGCTTTTTCAGCCACACTGAGTCTTTTCCAGCTCTCGCTGATTCGCTTGTTGATCTCCGACTGTGGCAAATTAGGAACTTCCTGTTGCATAAGCTGGTGAACATCGAAGTAGTATAGCAAGTAGGCAGACCTGAGACACACAGAGCCCACGTGTACTGTCAGTGCATGACGATGAGACAGGTGGTTTGGACTTTTTGGATTTTGTATTTTAACAGCGCTGTGTCCTGCAGACGACGTGATTACCTGGGCTTCTTGGCTTTTTCCACATTGTCTTCTTTGCTTTTCCTCTTTTTCGGGGTGGACACCTCTGTTGGGCTGTAGCAGCTTTCCACCTCGTACACCTCCACCTTCTCCATGGCTTCAGAGGCTCTGCGGATGACAGCATGGCGTCATTGTCATTGTGTCTCATGTAGGTGTTGACGTGTATTCAGTGAAAGCATGCATAGAACAGTCTGAGGTTAGGTTGCCTCTATTCAGTTTATTAAGGGAACAGAACATATGAGCTAATAAAAGCTGCTGAAAGTGGGACAGAGTGGCCGCAGCTCGTTCTTCGTGGAGACAGAATACTGCTCTGCAACATGGAGACAGGGTGGAAACTCCTATCATGTCAAACCCATGCTCCTTCCCTGCCTTCAGAGCGGGAGTAATGGCGTGTGTTTATACTGCCTGTGCAGTCCCCTGTTGTCCAATGAAAAGCCTTCTTGTTGAAGTCTTACCCACGACGGCCCGAGGCTCCTGAACTGCTGTCAACAACCTTAAGGAGATGCGGAGAACCTCGGACATGATGCCGCCGGCAGCTGCAGCCGGACGGTGCCCATGCTTCGTGCCGTGAGGAGGCTTTGAGGAGGATTTCAGAGTCTCTGAACAAGCTGCGCTTCTCCGAGGCTTCAGCCAAACATGGCGGCTTCGTTGCTATGGTCCTCCACCAATCAGAGGCAGGAATGAACAAGCGCGGGCCAATCACAGAAGACGTTTTTGACACGTGAAAGTATGGCGTGCGTCCCGTAATACGGAAAGTAACAGGTCGGGGAACACGAGGTGGCGCTATTTGTATTTATCTTCTTAAAACAATAATAAAAAAAACATCACGGTTCATAAAAAATATAAATTACATTCTTAACATAAGTTATACTCTATATTTTAATTTGTACTTAAATACTTCATTTTTATTTATAAAAGTCATTTTTCAAACTGCAGGCGGAAGTCATAATGCAGACCACAGGAATCGAGCACAGGCAACAGCTCAGGCCGGATCATCCGAGCCCAGATCGACCCACTGAGCAAACATGGCGAATGACAAGGTGAGTGGACGTCTGATCTCCGGCTAGAACCGTCCTCACCTCACTTTATCGCTCGACAGCAGCTTCTGGAAGAGGCCAGAACAAAGACGGTTCATCCCAGAAACGCCTGGTTCGGTGCTGTGGTCAAATAATCAGGACGAGGCCGAGTCGATCCCTGAGCAGGCTAAAGTTTTGCTACTGTTAGTTCACGAGAAAACTTGGAGGAGTCCATTCTGCTGCTCTGCTGGGGGAGCTCATCATGTGGAAGTCATTAGCATTAGGTTCAGGCTGCGGTGTTCGTGTTTTAAGTCATTAGCATTAGCTTCGGGATTCCTGTATGTTCTGGTGGTGTGCTTCTCCCAGTGTTGCTCTGCCCACATGTGACACGCTGAGTCTTGTGTTTCCAGGATCCTCTGAAACAGCTCAGAGATCTGTCGCAGCTGAAGTCCCAGCTGGAGGAGATCCAGAGGCGAGTGGAGAGCGAGGTTTCTGTGGGAATTCCTCAGGTGAGTTGTCTAATGGACACACCAACAGAACACGTGAGCTCATCAAAATAGGTCTTTTGTTGTTGTTGTTGTTGGTGGTGGTGTTGTGACTGAGACCACCTAACTTACATACTTTATTCTAAGCCATGTTCATAATTGCCTTGCATGTTATGATTTGTCCCATATGTGCACTGTTCAAGCATCTGTAACTCCTGTCCTGGGCTGGGACATACCTCTAGTCACACTTTGTCTTCTCTCTCATAGGGAGGTTCGTTATTTGGATCTCCATTTCTGAAGGGCTTCCTCGCTGGCTATGTGGTCGCCAAGCTGCGCTCCTCTGCCGTCCTGGGAGTGCTGCTGGGAACTCTAACTGGAATATACGCGGCACAGAACTATCAAGTGCCCAACATTGAAATGACTGTAAGAGATTACATGAACAACTTGAAAAAAGGACCAAAGTAATTTGCTGTTTGTCCTCACCGCGACGAAACAGGCGAGGAGATCCTGTTGCAGCTGCCGATCTGCAAGGCTTCGTGATAACTGGATCTTCAGGACTGAGGTGTTTTTCCTCCAAGTATTTCAGCTTCATTTCTTCAGTTCAGCTCTTTTCCCTTTTAATTTGTATCTGTTTGATCTAAAGACACACTGTAAAACTTTGTGCCTCAAAGGTTTAAGGTTTGGTCCGGAGACAAATTTCATAAATCGTCCTGGTTTTGTTGCCTGGAGCAACAGTCCATTAGATTCAGTCATTTCAAAGTGTGCGGTAATGTTTGCTAAGCTTTTTATTGTCCAGCTGAAGTGGCATATATAGAGTTACACAGAGAATGGTCTAAAGTATATTATGATTGCTATTTAAATAGTTCAGATATAGAGTTATCCACTCTTTTAAACTGTTGTCTGAAGTGTGGGGTTTTGCACTGTAGTTGAAATTCAGATTAGCTGGAAAGTATTTATTTTGCATCACTGAGGATGATAGTGATCCAGAATGTGGGGACAGGGTCCCCAGCGAGGACCAGGAGGCTCTGGGTGAAAAGGATTCAGTGGGGGCTCCTCCTGGGGCTGATGGTCATCATCTATGGCTCCCACGCGCCTCTCATCACTCTCACCAAAGTAGATGATCGAGTTCCTTTCAATCCCTCGTCGTGTGTCGTCATGATTGAGTTAACGAAACTCTTCATCTCTCTGGCAACACTCGTTCTAACCGGGGGTGCTTCAGCCTTGCGTGCTTTTCCTCCTCTAGTCCTCGTGGCCCCCTATGCAGTCCCCGCCATTTTGTACGCCCTCAACAACAACCTGATCGTTGTCATGCAGGCCTATATGGACCCAAGCTCATACCAAGTCCTCTCTAATCTCAAAATAGCCTCCACTGCTCTGCTGTACTCAGTCTGCCTGGGTAAGAGGCTCCGGGCTGCTCAGTGGTTAGCCCTGGGCCTCCTCATGGGTGCCGGGGTGTGTCACAGCTACAGCAGCCTGGAGACAGGGTACCCTGACGGGGCTGAAGTGGAGGAGGGTCCCAGGCTTCACATCACAGCTTGGGGGCTGTTCCTGGTGCTGGTGTACTGCTGCGTGTCAGGGATGGCAGCCGTTTACACAGAGCGCGTACTGAAGAGCCAGAAGCTGCCCCTCAGCCTGCAGAACCTCTACCTCTATGTATTCGGCGTGGCCGTCAACGGACTCTCCTCGCTCTCCTCTGTGGCGAGTGATAGAGGCTTTCTGGAGGGATACTCGGGGCTCGTGTGGCTCATTGTAGCCGGGCAGGCAGCGAACGGGCTGCTGATGTCCGTGGTGCTCAAGCACGGCAGCGGGATCACCAGACTGTTCGTCATTTCCAGCTCCATGCTGGTTAATGCTCTGTTGTCTTGGGCGACCTTAGGGCTGCAGCTCACTCCCTTCTTCCTCCTGCCTGTCTCTATGGTCGCACTGGCAGCTTACCTGTACTACAGGTAGACGACTCATCCCAGTCCACATTTCAGTTTTTTCTGTCTCTGAGCCTTGGACTGAACTGAATCCAACACAGAATTTGCATCATATTGTGCAGTTTAATTTGTTTATTAAACTTAATGCAAGTAAAGAAAGACTTTTCTAAAGAGTTCCGCTATTGTCATGTTTTTCTGTGTCACATTTTCCTCCCAGACATGACTCAAAGTTAAAGTGTTAGCACATACAAAACAGTTTTATATTTCTCCATGTGCAGTCAGTACCCTTCATTGTTGCTGTGATCACGGTTCAGCCTTAGGATCAACTCTCACAGCCAGAGCATCCTTTAACTCTCCCAGCGCTGTGGAAAAGAAACCTTCCTTTATGATCATCTCTGAGCATTTCTTCAATATTTAACATCAGCCCCTGGTGGAGGTTAAGCGTTCCCTGACCTTTGTGGAGTTGTCTGTTGTCCGCCTGCAGCTGCTGGTTCTGTGCAGAGAGGTAGACGGCGTCCTGCACAGCCTCCAGCAGCACACACCTGTACCTGCCCTCTGACATCCTGCGGTGCTCCTCGCTCACCTGCCGAAACGCCCGGAACACCTGGAGATCGGCCACCACGCTTCTTTAAGCAAACCTTGGATCAAACCGCTGTCTTCATGCTTTACAAGGTTTCTATGTATGAAACTACAATTTCAAAATCATTAAAGAAGTTTTAGTAATTTATTTATTGCATCTAGTTCGTTAGTTTGGAGAGTTCAAAATTGAGACCATTAAGACTTTTAATCAGTATCTCCCACTAATAACCGTAGTATAGGATAATAAAATTAGACAACAGCTAATTGAAAGATGAATGAATAAAAAACTGAAAAAGTGTTTGATCCAACACCCTCCCACCTGCAGACTTTCCTCCCTCAGACAGCACAGCTCCTCCTGGTGTCTGTGGTGCTGTTCCTGCAGGTCTCTCTCCGCCTGCAGGGCCTCGGTACGCAGGGCCTCCACCTGCAGCAGCAGGACCTGCCTCTCTCTGGTCAGCACCAGCAGCTCTCTCTGCGGACCCTCTGTCTACCAGGGGGGGAATCAAAAAGAAAAAGGGGAAAATGCAAGGAAATGGAATGAAGTTGCAAATGCAGTGGTTTCCTCTTTCTGCCATTAATCTAACCCTGCATTAATTTACACTGGCTCAGCAGCGATGGATCACAAACGGAATAATCTTGAGCAAGGGCATCTCATTATCTCACCGGTAGCTGCTCCTGTGCCAAGTCTCGCTCCATCTTCTCCACCTCCTCCTGGATTAATCTCCCGTGATCCTCTTTAAGCAGCCTCCTCCGCTCCTTTGCTTTATTGTATTCCAATTGAGTCTGGTCATTAAATCGGCAAAACAAACGTCTTAGCGTGCGCGGCCCACTCGAGCGCGCACAGATCTCATTTATATGTTTAATAGGATATTCACGCAGCGGTGCATGATTTCCACTCAGCTGTAAACATTCACAATATCGCATTTCAAATGATACTCATGGCTGTACGTGTTGACTGAGGTCAGAATTCTCTGTAACGGCCCCGTTCTTCAGTGTCTCCTCTCTGCGCGCCTCCTTCAGCTCCTGGAGTCTAGCTACTCTCTCCTGCACTTCCTCCACTCCCCCTTTACCCTCTGGGGGATATGAGAAACAAACACTAGCATTTGTGTCTCCTCGCTTTATCGTTTACTGCAGAAGATTACCTCTGATGTGTGCTTCCATCTCCAGTCTCAGTTGGTCTTGTAAATTCTTCTTGGTGTCAGAATTCTCTCTGTGATCGCTGCCGCAGGTCGGATGTTGCTCCTGAATCAGTGGGAAACGTAGAGCTGATTTAATCAGACTGGGAACACAGGTACATTTTTCTTTTGTTAAACTGGTGTGAGTGGAAAGGTGACCTGTCTTCTGCTTTTTATTTTCTTTGACTCGTCCCTCCTTCTCTCCCATGACTGATTCTTCACCATCTGTTGGAGTTGAGTTGAGGTAGGTGCAGGTATTGTTATACGTATAGATATTGGTGCAGGCTGCGGTTTTGGCTCTTGTAGTCACCTGTAGGTGCTGAGTCAGCTCTGCCAGCCTGTGAGTGTTCTGAACCTCCCCTCCACCCTGTGACATCATCAGGGTTCGCAGTTGCATGATTTTATCACGGATCTCCCGCTCGGCCGCTCTTGGACTCCATCGACCAATGGTGGCTTTGTTCACCAGGCCCCTCACCGCCTGGGCCAAGGCGAGGGCGGAGGGG
Source organism: Pseudorhombus dupliciocellatus (assembly GCA_016785235.1). Taxonomy (NCBI): domain Eukaryota; kingdom Metazoa; phylum Chordata; class Actinopteri; order Pleuronectiformes; family Paralichthyidae; genus Pseudorhombus; species Pseudorhombus dupliciocellatus. The sequence continues at coordinate 63,816 of JAFBJW010000117.1, forward strand.
GTCTCATGGCCCAGAAGGCCTGGTCGGTAGGAGAGAGAGTCACTGAAACACACGTGCCCATCGTAGAGAATCCGTGCACGTTAGGATCACTCACCCTGCAGGTCGACGCAGGAAATGAGCACCGCTCGGCTGTTTCCTGTTAAGGCGTCGAGCAGGAGGAGAGGGAGGAGCTGCTCGGCTGCCGCAACCCCGCATGAGATTTGGTCCAAAACCTTCACCAGTGGACTGACTCTGGAGAGAGTTCAGCTGTTACCACTGGGTCCAACACATTCTTAAGACGAGCTCAGGGTAAAACACTTTCTGCAAATGTCGAGAAAAGGTCAAAAACCTCAACTGTCAATAATGAAGAGGACTCTACGATCTTGAATGATGCAAATATGAAAGTGAACCATGAACACTGAAACGAGCGAGCGCTGCTGCTATGACCCCAGATGTCACGGCATGAGGCAGTGTCAGACTGACCCTCTGAGGTCAGCCCTGCTGGCTCCTCCTGCCAGCCTGAACAGCTGCAGCCGGCTGCAGCAGACCTCCGACTCCTCCCCCTCCTCTGGCTGAAGTTTCCGCTCAACAGCCACCGAGCACAGGGAGCTACATCTGAGGGAGGAAGACGAGTCCACACATTTCAGACAACAGCAACGCGGCGACGATCGGAAAACGACAGCGAGAGGTCCAGTGTCTGAACTACCGGTTGGACAGGGAGTCCGCTCTGGTCCTCAGCGTCTCCCTGCAGGTTTCATACAGAGCGTGGGCCTCCTCTTCTGAACACACACACACCTCACTTAAACCTCCAACAACACTGGGAAGATATACACACTCAGGTCAGGCTTTATGCCCTTAAACGTGTCCTCCTGATGCTGCTGATCTGTATTAATACATCCTGCTGGCTGGTATATTGCTTGGACTCACCTTCCAAGGACCGGGTGTGTCATGAGTTTTAGAGTCTGTGTGTCTGGGCTGAGAACATCCACCGTGCTGCCATCTGGATAAAACTGTCAGGGAGAGACGGCAGTGAAGTGATCCCGTGTTCGGGATCGATTGATGTCAATGCTGTGTCTCGCAAGGACAAACCTGGAGGAACGACACAGAGACGAGCAGCTCCTCGTCCTCCCGTGACCCGACGCGACCGAACAGCCGAGCCAGGAGCTGAGAGGAAGTCAGGAGGACGATCAATGGACGGAAAATATCCCATGGGTCGGCGCGGCGTGCGGTTCGGACGGTGGGACTGCACCTGTTTGATGACGCTGTGGTCAATCAGAGTGCAAACGGTCTCCGTGGCGACTCCGCCTACCAGCAGAGCGCCGTTATAACCGGCGGACACGGCGTCGGCGAGGGGCTGCAGGAGCTCAGCGTGGACGCTCTGCAGGTTTCAACAACACAACACTGAGGTGATGGAGCGCTGGTGGACTGACACGGACCAGGTTTGGTTTGGTACCTGTATGTTGTCCACGCTCACAACAAGGTCAAAGGAAAAGGTCGTTTGTTCCTGCAGTGAAAACCACGGCAGTGAGCGTTCACAGAGCAAATGGCTGAATGATGACTGGTGACTGTGAGCAAAGGTGCTACCTCATCCCTCCCTGGCGCGTAGCTCACGCCGCGTCCGTCTTCGCTGAGAACTAAACGGTCTTCACAGCACAAGTTAGAGCTTCAAGTCAAATCTCCAGTGAAGGGCCGTTACACATTTGCATAGCTTTGCACGTTTGCTCTTACTTTACCTGAGCTTCCACTGAGGACCACCCCCACCCGCGCTGCTGCAGCTCCCTCCTGCGCGGGGATCACGTCAGAGCGATTAGCGACGGACCAGTGACGGAACGAGACACTTGGCCTCCTGAAATCCTGCAGCTCACTCGCCAGCACACGCTGCACACAATCTTGGAGTACTCACAAGAGCAGTCATGTTCACAGGCACGTCCAGAGCTGATGTGTGCAAGCTGCAGGGTCACCTGGACTTCATTACACAGCAGCTGAATTATTCATGTATCCACTTTCACTGGTCGGGGTGATCGGGGTTCAGTTACCAAGACTCTTTCTTTTCTCAGCGATCACATTTAAAACAGACTGCGTATGTATAGGAGAGAGACGGTGTTTGGAAAACTTTATTCAACAAATCTTAACACAAACTTCTTTGTATAAAAGTAGGTTTCACCGGGATGAGCTGCAGACGGGCACTCGGTCTGTTTTCGTCCCCAGGTGACCCAAACTTCCATCAAATGGAATCCACACTCTGACGTGAGCATCATTAAACTGGTCGAGTCATTCAACTACAGCCATTTGATTTTGATCTACTTTAATTGGAATAAGCGCCAGTGAAAAAGAGCCCCATGTGAGGCGTGAAGATAATCAGAGCGACAGTCTCTAAAGAGCCTTCTTACTTAAATGTGAATGTTTATCTCAGAGGTGACCGGTTAAACCAGTGACCTCAAGGACTGGATGATGGTAAAGGACACATTGTAATTCCAGTGAACATTGACACGTTTATCAACACACAAACACTTTAATTTGCTACAGGTCATATGAGCCTCTGCCTGAAATTGTCAAGAAGAGAAAACACTCTAATAAATGTAAAGAAAGTTTTGAACCGTGACTCTGTAAGAGGCCTTTGGTTTCATTTGAAGGAGAAGCAGCGGAAATGAAAGGAAATGAGCCGCCAGTCTTCTTATGGTTGCTCGAAGAGAGGAAGCACCCTGCTGCAGCCTTTGTTTTATTTGCTTCACTGACCTGGGGAAGGTAAAGACACGGGAAAAGACGTGAAGCAACCCACAGACGATGGAGAACACATTGATCCAACTCTAACTCTGAGGCTCTCACCATCAGCTCCAATGGGCCCCTGAAGCGGCTTGGAGAAGGAGGCCGTCCCCATGAGAAGACCTCAAGAGACAGAAACGATTTCATGAGCCTCACGTGAAAAGCAGCAGATGGAGACTTGAATCCTTTAATCTGTGTCCTCTACCTCTCTGGCAGTCGGGATGTCCGCGAACCATGGTGCCCGCGATGGGGGTGCCGTCCTCCTTCACACACCAGCAGAAGCCAATGGAGGACCAGCACTGTATGGGCAGGTAGCGGCCCTGCTCGTCACACTTGGGCGTGTAGGTGCCGTACAGCTGGGGATGAGCTGCCCTCATCTGGCAGTCGGTCAGAGACTCTGTGAGCAGGAAAGTGTACTGTTCATTTGTCCAGTGTCAAACTATTATTGTAACGTGTACCATCCCAGCACCAGTGTTTAAGAAGATGGCTTTATTTACCTTGAGACGGTGAATCGTTGATGTCCCCATGCTTCTGATAGGACAGAGACACATAATTCAGTTTACATTCTTAAACATGTCTGTGATCCTTCTTTTGCCCCCATTTCTTTCAAATTATGATGTACAAATATTTGCTGTACGAATAAGATCGTTTTCATTTAAATATAGAAAAATGAAAAAACAAACAAAAAACAACTCACAGGTGTCTTCGCAGTTGGGCCTTTACCATCCAAAGTGAAGTCAAGCAGCATAGGCATGTGGGCTATGGGAAACCTCTGTCCACGCACACCTGGAGAGACATGGGAAATGTGTGGTTGAGAAGAAGGAGGAGGAGGGTAATGAGAATCAATGGATGTGTTGAATGCTGGACAGTAAACAGACACACGTATAGAGGACACGCTGTTTACGGGGGGACTCCATGGGACCTGGATTCTTAGAAATTAAAGATCCAGACGTGACACAGGACTTCTCCATTCAGTGAGTCACCAGTTAAACTTTAACTTCTCTGTCAGCCATTCAACTTCCTCAAATCAAACTCTCATTCCCCCCCCCCACACACACACACCGTTTCTGAGGAAATCTGTCGTCTGATGAGCCCTTACCTGGGGCAGCACGGGTCAGCTGCTTGGCCATCTTCTCCGTGTCTCTCTGCAGAGAACGGATCTGCTCCTTCTGGCCGAACACCATGTAGGCGGTGAAGACCTGGCTGGCCACCAGCAGACACGCCAGCGTGGTCAGGCCCGCCACCTTCAGCGCACGGCTGGTGGAGCTCCTGGTGCAGGGAGGGGGAAACAATTGAGCCCATGTATAAAGACAAACACACATACAGAGAGATCAAAAGGGTTCCTAACATAACGCCTGACCCATTTGTGGCGGTGAAGTCTCTCTGTTACTGGGCGGAAGATGCTTTGTCCATTCACAATGTATTGGGTTGTTTGTGAGTTGGTTCTCTTTTTCTCCTTCAAGGTTAAGCATAAACATTTGACAACTATGTAGAAATATGAACCTACCATCACAATAAGAGATTCAAAGGTTAACGCAGCCATTGTAGTGAAGGGAACAAAAGCTTTCTGTCTCAAAAGTAGCACCAATCAAATGTTAAGAGAAATTCTGTTCTACTGGATATTTGTAAGTTCTCGATCTAACTCCACAGGCCTGGGGTCTCAGTTAAAGCTCCGCCCTGCTGTTTATTTCTATCTGTTTTGCTCTAAAAGACGCCACTAAAGTGTGCTTGGGTCCTGTGAGAGGCTGTTACCATTATTAACATTTATCAGACTGCTACTGAAACCATTATATAAGTTTTATTTAATAATCCAATAGGATTACAGCAGCATCATGAGTTACTAGGCAGACAACTCCCCCTGGTGTGAAGGAGTTCTGAGGTAGGAGGATACAGATGCATTAAGCTAAGCGTGTAAACTAATAAAAAGTAGCGTCAGCGTAACAAGTGGGTCCTAAAACATACAATAATATCTGGGTGCAAAACTTAAAGTGAATTTTGTTTTATTATAGTACTTCCTTGTATTCCAATATGATGTTTTACTATTGCAAGAAAACAATTGCTGTATGAGCAGTAGTTCTTTTTCACTTATGAGAGCATTTACATTCCAGGCTCCTCTCACCTTCTGGGTGCAGCAGGTAGAATGAGGGCATCCTCACTCTCTGCCACACTCGCTCTGGCCTGGGGACGGTCTTCAACGTCGTTCTGGTCCATCTCCGAAGCGTCTTTGCGGCAACAAACTGGAGAAAAATCCAACAGATCACACAAATAAACTGTAAACCCAGAGAGGTACAGCAGACAGGTTCTTCAGGAAGGTAAAGGGTGTGGAAAGTCACTCTGTTATAAAGCATTGTGGGATGGCTCAGTGGAGCAGTGACAGAAAGGGTTGCTCTGATTGGTCAGATCGAAACAGCATCACTTGTTGATACAGGCAGACAACAGGGAGATGAGCTGAGATGGATTTACAGCCTGGACTTTAAATATGTGATCATACTATGATCGTGGGGTCTATTTGATTAAGTTACAAATGTAAGTGTCATAATTTCATTATTCTATACCGTTACAAGATTAACACTCATAAGTAGTACGTAGCCATATTGTGAATTATATTATTTCTGTTTATATATATATAATGACAGTAATTCATTGTTTACTTCCTAAAACAACAGGGGGCTGCTTGTTTGGAAGATTGGTTTGTTCTTTTCTTCTAAGAGCATCGTCAGGAAGTGGAAGCAAAAACAAGAATCAACCAAGCAAAGCACACAAATTTTCTACAATTCACGTCACTGGCTCGCTCGTTTCTTTCCCAACACGGTCAACAAATTCAAATTCAGACAACTAGAACGACAGAGGGAGTCGAACTCGACAGTCAACTTAAATTCATCGAGGCTATTAAATATCAGGTCTCCTTTAATGTCTGTACTTTCTTCATCTATATCTATAATTTATTACTCCCTGTTCAAATCATGGGGAAAAAAAAATATCCTGGACCTTTCCTCTGACTCAGATCACTTCCTTAATTTCACATCCTCATTCCATGTTCCATGGCAATCCATTCAGCTGTCTTTGTAAAGAATCTCACCAGCAAAAACAATGGAGACATACAGTGCATCCGGAAAGTATTCACAGCGCTTCACTTTTTCCACATTTTGCTACTTTACAGCCTTATTTCAAAATGGATTCAATTCATTCTTTTACCAAAAAATTCTACACACAACACCCCATAATGACAACGTGTCATTATGGGGTGTTGTGTGTAGAATTTTTTGGTAAAAGAATGAATTGAATCAATTTTGGAATAAGGCTGTAAAGTAGCAAAATGTGGAAAAAGTGAAGCGCTGTGAATACTTTCCGGATGCACTGTAAATGCCAATAAAGATTTGGTTGAATTCAACCAAGATGACAAACTAGTGAAAAATACAGATTTATTGTAAGAGTTTTATTTGAAAGAAGAAGAAAAAAATAAAACCCTTAGATGTCCACGTGGTAATAGTTGAATAAAAACTGTCCTGGCACTTGTGAATGTGATAACTAGACTCTACTGAGGCCTGTCGAGTCAAGACGCCACAGCTACCATTTTCTGCTCATCAAAACATTTATCAAAAGCATTTCTTAGACGACTGCTGTGTTGTTTGGAAAACTTTATTCAACAAATCTTAAGACAAACATCTTTGTATAAAAGTAGGTTTCACCGGGATGAGCTGCAGACGGGCACTCGGTCTGTTTTCGTCCCCAGGTGACCCAAACTTCCATCAAATGGAATCCACACTCTGACGTGAGCATCATTAAACTGGTCGAGTCATTCAACTACAGCCATTTGATTTTGATCTACTTTAATTGGAAGAAGCGTTAAGTGAAAAAGAGCCCCATGTGAGGCGTGAAGATCAGTCTGGTGGAGTCTCTAAGGAGCCTTTTTACTTGAATGTGACACGTTTATCAAAACACAAACACTTTAATTTGCTACAGGTCATATGAGCCTCTGCCTGAAATTGTCAAGAAGAGAAAACACTCTAATAAATGTAAAGAAAGTTTTGAACCTTGACTCTGTAAGAGGCCTTTGGTTTCATTTGAAGGAGAAGCAGCGGAAATGAAAGGAAATGAGCCGCCAGTCTTCTTATGGTTGCTCGAAGAGAGGAAGCACCCTGCTGCAGCCTTTGTTTTATTTGCTTCACTGACCTGGGGAAGGTAAAGACACGGGAAAAGACGTGAAGCAACCCACAGATGACGGAGAACACATTGATCCAACTCTAACTCTGAGGCTCTCACCATCAGCTCCAATGGGCCCCTGAAGCGGCTTGGAGAAGGAGGCCGTCCCCATGAGAAGACCTCAAGAGACAGAAACGATTTCATGAGCCTCACGTGAAAAGCAGCAGATGGAGACTTGAATCCTTTAATCTGTGTCCTCTACCTCTCTGGCAGTCGGGACGTCCGCGAACCATGGTGCCCGCGATGGGGGTGCCGTCCTCCTTCACACACCAGCAGAAGCCAATGGAGGACCAGCACTGTATGGGCAGGTAGCGGCCCTGCTCGTCACACTTGGGCGTGTAGGTGCCGTACAGCTGGGGATGAGCTGCCCTCATCTGGCAGTCGGTCAGAGACTCTGTGAGCAGGAAAGTGTACTGTTCATTTGTCCAGTGTCAAACTATTATAACAATTATATCCAGAGACGGAAACCTCAGGATCACATCGGATCTGTCTCTGTCATCGTGAAGTCAGTCAGCAGAGGCATGTGGGCTATGGGAGCCCTCTGTCCACTCACAGCTGGGGAGACATGGGAAATGTGTGGTTGAGAAGAAGAAGGAGGAGGAGGAGGAGAAAAAGGACAAGGAAAATCAATGGATTAGGGGAAGACTCCATGTGACCTGGATTCTTAGAATTTAAAGATCACTTTAACTTCTCTGTCAGCCATTCAACTTCCTCAAATCAAACTCTCATTCCCCCCCCCCCACACACACCGTTTCTGAGGAAATCTGTCGTCTGATGAGCCCTTACCTGGGGCAGCACGGGTCAGCTGCTTGGCCATCTTCTCCGTGTCTCTCTGCAGAGAACGGATCTGCTCCTTCTGGCCGAACACCATGTAGGCGGTGAAGACCTGGCTGGCCACCAGCAGACACGCCAGCGTGGTCAGGCCCGCCACCTTCAGCGCACGGCTGGTGGAGCTCCTGGTGCACAAAACTGGCCCATGTATAAAGATCAGAGGGGTCACAGAGAGGTCACAAAGGTTCCTAACATAACGCCTAACCCATTGATGATGGTGAAGTGTCTCTGTTACTTGGCAGGTGATGCATTTGTGATGTTTGTGAGTTAGTTCTCTTTTTCCCCTTCAAGTTTAAGCATAAATAGTTGATGAAATCCAGATAAAAATATTCAGTAAGTATGAATTACGATCACAATAAGAGAATAAACGCTAACGCAGTCATTGTATTAAGAGAAACAAAAAATGTCATTTATTTCTCAAAAGTAACACCAAACACATTTTAAGATATTTCTAACTTCTCTCACTGACAAAACAGGCAACACAGACTCACTTCACTCAACTCCTCAGGCACCTCCTCTGCTCTCCGCCCTGCTGTTTACTTCTATCTGGTTTTCTATCATTTTTTCCTTCTGCTCTATTTTGCTCTAAAAGACGCCACTAAAGTGTGCTTGGGTCCTGTGAGAGGCTGTTACCATTATTAACATTCATCAGACTGCTACTGAAACCATTATATAACAGTTTTATTTAATCATCCAATAGGATTACAGCAGCATCATGAGTTACTAGGCAGACAACTCCCCCGGTGTGAAGGAGTTCTGAAGTAGGAGGATACAGATGCATTAAGCTAAGCGTGTAAACTAATAAAAAGTAGCGTCAGCGTAACAAGTGGGTCCTAAAACATACAATAATATCTGGGTGCAAAACTTAAAGTGAATTTTGTTTTATTATAGTACTTCCCTGTATTCCAATGTGATGTTTTACTATTGCAAGAAAACAACTGCTGTATGAGCAGTAGTTCTTTTTCACTTATGAGAGCATTTACATTCCAGGCTCCTCTCACCTTCTGGATGCAGCAGGTAGAATGAGGGCATCCTCACTCTCTGCCACACTCCCTCTGGCCTGGGGACGGTCTTCAACGTCGCTCTGATCCAGTCTCCGAAGCGTCTTTGTGGCAACAAACTGGAGAAAAATCCAACAGATCACACAAATAAACTGTAAAACCAGAGAGGTGCGGCAGACAGGTTCTTCTGGGAGATAAAGGGTGTGGAAAGTTCTCTGATGGGCTCTGATTGGTCAGATCAAAACAGCATCACTTGCTGACACAAGCAGACAACAGGGAGATGAGCTGAGATTTATTTACAGCCTGGACTTTAAATGTGTGATGTCTGGTCATACTATGATCGCGGGGTCTATTTGATTATTCTATACTGTTACAAGATTAACACACATACGTAGTATATATAATGATAGTAATTCGCTGTCTACTTCCTCAAACAACAGTTTGGCAAAGTTTCTACAAATCACGTCACTGGCAGGAGGCGCTCTCGCTCGTTTCTTTCCTAAATGGTCAATGAATTCAAATTCAGACAACTACAATGACACAGGGAGTCGAACCCGACAGTCTCCGAGGCTATTCAATATCAGTTCACCTTTAATGTCTGTACTTTTTTCATCTAAATCTATAATTTATTATACCCTGAAAAAATATATCCACACTGGAGACATAAAGGTTTGACTGAATTCAACTAAGATGACGAAGTACTGAAAAATACAGTGGTGTTTTATTTGCAAATTAAAAAGCACCGACAATATTAGTTACACTGTAAAAATTATTGACAACAATTACAAATCTTTATCATACAGTCCAGGAGATTAGTACCATCATTGCTGTTATGTGTTATCACTTAATACTTTATATGGACTCAGTACCTCTGTACAATAGTTGGCAGTGAGAGGACATGAGAGGAAACAATCTTATCGACCCGTGAAATGATTCAGACTCCCCTCACACACTGGAGGAATGGGCGGATGAAGCATTAAACACATTCAATAATTTAGGTCTACCCAGGGCGGTTCGCGTAATATGTACATTACAAAGTCAGGAAATAAAAAGGGACCGACATGTGCGTTTGTTATCACATCAGATCATTGTACAAAACTATTGCGGGAAGAGCAGCTTCTTGTTATCTATGCTTGACATCTAGTTGCAGTGGTAACACCTTGACCGACAACCTCACATCCGAACTGGAACATTGTTGGTTTGCCTGGCAACTTTACATGTATATCCCAGAGACACCCCCCCCATCCCCCTTCAAAAAAAAAAAAAAAAAAAAACTCATCTAGAAATAAAAAATAAGACAAAATATACAGTTTTTGACAAAAACCCAAATGCTGCGAAAGGATTTTGAGAAGCACAATCTTGTTCTGTACACTGCCTGAATCTGTTCAACCAGAGTGCTTGGATTACACACGCACGCACAGCAGCTAGCTTATGATCTTCTTCACAGATTATCGTTGGAGACGGTTTTGTTCATTAGTGTGCTTGCCCGTAACTTGTATATGCTCAGAGTCCCTTTTCACTTAAATATTGTGCTTTCGACGTCCATCCTGCTGCTCCAGCTTCAGCCAATTCGGTTGGAAGTGACCTAAGAGGGGGCTGAGGTAAGCAGTTGAACCAACTGTACGGTACATGTGGCCTATAGGGAAAAAAAACGGAGCTAAGGTGTTAGGTTCTGGTACATTCTACAATAATGCATTGCTGTCAGAATTAAAAACGAAATCAGGAAAAAAAAAGAAAGAAAGAAACAAAGAAACAAACAAACAAACAAAAAAAAACCCAGACGTCCATAAAAGTTAAATAAAGACTCTGTCCTGGCACTTGTAAATGTGATAACTAGATTCTACCAAGGCCCGTCGAGTAAGGCTACAACATGCAGCCTGAGTCAAGACGCCACATCTCCCATTCTCTGCTCATAAAAACATTTATCAAAAGCATTTGCAACCAAAGTCTCTCTAGTAACCCAAGCTCTCTTGCATGTACACACCGTAACATAGCGTGTTCTCACGAGCTCCAGACAAAGCCGGAGGAGACGTGTAGATTCTCTTCGCCCTGTTTTTTTTTTGTTTTTTTTTCCCCTCCAGAGCTGACGTTGCCCGACTGCTCGAGCTTCAGACATTTGTATTCCCTCCCTGTGATTTGCAGGAGGAAGTTCATGCGAATAAAAGAAGAGCAGGGAAGTGATTATCAAACACCGAAGGTCCCTCCTCCTTCAGGACACAGTGGAGGCCGCCCATCATCATCATCATCACCATCGGTACCCAATGGCTTCAAGGTGTGAGCTGTCAGCCGCCGGGAGCAGCTGGGGCTCACCCGACACTGTTTGTCTGGTTCATTTGGGAAGATCACAGTAAAATGTTGAGTTCTCGTGCGGAGTCCCATCCTCAACTGTCGACATTATTTCTTTCCAGACTGAATCTTCAACGTTTCAGGAGTCCCTGGCCCGCGTCCGTCGGCCGGGAGAAGCAGTGGTTCAGTGTGTGGAGCTGAGGGCTGCCCCTGACGTGGAGCTGCTACCTGGTGTGCACCAGCTCCTCTCGGAGCCAGCTGGGCAGCGGCTGACCCATCCTGTAGAGCAGCTTCGACAGCTCAATGTTGTGATCCCTATAGTATTCCCTGAGGAACCCCTGGGACTGAAGAAGAACGAAACGTAAGATGAAATCAAAGGATTCTGCCAAAGGAAATAAGGTATATCAAGACAAAGGATGCGTCTCGTGTACCTCAGCGTCCATGTCAGGGTACCTGCGCCCTTTACTCTTCCCCAAACACTTGGTCTTCCCTCCCTCCAGCAGCTGACACCAGAAACCTTTCTTAGGATCAAACCTGTCCACAAGAGAGAAATAATGGAGTTAAGACAAAGTTCAGGCTCCTTTTCATTCGTCCGCAGCCTGATGTGTGAGCTGTCCCAGTTGAGCTGTCAGCTCCTCTACACCAACATTAACAGGCAGATTCAGGTTTTATGAATGTGCTTCAAATCATTTCCAATTAACAGAAGAGGGGTTTTCCACATTCCATGTCATGAACTCACTAAAAACGAGACAGCGCTCTCTCTCTCTCTCTATCTCCTCGTTCACCCGGGCGTCACATTTCCATCACTGCTGATCTAAGCTGATTAAAATCTGAGTCATTAGAGCCAGGAGTTGAAGACTCTAAACTGTCAGAGACCGAGACCGGGGGGGGGGGGGGGGGGGGGGCCCCCGGGGGGGGGGCACACACTCACGCTAGGATCTTGTGATAGTTAATGGTGTTGGCGAGGCCTAAAAACTTCTGGATTTTATCCATGATTGACGCAGGCTCCGTCTTCAGCATCTGTCCATCTAAGACCAACAGCTGCGCCAGACAGACAGAATCAAATATTAGAACAGAAACAGTTTGCCTCACAATCGAGAGGATTTAATGCGAAACACGCGGCACCTGGCTGGAGTGGTAGTAGTTGAGCCAGCGCTCCAGGTGGATGGCGTACCAGCCCGGCACCAGACAGCGATTCTGGAGGACCCGTAGTTTGACTGGGGCGTCGTGGCCCGCAGTGATGACGTCGTGGAAGGAGTATTTCAACGCCACTGGGTCATCGTGGGCTCTTTGGTGCTGGAGGCAGACGGGGATGGGAGTCATTTCAAGAGGATAAATATTAGAAATCAATTCCCGATGACATCACATTATACTAGCTCAGAGAATTGAGCTAGTATAATGAGAATTGAATCTGGGCGACTGACCTGGTACCAAGAGTACGCTCTGTCTGCGGGGTTGATGAGGATGGTGACGATCTTGGCTTTAGGCAGGAGAGCCGCTGCCCGCTGAGCGGCCACGTCAGAGTCAAAGTAGTTGGCACTCTTCTCGAAGTAGTAATCTGAACTGGTGTTGGAGGGCAGAGGGAAGTACTCCATGTACCTAATGAACAGAAAAAACACACAAGGGTCGAAAGCAGTTCATCCGGCAGATTTCACTCTCCATAGATCAGCCTCATTTCTCTGTGTGGGTGACCGGGCCACGTGCAACAGCTCCACACCCCGTGCACAGAAACACATCAAGCCCACTCACGCAAACGTGCAGCCTGCCAAGTGAATTTAGCATTTGACTCCTCAGCTATGCAGCTTTAAGAAAAGCAATTCAACCTCCGGGAAACCCAAAATAGCAGAAGTCTAATTAAATTGATGTTAACTGTTTCGCTGCTCTCGCTCTCGGGGACGTCACCAAGGATTAGATCTGTTTACATGTTTTATTTTACAGTATCACAGGAGATAATTGGCTGAACTCACCCAATTAAAAGCATGACTCCGTAACAAAACAAACACTGAAATGTATAATTTGTAAAAAATGAGGCTCAGGTTTCTTACCAGTCGATGCCTCTGTGGTAGTTGTGTCCATTGAAGAACTGGATCTCCTCGAAGGTCTCCTTGCTGGGGTAGTTACTGGTCAGATCGGGGTGCATGCCAAGAAACAGGTAGAGGGCTGTTGTCCCTGAGAGGGCAAAGAAAGAACAAGAGATTCATCCTTCTTCTCTTTCTACGCTTCTAATTCAAAACGCTGCAACTTCCACTTTGAACCGAATGATTGACTGTGTGTTAGTGTCAGCCTCCGGCCTGTAGGGGGTGCTGAAGCACCACGCCTCACCTGTCTTTTGAGGGCCGATGACGAGCAGTTTGGGGAAGCGGTCACATGTTTTCTCTTTGGACCAGATGTCCTTGTGCCTTTTGTCCTCACAGGGATCCTGTAGCCGCAGAGAGATAAACAAGCCTTTGTTTTAGGTCTGGATTGGAATAAAGTGCAATGACTATGTACGTTCAAAAAACACAAAAGAAACCTCGTTGACCATGGGTAATGCAAATGATCTCCAGTCACAACGACAAAGGAAATACAGGTTAGGACGGTTAACGCCCATGTCCGACCCCGAGCAACAACGCAATGTATTGTTCATGACCAAAGCCGAGCACCGAGTCTGGATATGATTCAAGCTATTTCTGTATCATCTTTAACAGACACACAATCAGCTCTATTTTATTTTATTGCAGCAGTTGATTACTAAAAACAGGCTGTCCGCCTCAACCGTGGTGGAAATGAAAACGTGTTGATTAGAGCATGGGTCATTGTCAGCCTGTTCTGCTCACCTGCCAGAGGGGGTCCCTCTCGGAGGGGAAAAGGCTGAAGTACTTCTGAGCCAGTTGAACGGGCGGCAGCGTCTGCATCTTTAAATTGGTCCACGTCTGCACGAACATCACCAGGCTTTTAAAGGTGTACAGGCCGAGGCGGTCGTTCCCGTAGTTGGACAGATGAGTCATGAAGATGCTGATCTGTGGATGGAAGGAACAAGTGGAGCGTGTTAACGTCGCAGAGATGAAGAGGCGGTGCCGCACGGTCACGTTAATGTTGGCGCTGATTTTATTATTTGCATCACATGATGTGCCCAATATTTAGAAAAGGTAAAAACCAGAGCAGCTGCATGGATAAGGAAATCAAAGAAATGAACCATCCTGAAGTTTCTTCTCCTAAAATAAGAAACAAGGGAAGCCAACAACAAGCATTCAGACTAAACAACCATTCCCTGCTGTCATCTGTGAACCAACACATTTCTGAATTTCATGCAATATAGATTGGATGCTCCTCGTTTTCCTCTGCTCACTCCACCCGGTCACATCGAGTCTGATTCTGTTAGAGATCTCAGCCACAGTGCAGCAGCTGAGTGTGGGAACGGTTGCGTTTCTCTCTATTTTTAACCTTCTATGATATGGCCCCAAACAAATAAAAAATGAATTCTCAAATGAGAGAAAGTAAAACTTTCATTAGTCCTATATCAGAGCACATTTATTATCTTATCTTTGCAAGGATCAACCTGATATGGAGGGGGGGTTGCACATATGGTCATAATAAAATCTTTTTTTATCGTCTGACAACAAATCATGTTGATGAATAACATTAATTTTTACCGAATGTACTTTTGACTCTAATAAAAGGAGTTTTAACCCGGGGGGGGACAATGACAAAGAGCGACGTTGACGTCACCGAATGAGACACAGGTGAGTCACTGTTGCTCACTTGTCATTTTCACTTTAGACCACCAGTGAAATGGGTTTCCTCCCGAGTGCCACGACAAAAGCTTTGTTATTTGTGTTATTTCGCCCACCGGGTTCAGTAGAACGGTGAGGAACAGCTCCCCTCCGTTGATGAGTTTGTCCAGCTCATTGGGACTGCCGGGGTAGTCTTTGTAGAAGATAGTGTGTGTGAACAGGCCGCACGTCTGCCTCGGCAGCACCTGTGACACAAACAAATACAGAGTCACGATAGCCAAAAAAAATAAAATGTCACAAAGAAATAAATCCAGCAATAAACAGACAGCGTGAGGCCTGAGCTGAGAGCCGTGCCGTCACTACTCCAGGCAGTTCCACACTCCACACATTGCTTGCTTTCACTAACATTCACATTATGCAGCTCATCCTGCCAAAGCGAAGCTCTTATTCACTGAATCCATATGAAAATTCATGGGAAGGACTGTGCAGTTTAAAGTGTCTGGGGAACTGAATATCAATCATCAGCGAGCGGTGGAGACTGTCCATTCATACGCCGCTATCTCAAGGACGGGAGCGGAGCAGGGAGACCACACGGGCCGCCTGAATGCCAACGCTACAAAGGAGCTGGACTGTTTCCTATCAGTGCTGAAGGTCAACCTGGGAGAAACAGATAAGGAGCCTCTTGAATATAATATTCAACTTCAATTTTGTTCTGTGTTCTCTCCAAACTGTGTTATTCGGCACCGGCTTCTGCTGCGTAGCTAAATAAAGTGCAGGATTTCTTCTGACATTTCTCTGTTGACATTTCGGCGGGATGTTGCGTGCTGTTGCCAGAGACGTCTGTCTCTGTTACGGCGCCGGGGAGTGCTAGGCAGCGCGACTCAGACAGGTGCCTCACGCAACACTGGTTCACTTGACTACATTACGTCTCCCGCGCTGCGGAACAATAGAACAACGCGGCCAGACTAACGAGATGATTGGCTTCTTTCGGGACTTCTGTCGCCTCACTGATATGTGGCGGGGGGCGGGGGGGGGCAAACAAGATTCTGCCGTGCATGTTTGAGGACAAGATGGAGTCAAGAAGGATGAGAACAAATGCAGGATAAAAAAAAAAAAACCAACTGCTGGCCTTGGGACAGGAATAACTACAAAAGAACTTGAGGAGGTGAAGATGGTGTGATAATTACTGAATGACGTCATATGCAGATGGTAAAAAGAGAACCCTGAGGGGGATCACTGGCTGAAAACTAATGGGCGTTGGGAAGCAGAGGACAAGCAACAGGCTGGAGGAAACAAGATAATGAGGCCGTATGGAAGCAGGGGCGTATACGAGTGGTCGGCTTACGCTAATGCCGCTGTGGATGAAACCTCGCCGGAAGCGAGCGGGCTTCAGGTGCGGGTACTCCTCCGTGCTCGTCACCTTGATGCCCCACACCTTCTTCCAGGCGTCGTACAGCTGAATGTGGACAGGGTAGACACCCGAGTGGTGCGGCGCCACGGCATAGCCCATGTTAGTGGGGATCCCGTGCTCCTGGAGGAGGAAAACAGACGTGTGGTGACTCTCTAAAACCATGATATTCACGAGTCATAAGGTTAAAAAGCTTCAAGAGGTTCCAGGCATCAGACCCTTCGAGATTCAATACGTCTTCAGCTGTTGCCTGTTTGGAATGGACTGGTTGTTTGGCCTGTGGTGTTGCAGCTTTATTTCTGAAACTGGAAAATTGACCTGCAGTAATTGAGCCATGACAATTAAAGACTGTGAGTCCACAAAGCCCTCCAGCTGCACCACAGCTGCCGCACAAAGAGCCGCTGCCGCTGTTTTACGCAAAGTTCAATGGCAAGACCTATCTTAATTCATTTTGTTGATATTAAGTGGTTTAATGCCTTTATGCTGCATCGGAGTCGTTTCACTGCATCATCTGTGAATCTGGCTGAAGACACGCACTCTGATCTTCAATCAAAGGTAATTCAAACTAAGCAGACAAGTGATTTTCAGAAGGGTTTTTGGCTCATTTTTAAACATTGAATAAATGCACAGGAAGGAGCACCCACAGTGATGAAGAGCGAGAGGCGACAGAAAACACCAACACCAGTATCATCCATGGCTTAACCCCCCCCCCCCCCCCAACAGGTGACCTGACCCCCCTCCCCCCAAACAGGTGACCTGACCCCCCTTCACCCCTCCCCCGACTCACCATGGCAAATTTCTTGTTGAGCAACATCTGCTCAGCGAGCACTGACTGGTTGTGGAACAGATGCGGCTGCATGTGGCTCCACATGTGAGGAAACCACCAAAACTCCTTCACATAGGAGAGCAGCAGGTCGTCTCCCAGGTCCTCCTCATCAGAGCCTAGAGGGCGGGAAAGCAGGAGATACAAATGGACAGATGAAGGGAGAACCAAAAGGTGAGTGTGAGCCAGTGAGGATTAAAAGGGGAGGTCATGAAAGTCAAAGGAAAAGTTAAGATGTTGAAGTGAGGAATTGAGGGAATGAGCCACAAGAGGAAAAGTCAAGACACGGAGTAGAAAAAGGAGTAAAGATATTAAAATATCTTGAACCCAAACTCCACAGAAGTTTTATCTCTTTCTTCAGCGGAGTGCGCGCTCTTATTTATCTCTGCATGAGTTAGCAGCAGCAAAGCGTCTCTTCGGAGGCCAGATCTTACCAGCGTGAAAGAATTTCCCTGAGAATCCCAGATTGAAGGTGAAGTTGGGCACATGGGTGCGCAGCTCCCTCTGCGTCTCCAGCAGGGCCTAAAGCAGCGGGGGAGAGGAGCGGCGGGTCAGTCCACGGTTCATTAATGCAGAGGCGAGAGCACGCAGGCGCACGCGTGCCCACATACATATTTCATCCTGCAAGTTTCTTTCAGTAAACATCCAACATCCACTCCCAGTTGCCTCACTCCGCTCCGCCATTCTGTTTGATATTTTGCTCTCTTCTGATTTGGGTGTTTGTTTCATTTGATCTCGGCGCTGGATAATACTCCCGGCACACACACCCTCGCTCACTCTCTGAGATTTCTGCGTCTTGTCAGGGTGTGATTTGTTCCTAAAAGCTGCGGCTGCTGCAAGTGGAGGCCTTGATGCTTCTTCCAGAAGCAGTTCTTATACCCTCTGCCGCCACATGCGAGGGGGGTCTGTTTTGCTCTGAGGGGACACAAGCAAGGAACTTTTCAACAGTCTTTGTAAGTGTCAGAGCCCCTGAAATATTCATTGCTCTGGAGCTTCTGTGACAGTGTGAGCAGTGGGGCCTGTCAGCTTTGAGTGGCCTACTGGGACAAAGGCATTCAAAAGGAGAAGAGAAGCGAGAAGAAGGCGGTTTTCTTTAAGACTGGGAGAGGATCGCACATGCAACGTGTGAGGCACTGCTCATATTTCTGCTAAGGGCTGCTGAAAACACTGTTTAAGAATACGGAAGTGGGTTCCCTTGCTATCCAGATAACTTTCTCAACAGCTCGCTCCCGAAACTCACCTTTACATCAGGCACCTTCATGCGCGTGCCCTCTTTGCCCACAAAGATGTCGTCTATGTCCACCAGCAGGTAGCGCTCCAGGGACAGCGAGAGCCTCTTCCCCGTCAGAAATGCCACAGCGTCCACGAACACCAGCTTGTGCAGCCAGAAGACCAGGTTGTTGCCGAACAGGACCCTCTGGATGCCGTCGTGGAGCCCCAGGTCCTGCACCACCGAGGGGAGCAGGGCGGCGTTCTGCCCCATGGACGCAATGCTCTCCGCCGACTGGGTCTTTGCCAGCAGCACGGGCTCGTATGTCGAGTGGTTGGACTGGAAAACTGTCCAGTCATCCCCCGGGAGAGGACCTGGCAGGGGCTGTCCGGATCGAGTTATAAAGAGCAGAGGGGACTTGGGGTTGACCGTGCAGTCCTTCAGACCCAAGTTAGAGTGCAGGAAGAGGGGGAAGCCTTTCAGCTGTGCACTGAGCAGACTGTTTTCGTTGGCCTGATGAGCAGACAGACAGAAACAAGGGAGAGAAATCAGCCAAATTCATCACACACCAGAGTGATGAAGACAGAAACGTATAAGATAATTCCCGCAATTTCTCCAATCATGTGTGAAATAAGCAATGTCAGGCCCACTCAGATGTGAACGCGTGAGGCAGCTTCTACCTGCTAAGCTCAATCTGCTATGCTCCGAGATTGCAGTCAAAACGAATCACCTCCTGCCGTGTCCTCTAAGATTCAAAGGCGGCGGGTTCGGTGATTATTCATTGAATATTTTTCCCCTCTCGCATTTGTCATTCCCTCCGTCTCACTCCCACCACTCCAGCCCAGGATATACAAATCCCCCTTTCTCCGGCTCTTTCACTTCCGTATCACTTAAAATTGCACCACTGTGAGCGTGGGCGTTGGTGACAGCATCATTAAGCTAACGCTGACATGTACTGGGTGGCGTCCAACCGTAGACAACACCCAGTTTTGTGCATTGCAGACACCAACCAAAAAACAGATGTAGTACAACAAATACAGTCTCTTCTTTCTATTTTTCCTTGAAATTTCTTTACTTACTTTACTTTAGGTGCCACAGCTGATGTGGCTGTATATGTTGTGAAAATCCAACATGTAAAAATAATTCAATAAAAAGGTAATCATATTTATTTTCCACCAAATCAGAAAATAAATGATGCCATTTGTGTTTCCTTTAATACATATTCATATTTTCACCCCGCCTTTCATTCTGTTTGCGAACTACTTCATGGATTTCCATAGAACTTGGCAAAGAAAGATCCCATTAGCTGTGTGTGTGGGTGGAATGGGATAAAAAGTTGAATCCTGTTTTTTTTTTTTTTTTTTTTTAAACTTTCATTAACATTGTAAAATATTCAAATGTTGAAATTTTATGGATGTTGATGAGAAGACTCATATTTAGAGTCATATTTCTTTTAGGGAGGTGGAGTTATGTGCTCTGGTACCATTCTAGTTTAACCCAATATTGTAGTTGAATAAAACTGAATGTTATATTCTTTGCAACGTCTTGACTGGGCGTACCTAATAAACTGAACACTATGTTGCATCGACTCCATGTGAATCGTTTTGTGCAGCGAGCAGAGGTCTGTGGCGCGTCCAGGTTATTTGGATGTACGACCTCGCTCCCCACCCCCCCCCCCCCCCCCCCCCCCCCCCCCCTCCCGGTACATGGTAAATCCCACCAGGCTTTCCTGACCTTCACCTACGCTGCCTGACATCTCTGCACCACCATCTATGCCTCCATATCTCCCTCTATATTTTTTCCATGGCTCTGAGACGGTGATTAAATCCATAAGACCTGAAAAGTGGACTTGGGCAAACAGGCTCAGCTAAGGATTACTGGCAGAGAAAGAGAGAGACATAGAGGAAGAGAGGAGTGAATATCCGGCGCAAATAAAACAAAAGGAGAGAAACAAGGAAAGAGAAACCTTGGCAAAAAGAGTGAAGGAGGCCTGACGACAGAAAAACAAGAGAGACTGAAAAGAAGAAAAACAGTGCAGTGAGATTGAGGCGGGTCCTGTGAATCCTCAGAGACGGAGCAGCCAGATGGACAGGGCAGAAGGTGTGAGGGAGAGGAGGGAGAGGAGAGAGGGAGGGAGGCAGGGGGAGTGTGCTGTTGTCCTAACCTTGAAGAAGCCAATGATGCCCACTCCATATTCCACACAGTATTTGTCCAGCAGCTCTCGGTTCCAGGCGTCCAAGTTGACGTACTTGAGGATGTTCTCATAAATCACCAGTGTGAAACGCCCACGCTCTTTGTCCGTCAGCGTGGGCATGTCCCCTTTACCGGGAGATATCTCAGTCCGGTACCTGAACCGGCCGGACTCCAGAATGGCCACAATCTCCTGACCCAGTTGAGAATACTGGCTTTCCACAAACACCAGAACCACAGGATCTGTCCTGGCCCCTCCGGGGTCCACCCCGGGGCCCCCCGAGACGCCCCGGAGAGGCAGCAGTCTGGACGGCGTGACTCTTGGGTCATCGGAGTCGGCGGACGCACCTTCGGCCCCGGACACGCCCCCTCCCGACGGCTCCAGCTCCCGCTTGACGCCATAGAGGAAGTAGGCAGAGATGCAGACGCTGACGGTGCAGAAGAGGAAGAGGAGGAGGAGGGAGGTCTGCAGGGGGAGGAGACGGACCAGCCGACGGAGGCGTGTCACACATCCCAGCATCGTCCCGTGCCCACACCGTGCCGCCCCACCAGCCCAGCAACACGCCTTGGGGGCAGTCTCTCTCACGGTGCGTAGACAGGCAGCGAGCAGCGATTAATCACAACAAAGTTAGTCTCGTTATGGAGCGAAATACAAACGGCGTTAAGGTAGCAGCTGCAGCAGCTACTGGAGAAAGAAATGAGACGGTCTCACGTTGGCTCTCCCTCATATTGCAGCGCTTCTTATGTCACCATGGCAGAGGAATGTGGGGCCTCGGACCACTGGTACACACTGACGCCTCAGAGGGAGGTTTGGCAGGCTGAGTCACTGGTGCAGAGAGATGATGGACGACTCCATCACCTGTCCATCATGCGAACCTGCCGACCATGTGTCGACTCGATTTTGCGGCGGTCTTTTGATTGGAGAATGATCTCGGGAGGAAAGTGAGGCCACGCAGGTCATCTCAGCAGCACCATTCCCTCAGGTTCGAAGCTCCTGACCTAGAAAAAACAGCGAGAGGGCGGACAATATGGTTAAATTATGAAATCGCGGCATCAGCAGCATCTATAGAAGAAACGGCATTCTGCTTTCTTTTGTTTTGTAGGTTTAGCAGCGTGTGGGAGATGTGTGCAAAGTGCCAATGCTTCAAAAGTTCACTCCAAAGTAGTTCTAGCTCTCACCTACACAAAATAAGAGCTGCCAATACCCCCCACATGCACACGCACACCCACAAAATAAATCACCCACTCATGCAGCCTCCACACAATCAATAAGCAGAATGTAAGTGACAACAAAGCCTCGGGGCAAACCAATTCCCAATTTTGTCCAGTAGTGAAGCCATCACCCGTGGGGCCGTTCGTCTTCTATTTCCCTAAAACCCTCACAGCATCAGGACTGAGATGGAAGCCGAGGAGACAGGAGAAAAACAAGCTGATGGGAGGGAAATGATCCAAGAGCCGAGGGGGGGGTGACAGTGACAGACAGACCTGGCAACAATAAGGGTCCTTCACTCCGGGAGACTACACCCCCACCCCACCCCATCACACTCAATGCACACTCCTAAAGCCCCTCGCTGCAGACTGTGGTGACATACAAAGCCTTGAGTCAGTCTTCATCAAGCAGAGTGTGAAAAGTACAAGATGCAGCATGAGACAGTGCGAGCAAGTCACTTACAAAAACATCATTTCTCCATTTAGAGGCCTGGTGGAGAAAATGAGGCCGAGCATCACACTACCATTGCATGGAAATACACTGTCGACACACACACACACACACGCACACACGTCCCTTTATAAAACCCTCGATACCACATTAGAGCAGAATCGCAACCCTCTCAACCCAGAGACATTAAACAGTGACCACCAAACCCATAAAGACTCTTCAGACACGGCGCAGACGGAAAATGGATTTGATAATGTCATCAAAGGGTTTATTAGTTTCACTTTAAAACCGGGCTTTGATTAAAGGTGAGTAACATTAAAAATACAAGAGTGGCCACAGAGAGAATCCTATGAGCAACGATCAACCATCTGACAGCGCTACAATCGATACGCTATTGATTTTACACAGCGCGATAGGAGATCATACCATACATTATTCTTAGGAGAATTCTATAAAAGGTAATCCCTGGATCACTGAAGTTATCATTCATGAACACACAGCGCTACACGGACCAAAAATCAAACTCCCATAGTGTCCCTTTAATGGGATCGAGGTCAGCGTTCTGCCGAACATCTCTGCCCCCTCTTGGCCTTCCAGCCAGGCTTAACAGGACGCCTTAAATCTCCTTGTGAGTGCAGCAGAGGAAAATCTCACTTCTTTCCCTCTGAGTCGTGTCCAAGTCTCCTCTTCCCAGGGAAGCAGAGTCTAATGTAAAGCGAGGCCGTGAAAGAAGCAGTGGGCGTTCAGAGAATGTTTGCAACGGAGCCGGCAAAAACCAACAGCCCTGGTCGCTTAAAGATCCCCCGGTATCTTGTTTGTTCATTTCACAGGAAGCCGAGGTTCGTGCCATAGCATATCAGCGTATGATTAGCCACAGGAAGTGACTGCTGCTGCACACGGCGGAGCAGAGAGGACAGCGGGGGAATAAACTTCCACCATTACAGGCTCAACTGCTGTTTCAGGTTACCTGGGCAAGGAGACAGAATCTGAGGCAATAACTAATTAGGTCTGCCACTCAAGGACTTGCGCACAGCTAATAATTTTCATCACTGACTAATCTGCTCGCTATTTATGAATTGAATATGTTCAGTTTGTAGACGACCATCCAGCATGTTTGCCAAAGCTACGATTACACAGACTGCATGTTCTGTCCAGCCTTGCTGGAGGCTACTGATGAGATGCAGGAAAAGTTCCCTAATTGACAAAAAGTGACACATTTCAAGATGGTTAATTTATTTTCAGTTTTGTTTTATTTAGAACTCAACAATTTACCATTTTGGCTGACAAGAGTTGTCAGGATTTTTTATTTTTTTTTGCATACATCATGATGTTTCCCTGTCGTATTGTTGACTGCATTCATGATGCCATAATGATTTGAGAGCATTTTCTTCTTAATGATGAATCAGAACAAAGTTACTCGAGCTCTGCCTCGACTTTCAACAACACTGTTGACATGGCCTGGGAGCAGATTAACAAACACAGCAGGGACACAGAAAGGCTCGTTTCTTGCCCAATTTGCAGCAGTGATGACGGCCTCCCAACGTTGACCTTCAGCCTGTGATGCAGAGAGCGACAACTGAAGAAACAAGGGAGGGGGGGGTGTGTGTGTGTGTGTGAAGCTGGCCAGAGTGAGGCGAGCAAGAGAGGAGCTGGCACTGCAGGGCCGAGGCCTTAAGTGTAAAGCAGGGAGATCAGGCTGGCTAAATAGAGAGTGTAATACATTATACTGTAATGGAGATGAGGATATGGCACGGACTGAACAGAGTAATGGCTAATGGATCTCAAATTCCTGCTCTTCTTTCCAACCTAATGAGTCTTCTACTTGATGTGCCATATACTGCATGTAATACCTTAGGAGTGGAGACACCACCACAAATGCTGCTTCGTCCTCCTCCTCTTCAAAATCATAGATGTGAAA
The DNA here is from genome assembly GCA_016785235.1 of Pseudorhombus dupliciocellatus. Lineage (NCBI taxonomy): Eukaryota > Metazoa > Chordata > Actinopteri > Pleuronectiformes > Paralichthyidae > Pseudorhombus > Pseudorhombus dupliciocellatus. The sequence continues at coordinate 87,801 of JAFBJW010000117.1, forward strand.
ATGCAGTGGGGGGGGGGAGAAGTGGGAGCATGAATATTTCACGTTTAACAGAAGATCATACGAGGTATATCCAGCACAAGGTAAAGAGCAGGTGTACCAAGCCCGGGACCCCTGTTTCAATCTGCCAATGAGGATCAGTGTCTTCAGTCATGCATAAAGGAGAGGCAGATGGAGACTAATGTGTATCTGATAGCCAACCTTTTCATTCTCAATGATGGACGGAGCACAGACTCAATATGAGTGCTGTAATTGCACACGTGGATTATAAGTCTCCCTAAATAGAGCCGGCAGATCGGCGGATAAGAGGCGAAATGCAAGGCCAGAAAAGGGAGATGCTCCAAAAATATTAAGTGCAAAGGGAGAAGAAAAGGATGACTTGATGCGTGATTGGTGGGAGAAATGAGCGAGAAATGCAGCCCCTAGGGCGATCATTAATCTGGTGGCTTTGAAAACATCAATTCAAATATATACCTGCTGATTTTAAAGCAGCTGAGTGAAGGTGACAGAACGCAGCGGCGGCGTAAACAATAACAGGTGACGGCCGAGAGGACGGACAGGGTGGGTGGTCAATCCCAAACCTGTTCGCTCTACATCATGGGAAGCAGGCCAGGAGCATACTGCTAGATTAATGAGAGGCGATGAGGAACAGGAGGACGGAGGCCAGTCCTCAGCTGTAACAACTCTCTGGATAAACACCGCTAAGGTTGGCCATATGTAGCCTCGCACGCCCTGTCTCCTCGCCCCCACTTCCCTCCCTCCCTCCATGACACTTCTTTTTAAAGCGTGAATAAGACCAGGTGCTACAGGGCTTTTGAGAAGAGTCAGTACATTAACGCTGCAAAGCTCGAGTCTGATCCCTTCGACAAATATACTTGTAAAGTAGGAATGGACCCTCTGAGCCCCTCGGCTCAGGGTCCCGGCCAGTACCCCCCTGCTCACCCTTGCTGCCCTGCCGCCCGATCTGTCCCTCCGCCACTGGCTGACAAAAATAAAACGATGACCCTTTGTGTTTAATCACCACAGGCCTTGGCAACCGCACGTTCTCCATGGAAACGCTGAAGTTGCCTCGTGTTCCGAGGCACAGAGAACACGCAGAAGGAAATAGAGGGGGAATGGCTAATCCACTCATAAAAAGGCTACTGTTGTTTCGGCTACTGTCACTTCTCTGCCTTTGTCTGTGTATTGATGCGCATGCACCAAAATGACTTGATCACAGCGGACACAGACCCCAGGAGACTCATTAGAAGATCTACAATCCAAATGATCTCAGTACAAAAAAAGGCACACACGCTTTGTTTGTGTTTGTTCCTGAACAAATGTGACTTGAGCTGTTGTGCAAACACTCAGGTCTTCCAAACACGAAAACAGGCTCGGGCTGACCGTTCAAACTGCTCCAGCGGGGGGCCATGGGTCAAGGTTAAATGGGTAGGAATGACGCCAGTGTAATCCCTAATCTGTAATCCTGTTAATCTCGACACTGCAAACAGTACCAAATGTGCTTATGCCAGCTCTGTTACCGTGTGCGATGCCTTGAGGGGATTAAGAAACAAGACACAATGGAATGAGAGGAGGCGAGGGCCGAACATTATTTTAAGAGAGAGGTGTCAAATGCTATGAATCTTCACTCCCACTCTTATTTTTATGGTGCATGTGTTGTTCATTTAGAGGCCTCACTAAAACCCAAGGCGGCAAACTCCATAGTTTGAGGGGCTGAGGCGGCTGTCGACAGCTACAAGAGCACACTCTGTTAGAATTCTTCTCCATGAGCAGTAAGAAGCAAAGCTAAAGCAAATTTCTGCATTTGCATTCAGCCTCCTACCCCCTCTCTTGTGAGAGATTAAACTTCAAAAAGAAAATTTTTTATATTTCTTTTGAAGCACATTTAAAGAAACAAACCGGGACATGAGAGAAGCAAGAACCCAGCTTCTTTAAGGGTTTTTTTTTTTATATTTTTTTTTACATTATTATTATTTATTTTCTTTGCTTAAGACAGCCCTGGCAGTTATCAATATAGAGTCAATCTGAAATTTAAATTCCATTTCATGTGTTCATTGTGCTGGTTGTGATTTAAGGCCCAGGCTGTGAAACAGTGTGGAACGTGTGGTGGTGAATCCTCACTCCGGCTGCTGCCTCTTACCCTTCAGCAAATCTGAATGCCCAAGCAGGCAGTTTCATTTTAGCTGCAAACATTTACACCGACACTTCCCTCTCCCCCTCTGTCTCATCAATTCATTTCATGCCACTGCATGAAGGACAGAGGACTCGGGAGGAGAATATAGTTTTGCCTTCTAATTCTCTAGAAAGTGACTTTCAGACCATTTCCCCTACCAAACCATGCGGCTGAATTATCACACCATTTTTCACTACCTCAATTTACTGTCCCCAAGACTGAGGCAATTTCACAGAAGAGAAATGCCTTTCCTCAGCCCGACCGTGCCCCTCCAATTACATCTCAAGGCCCCACTTGAAGACCTCGATCGCAGCACTGTCATAATTAAAACGACTGCGCTGTTATTCGTCGAGACGCTAATGGGACAAAGAGGCAGAATCATCTCCAAATCCAGACAAAGCAGTGCAATCTTTTCCCAAAGAGCAATTATGAAATAGAACGGAAGACAGCACAAGTGTGTTCAATGACAAGTGGGACAGAAGCGGTGCTATCTCTGTGCATCCTCCGGCAGACAGCGCAAGATCCCACCTTCAGACCTCCATTAGAGGTATCAAGACGGATCTTCACATAAGCCAAACAGGCACAGGCATAATGGCACAATCACTCATTCATATCATGTGGGGATGATTAGGACCAAGATGAATAAAAACAGAGGGCAGAGAATAAAATATACATGGCACTCTCTGAGTCTTTTTCATCTTAGATAAGACTCCCAAACCTCTCGTCCTCTTCAGATCTGGGCTCTGGAGCAGAAGCTATAGGGACAGGAGGGATGTGAGAGCGTGAGGTGGTGTGAAATGGATTACCTCACAGTGGGAGAAGCTGAGTGGATGAGCTGTGGGGGCCACTGGGAAAAATGTGGATGTGGTGGGGCGGAGACTAAGCAAGGACGGGTCGTCAGGGAACGAGAAGAGAGATGGAGACTTTCCTCAACGGTATTAACCCCCCCCCACCGGGCTGAAGGGAAGAGTGGAACCATCATCAATAGCCCTGGCCACCTCCATACAGCACATATAAAGAAGTGCACACACACGTATATATACACATAAACACCTCCTGCTGATAACAACCAGCAGCTCACTACCACAGTTTATCTATTTATAGACACTGTGCCCCATTTACAGGCACAGGGACACTGGATCTGTAAGTTGAGAACACAGAGAGCATCATTTCTACACTATAGCCATTTATTAGTCGTGATGAGAGAGACAAAGAGACACACAAATTGTTGCAGCGAGGTGAAGCTCCATGAGTCATTATTCACACGTGATGACAGATCCAAACAGCCGAGGTGCCGCGTACGAATCTAGCTCGGCGCCGTCGTCAGTTAGCACCTGTTGGAGGTAAGGCCAATATTTTGGGGCTTCCGGCGTTAAACAGGCGTATCAAGGCCGAGGCGCAGTCTTGCGATCGCTGTAAGCCGTTAACGGTTGATTCCATGAGTTTCTCCGCACAGAATAAAAGCACGTACCTTTTGTAGGTGTTTTAATCCAGATGACATTTTGGCTAATCCTCCATCAATGGCTATTTGCATATGAATACGGATAAATTCATAAGGTCATCTGGACCGATGGCCTGCAGGCAACCGGAGTTTGCACAGACGTGACTGAGGGTTGTCCATCACACAGAGATTCTGCATATTCACACACAGCATTTGTTTGAACATCAATTTGGTTCATGCGATTCCCCGCCGGATAGAGCAATCAGCCACGTAAGAGGAGAGCGCACTGATTAAGCCGAGGATGAAAAGAAACAATTGACCCCAGTTCGATGCCCGTGCAAATGATTTCCTCTGAGTGACAACGCAGACTATTAGCCAGCGGCCGCCCGAGCCAATGTGTCACTGACATAAATAACTGTAGCTTTCATTCGTCTTTTTGACGGTTTGACATCATGCATATGGATGTCCCGTGGTGTTGAAATTACACCAGTGGCATATTTATGTGGGGAAATTATAGGACAAAACTAAAAGCAATGGATTACGCCACCAACACCCCCCCCCTCCCCCAACCCGACCACACTCTCACTTCCTTCCTGCTAAAAATTAAATCATACACTTCCCTGAAAAAGTGTGAGCTCACTCTATTGGGTTTGCGAAAGGAGAAATAGGCTTGTAGTGTCTCGGACAGCCAACGCAGGGTGCAGGGAGGAAGGGGTTGGTCATTTATCACTTTTGTCAGCCCGGTGGAAAGGGGAGGTGGAGCAGAGGGGGCTTTCATATAAATTGAGTGTAGGTGGAATCAATGTGGCGTTGTTGGCTGGAGCGGGGAGGGGTGAGGGAGCCGGATCAATGCTGCGGGGAGTGACTGTTTGTTCCCTTTGTTTATCTACCGTCATCTCAGGATGCTGCTGAAGGACAAGGGAGCGCGGCGGGCAGCGCAATGTCTCCGATGGGACCGAGAATTCGTAATGGGTCTCCACTTCTACAGACAACAGACATCAGTCAGACGTGAAAGCCGTTCTCTCCGTGTCTGTGAGAGTGGAAGTAAATGTTCCGGGGGGGGGGGGGGGGTGGGTTCTAGGGGGGGTTGTGTTCTAACGGGGAGAGGCAAGTAGAGTAGAGATAACAGCAGTTGTCAGTGTGGTTTCATTTCACGCTGCGGGGTCTGCCGATCACATCAACTGCCGATTCAGCGCAGGAAACCAATCCACGGAAACTCTGACTTAAGCACAACAGTTTTATTAAGACTGCTACACCTGCGGCAGGGCGGCAATAACAGATCTGCTGACCCGACGTGAACCAGAGATGCTATCGAGCGACAATAAAGCTCACGACGACCGCAGATGAATAAAAGACGACGATCAAACGAATGATAATACCAGCGGCATTCTGTAACATGGGCTGCAGCGCACATAAACAATTCAACTGTCCAATTTAGTCAATCGGTCGGCGAGAGGCTGAGAGAAAAGAGCCGAGCAGAGGATGTAACATGGGCCGTAATGAGGATAAGTACAATTCCTGCTCATGAAATGATGATGAACTCGATTCAGGAGGCGGCCCAGTGAATTACAGGAATTATTATTGCCAGAGGAGCCCCTACCTCTCTTCCTCATCCCCCTTCCTCCCTCCCTCCATCACTTACACCTCCCTCCTCCATCTTCCCTTCTTTCATGTCCAGATAAGAAGCGGCCCACACTGATCCGACTGTGATTCGCGCAGCAGAAATGCGTCCCCATGGGAAAATCAGGGTGCGGTAGAATAGCTGACACAAGAGATGAGATTCTGGTTTGCTGCCCATATTTTTGCCTGCAAGATCAAACAGATAGGATTTTTCCTCCCGCATGAAAAACGCACTCACGATCATCAGCTCGCCTTTCAAAGCACAATCAGGAAGTACAGATAAACGGCTGCGAGTGGAGCTGTGTTCAGAGGGCTGTATACAGTATGTTTTACATAAACAAACAGCACACACTTGACACATGGTCCATCGAGGTAATTGCAGGCACTACATTCGTGAAAACTCCCAACTGCAGAGAAATACCCAGCCTCACGATTGTCTCATTGCAACAACAATAATTACACTCCCGACTGCAGCTCCACACATGAATCCTATTGCAGCTCCTGTGGACTTTATTTTATTAGGCTGAGCTCTGACTTTCTCTTGTACCTTCTGCTTTCAGTCAACACGACCAGTCAACTTTCAAGTGAAAGCTGCTTTTCCAAAATGACAGCGTTCAGCCACACTTAATTCACATTATAATGCAAAAACATAAAATATCTGCATTATATATCAAACATATTATAGGGGGGAAAATTAAGCTTAATTAAACAGTGAGTGTGTATCGCAGCTGTGGGAAAGCTGCGCTCAAAATCTGACCATCTCTGGCCCGAGGACGCCAGTGTGAAGGCCACCAAAGGGTCTGGAGCAGTTCTTGTGACTCTGCGGGGTTTCATGGCTGAGGGATGGGAAGACAGAGTGTTCAACAACAGTTGCCTTGGTGATTAATCAGTCACTCTCATTGGCAGGAAAAAAAAGCCATAGTTAAAAAAAAAAAACACAGTGACATGACATCTCAGCTTGTGTTTGTCTGGAGGCAGCCTGTGGTAGAATTCAAAACGAGGCTGATTTCATTACGAGGAGACAAAAATATTAGCTTTATGGTAGAAATGAGGAAGATTGCAAAATGGATGAGAAAACCTGCTTTGGATTGACGGAAAAACTGGGACATTGACGATTAAGTGAGACCTTGAGTGCACAGATAGGATGAAAGCTGCACAGGAATGCCCCGAACACAACAGTGAATTAGCAGAAGGACTTTAAACCTGCGGTTTGTGAGGCTCACACCGCCTGTGCAGTTTTATAATAGGTCTGTATGTGCCATTACAGACCTGCAACCGTAGGCTTAAGCTCCTTTTTCACTGCCAGACTCCAGCTACGACTAAATATTAACTTAAAGGTGATGATTACCTAAACCTAATTTTTTTTGCTCCACTATTTGCACAGCCTATCTTTTGGTTTGTTATAGCGCTAATGTGGTGATATCTACCTTGCCGCGTACACAAACCAACAGACTGATGGTGTATTACATGGCTGTTTTTATTTATTCATGTGTCTCTACTGTCATTCGTGATATATTTGAAAATTCAGTGACAGCTATAGTAGCCGATCAGGAGCTGCGTTCAGCTAAAAAGATAAAAAACTAAACAGACTTGCAGTTGTAAATTGTATAATGTCCTTGAAGGTGTACTTCAATTCATAAAGGCACAAGGCCAAATACTGTCTCAATTCCCAAACTGCTCATCTCTGAAAAAGTTCTGCCAGGCAAGAAAATAATGGAAGCCATAACTCTTCAAAAACATGTCCAGAATTGAATTGTAAAGTTTATCACTCAGGGGTGTTTTTGATATTTGGTCCCAGAACATCGTCAAAGTTGGAGCAAGGGAGGGAGCGCATTCTTAAAATCCCTCACCTTTATTTTGAGACACAGGCCATCAAACTACTTTATTCAATCAAAAACAGTGTTGTTTAAATTGCAAATAAAATGGAGCAAAGGAACGGCGTATAGTTTTTTAGTGTTTGGTAATGCCGCCTGCTGCTGCTTAGTCGCCTCATATTCCCCAGAGTCAACGCGGCCCTGCCATAGCTCACCGTTCACAGCTTTAGTCTTTGCTGTCATTGCTGCACACTCTGTCTATTTCAGCCCTCCTGCCTAAGAGCACTCAAACTTCTCCTATAGCGAGCTGCCCCCCCCCCCTTGTCATCCTGGACCAGAGGGTGAGGCATGTGCAGGTGTCATGGAGCTGACAGGTCTATCAGGCTTCTGTCTACTGTGCTGGCTCTTCCCATTTCCCCCCCTTCACTGCCGCCTCTACAGCTGCTGTGCATCCTACTGTGACACCACACACACACACACATATAGTTTACGGGGGTGGGGGCTGCGTGCTTTCCGCTTTGCGGGATCATACCCACAAACCTCAGCTTCTCGTGTATATTTGTGGATATCCGTGTCACAGACTGATATGTTATACCCACGTAAAATCTAAAATCTGCTTCCTGCCACCCGTCCATAACGGGCCAGCAGCTGCCAGCACCAGTGCGGTCAAGGCGCACGCCGTCACCATAAACCCTATGCAACACATTTTTCATTTGATACGGCCCACAGCCATTTGCTCAGTCACGAGCACTCGCGTTCTCCCTCTCTCCCCCTCTTCCACACACGCACGAGGATTGGTGGTGCGTTTCATCTCCTGCTAGCTGTAACAGGTGTGCTGAAGGAAAGGAAGTGTGTGTGTGGGGGGGGGCGGGGGGGTGGTAAGCTGATCCATGGCGAACCACTCCTCCACCCATACTAAAACATCCCCAGCAGCTCCAGCTTCCAATCAGTGTGGCCGATCAATACACCCTAGCCTCAGGATATGAGTCTCCGAAGGAAACTAGAGGCACTGAGGGAGAGGCGAGCCTGCATTGATCACTAAGGGTTAATGAGACCTTTGTGCTGGCTAGGCTTTTTTGGTCTCTGGAAATAGCCGCATCAGTCAGTTAATTGATACAAATTGGTAGCACACACGTACAGAACTTGACTGCTGCTGCTGAGGATTTAATATGACTCTTCAACAGACTGTGGCCTTGTGTGTTGAGATTATCAGTACACGCTGAGGTGAGGTGTGGTAATAGCTGCTCAGTCAGAGGAGCACACGGTGCCACAATAAACCAGTGAAGGCTGAACTAGACAACCAGAAAGAAAGCAAACTGATGAATCTTTAATCTGAAAATACTGCGTACGACAAGGTTCAGGATGCCATGACATCTTTGCTCAAGTATCAATAATTCAACATCGCCTTTTCTAACCCTTTAATTATACATCAATGTTAGAATAACAAAGAGCAGGGACACTCGCTATGTTTCCTGCTGACAAAAGCCATGACAATGAAACCGGATGAGAGAACTTTAGCCTTTGGGTTGAGGGTTGAAAGAAGGCAGAAGCGTAAAAACAAAGGCCTTCGGGCTGCTTTCCTCTGCTGTCAAGCTGTCATTTATGATGTGTCCGCCTCACCCACCATGTGATCAGAGATCAGAGGGTTAACTGAAACTCTGGCCTATGGCCCTGTGCTTACATTATTCAACAGCTTGTTACAACAGCCTGCTCCCTGATCTCACACACTGGGAGACAGAGCTGGAAACTCCGGGGAGGGAATGCTGGGGACGAAAAGCCAGATTAGGGAAACGGGGGATGACAGAGAGGCAGCGGGGCCGGAGAGATGAAAGACAGGCCAGAATGAGGGGTGGACCTGAGAGATGTGGGGAAAAAAGGTAACATGAGGGAGAAAAAAAAAAAGGTGGGGGGGTGGGGGGGTGGGGGGGGGAGTCAGTGGGATGAAAAGAGGTATTGAGAAGGAGAAAAAAAAAAAGGTGGGGGGGTGGGGGGGTGGGGGGGGGAGTCAGTGGGATGAAAAGAGGTATTGAGAAAAGAGGATGAGAAAGTGGTGAAAGACAGTGAGAGAGCGGCTGACGTAAGCGGAGGGCTGTCCATCCAAATCCACCGGTTGCCAGGGGAGACCGAACAGAACCACTAAATGTGGATGTTTAACCTTTGGCTACATACATAATTTGTGAGCTCACCTCCACATTGTGTCTGAGGATCTCAAACAATATCTGTTTTATTTCTGGGCTGTTCATGGCACAGTGCAGAAAACGCCCCACAGTCCGTTTAGCTCCATTTTGATGAAACATAACAGCGAGAGAACGCGTTTTGTGATAAAAAAAAGAAAAGAAAAACAAGTCCCAGATCCACCCCTTTCTTACAGCCTCGGTGTCAATCAGGGACGGGCTGAGCACTCCAACAGGTAACCAGCTGCTTTGTACTCTTCTCTATCAGTGTTAGAATAAACACATGCGCCCAATAACAAAGCAAAACAACATCCGTCAGATGAGCGCTCAACTGACAGCGACCATGTTTTTGTGAGCACCCTGTTTATAGTCCTAGACTCACGCCGCCGCTCAGTGAGCGGGCTCCTTTGTTCATTAATTGATTGGCCTTGCCTGCTGGGCCTCAGTAACTAGGTTACACAGATCCATGAAAAGAAGAGGATTGCCCCCCCCCCCCCCCAGGGATTGCCCCCCCCCCCCCCCCCTCCGGTGAAAGGCGGATGGATAGACGACTCCAGGGAGGGAATCCAACTGTTAATATAACTAATGGAGTGCAGACGAGAGTAACTTTATTGAAATCACCCTCATCTAATTTGAGCAAGCAGCTGATGAGAGCAACAGAGGAAGGCTGGATGCCATTATGCAAGGGGTGATGTCACCGTTGCATCAAGTGAATGGGTGAGACTGCTGAAAGGTGAAGTGATGTCTGAGAGAGAGAGCGAGAGAGAGAGAGAGAGAGTGATGCTCATTATCCAGGTGTCACTGTTAAGATTTCTATGTAGTCGCACCGACATCAGCAACAAAGGAACAAGTGTTTTCCTAAAAATAATGGAGCCATGTTAGAGAGCGTGCGAGCTTGTTGAGAGTCAGATTCCATGTACCATGACACTGTCTTCAGATGTGAAATATATCTAAAAAAAATGTGTTCTTCACATTTTGCAGGGTTCCTTTTTTCATATAAGATCAATGGAGTACGGAAAACTAAGAGATGGGCTAAACTTGGGACCCTTTGGCAGAGGCCCACGCTGGAGTGGATTGGATGTCTATTTACCAATAAGCAATGCACGAGGATTCAAACAAGGCAGGCCCCAACCAAAGGACCACCATGATTCTGACTTGAGATTTACAGAGGCATTACAAGCTCCTTGCAAAGAGTAAACATCTTGCCCCGTTTTATGACTGCTCCAATAACAGAGACGGAGACATGCTGTGCCCACCCTGTCTACAGAGGCCACAACAGCTGAACCAACGGATCTGTATCTGCCCAGCATAACTCAAGCGCCGAGCACACGACGTGTCCCTCAGGTGACAGCGCTGAGACCTCTGCGCAGGCAGGCAGGGCTGTGGGCAATGTGAGCTTTTGCCAGTCAATACAGGGCAGGAGCGCTGCGTGGGTATCTTTGGCAATAGGTCAGAATCCAACACAAAATCAAACATGGCCTTGGGCAGCCTTTTAAAAAAAAACAACTTCCAGAGTGTGACTCTGCAGAAATTTCTGCTGGCATAGTACTTCTTAACCCAAGTGGCGTGTGACAGCTCGCAACATAATCTTAATATATTATTTGATCTACCCGCCCCTGAGCGATGGAGGAGTCATAATGCATTACGAGCTCCACTGAGGCTCAGGACCCCGAGCGGCAGAGCAGTTTGACCACTCCTCGCAAGAGACGACTCTGCGGGTCACGCGAGGACAGCGCCGCGGAGATGAGGTTAATATTTCTGTCCCCCGTCGCCAGAGGGAGCGGGCCGAGGGGAAGAGGAGTAAAAGGGGGCAAAAATGAAAAGGAAATTTCACTTGCATTCCTAGTTGAGACTTTTAATTACTTGGCAAATTGCAAGGTAAAAAGCAGTCCATCTCCTCCCGTCCGCCGCCTCCCTCTAATGGCGTTGTCTTTAAAACCTTTATCACTAATTCATTACTTCTGATTTTCCAGCAGCGAGGGCTGAAGCTTTGTCTCCGCTCTAATTGAGAGCCAGTGGCTTCAGGCTCTAATCAGTCAAACTTACTAACAGCTTTCCTCAGGGGAGGATGAAGTCAAAAACAGCACTATTGTATCAGTGGGCTACTTGAAATGTGTGCAACTTCAAATTACTTTAATTTCAGCCTCTCCAGATGGTGATTTGTGAGAGCCTAAAATGTCAGGCAGTAATGAAGGTTGAGGTCCCCCCCCCCCCCCCGGGCCCCCCCCCCCCCCCACAGTTGTCTCTTACCAGGGAGTGGATGTTGTCATTATGCAGCGCGACATTCAAAGAATAAGTCTCATATTGATGTTTTTGGAGTAACTTTCACAATCTGCTCACTCAATTAAAAGAAAGCAATTTTCCTTTTCCTTTTTTTTTGGGGGGGGTGCATTACGTCCCACTCCGTCTGGCTTCGCCCCCAGCGCTCCCCTCACACATGGAATCGTACACAAGTCTAATTAGCTGTGTCGTGTCCCTTGATGACGCCGCCATTTCCCAACCACCGCAACACTAATATCAAGCTCCACATCAACACAATTAGGTGAAGTGTGAAATGTGAGGAATGTTGTCACTCATCACCTGTTTCACTGGGGCACACAGACAAAGTCGCCATCTGCAGGTGGGGGGGGGGGGTCACTCAGCAGGTGTACGTGGCAACTTTCGGTTCTAGAGAATTCGACATGGCTGGGTTTATTGTTGGAAGTGGACGTGATAATAAGGAGCCCAAAGTTCTGATCAAAGTCAGACTGCTGTTTTCTGTGCTTGCCTGTTCTTACCAGGTCAGGGTGACTGTCAATTAAAAAAAAAAAAAAAAAAAAAAACCTGCTCAAAGGTTTTAAATAAAATTGCAGGTTTGTGTGTCCATGGTGATAACAGCTCACCCACACTGACAGTTTTCATTCATTTTATCAAAAGGTACTGATAACCTTTGTTGGGGCGTCTGAATGTTTTAGACCTTTGCACTCAACCTAAGTGATTAGATTAGGCAGTCAGTGAAAAGACAATATCATTCGGTTAAAGCTGCGCAGAGCTGATAGCAGTGGAATGAGAATGTGTGAGGTTTATGAAATAAACCTTGGTTTTGACTGAGGCGGCTTCAGACATGAAGTCTTTTATGTATGAACACAGCAGGATCGTAAAAGTAACATCAACACATCGCCTCACTCCATTCTGTGGATGTTTTACTCAGAGGCTGTTACAAGTCACGCAGGCGCGCGTTCTCAGACAAACTTTGGGGAAATGAACACAGCTCAGAGAAGCAGTGGTGAGTTTTTAGCTGAATCTGAAGTCAAAGAATGCCATGTTGATGCTTCCATGTCAACTAAGTTCTCCACCAGCCATCTCAAGGGGCCAGTGCTTAAGAAAGTCAGGAGAGACAGGCATCCTTACAGTTTAACTGGAGCCTGCTGAAGACAACCCATTGTTTCAAATTGCTTCCAGATGCTGCGTGCTTTAAACCGTTGCAATTTCTGGCCACGATTTGTCATTCTTTCAGTTAATCTTGGACTTTCTATTAGTTCCCATCAGCCAAGACACCACCCAGTGCAGTGTCAGTGTGCAAGTGAACTTCTGCAACCTAACAGCGGCTACTTTCTCTTTTGTTACAAGAAAATCATTCGACAACTTCTGCAAATGATCTCAAATTAAACCAGTGAACACAACCAAGCTCTGATACACAATCTAAGAAAAAAAAATTCCACAATCCCCCATGGTTCTCATGGTGTTTAATAAACGGCTTGTTTATGCCAAGAATACATTTCTCAAAGAACAGTGAGTGTTTGTCGTTTCATGGAATGTTTTTTTTGGCAGGTTCATCTTACAAAAATTGCATATGAGGCTCAGAATCGAAAATCTACTCAGCAGATGGACAACGTTCCACCACGGTCAACATGATCTATGACAAAACATGGCCAGTTGCACTAATGACGTCATTAATTAAAAAGGCACAATTTGTCATGCAAATCTAAACCGGAGAACAGCCGCCTCATCATTACAACTAAAAAAAAAAAAAACCCAGCAGTGAAGTGGAACCTGCCATAACTCATTCATTAACAAGACATACACTGAGCAGCAACACAGCCCGGCGATAATGCTCAGTCATGGTGTTTTGTTTACATGCGAGCATTAGCAGCTTGAATAATGACTTGATTATTTCATGTCAAATCATTTTTCAGTGAAAATGGTGCCAGCTTTCCAAACTTTCCGGCGACTCCGAGAATAGTTTGTTCAAGATCAGCAAAAGCCCCATACGTGTATGTGCCAGAAGGAGATGCGACATCAAGTCCTGCCGTGTGTTGAAAATAACCTTCAAAAGTTGTTGTTGCTTGCTCCCAGTGTGAAGTTTTCATTTATACCTTCAGACCACCTTAAAAAGGCCCCCCCCAACAGGGAAAACTCTTCTCCCCTGCACAAAGAATTGACAGGGACAGGGAGACAGGGATGTCCTTAAGATTGGACAGGCTGTCAGATGACATTAGAGCACATAGCAGATATTTACAGCTTTCTGGAAACATCTGTAGCCTCGTAAAGGACTGTCAAGCAGGCAGGGTAAACAACATGCATACTAGCATCTCACACCCCCATGCTAACCGGGCCTGTCAATCACATGAATCAAGCAAGAGGCTGCGATTCAGATGTGGATGAAAGAAGCTGGTACAACAGCCTGGCACGCAGCTCCACCGCATGACTGAAACTGCACCAATTAATTGCAGAAAGAAAAAAAAGAAAAAAAAAAAAAAAAAAAAGTAGAGATTGAAAGACACAAAGAGGGAGACAACAAATGTTCGTCTAATTGAGATGTTTTGCTCTGAGAACATCCGCTGATCATTTGCTGATCGCTCGACGAGCAAGTTCAAAAGTATGGAAGACAAGAAAGAAAAGAAAACCAGAGAGATGAGAAATCTGTGACTAAGCAGACACATAAAGAGCAGAGAAGAAAGCACGCAAAGTGGGAAACAAGAGAGCAGGAACAGAGAAAGCCAAACAAAAGACAACAGAACATAGTCGGTACACTGTGGAGTCGAGCACAACACTGGAACAGGCTGTAATTGTGTTGTGCGGGACTGACCCCAGCGCATCCCAGCAGGCATTGCATGATGAATGGGCCTGGCGATGACTACATCCCACTTCCCTCCACCTCCTCCTCCTCCTCCTCACATGCTCTTTTCTCTCCCTCTCCTCCTCTGTCACCACTATTAGCCCTCCTTCTGTCCCTCCCTTCGCTCCCCTCCTTTCCCCAAAAACCCCACTCTTTTCAGCTGCTGCAATCCCACAAGATTAATTTGCATTCAGTGCACTTAGTCTACGTATTGTGTGCTGACACAATGACATATTACAGTGCACAGCACACCTATTAAACATATAGTCGAGCTTGAGGGGCAATGCTTTTTTTTGCCAAGTTGGTTCTAATCGAGTCCAAATGTAGAGCGAGAAGCGTGGTAGACGCATGGTACGTCTTGATCGGCTCTGAACACAGAGAGGCACTGACACACGAGTCACAGCGGAATCATTACAGGAACAGTTAGATAACCTCGATTAATGATTCACTAGACCCAAACTAATAAACTGGGTCAGACTGTGTTAGCAGTGGTAGAAAGAGCAAGGAGACCTTCAGGTTAGACTGCTTGAGAAGGAATAGCTGCAGTGAGAGTGATATGGGGGGAGAGGGAGAGAAAGAAAATTAAAAAGGAGGAGGGGAAAAAAGCGATTGAGGTGTTGGTGTTATTCCGCGACAGACCCCGAGGAAAGAGACAGTAACGCATGGGAAATGGGCTTTTTCCTCCAGCTTTCTTTGCTCCCGTCGTCGTTCTCTGTCGTGCCCATGTCCAAGGGGTGCAAAAGAAGGAGACCAAATTTAATTTGCTACACCGTCTCTAGCCATCACCCTTCGTGCCTGGGGGGGGCAAAAGAAATGGATTCTGTAATTTTTAAAAGCTCAGTGAAATAAAGAAATAAAACGGGGCACTCATGGAAAGGCAACAGAGACAATAGCACAGGGGGTGGTGGAGGGAAATGAGAGCAGAGTTGGAGGGGAGCAGGTTGTGGGGAGGGAGGGCAGAGCGTTACGCACGCCAGATATTAACTGTATGCTGATCATAAACCAGCTCAGAGGCTGGGCCATCTGGGGAGGCCACGGGGTTACTAAAACAATCAGATTAAGGTGCCGATAGCAGCCACTGCTCCCAGTGCGACGTCCAAACATGGAGGTGGCTGAGGGGTTAACAACCCATTACCTCACTTGGTTGAGAACCCCGAGGGAGACGCAGTATGGGGTTGTGGTATCAGAGCGCGATTCTTCCTCAGAGCCCAGAGCACACCTTTGGGCTGTTAGTCAACAAAGCGCCGCTCAGCAGAGTGACATCAGCACAGAGCCGAGGCCCGTGAGCCAGAGGAGACTGAGGAACCAGGCTGCAGAGGACTGAAGACTGGGGAGGCAGTGGACTATGTGGGAGTCACATTACCCCCCTGTAGCTCCTCTCTACCTGTCACAGGAGCACTTTGAGGACTCAACAGTGAAGCCAGAGACTTGACAACTTCAAACGCCTGCTTTGCTGAGGAAGATCAGAGGCAGCAGAGGGATAAAGGAAGAAAGAGGGATCTAAAAAAGCATCAGACTTGCTCAAAGTGTAGCCTCAACATTGTGTTGAGGGATTTCTTGAATTTCATTATCAGATTGAGTCAAAACGAACTCAAATTCACCCACTGTAGAAGAAAACAAGAGGGGGCCTCCAACCGGGCCCATTGAGAACCAATGAGCTCTGGATGGACTAAGGCAGAGGGCTGGGGTGGGGATGAGGGGCATTACGGAGAGAAAACAAACACAGACCTCTGTCCAGCCACACACAGTGCGGCCCAGACACCTGTGACCCATTCACCAAACACATCCGGCCACTTAACACTGCGCCAAGGGGGTAGGGTGTTGTTTGCGTTTGCAGGCCTGCACATCCCACTATGGTTTCTTTCGTTTTGCTTCTTCAGCCAAACAACCGCTGAGTGCCTCTGTATGGACCAAATGCTTGCAACTGTGGCAGGTCCCACTGAGAGCAGCCAGCCGTTTCACCACCTGACCGTCACGACTGACCCCGTTTGAAGCGGCACCCCACCCTCTGAATAAAACCGTTCAAGATCTGGCAGAATAAAGCTCATTCGTCCTGCTGTCATTTGCAGTCTCTGAGCCCACCTCCTGTCTAGGTGCCCCAGCCGCATTTGGACTGACCTCTGGGTTGCCAACACCTGTCCTGCACAGACAGGGACAGCCGCACACACACACACACACACACAACTCCCTACCACCCAGGATAGATGAGAGACAGCAGGCTGGGCAGACACTGCACCGCCTCGGATCAGTGGAGGGGGATACTCTTGGAGCTGCCAGAAGCTAAGGCTCGGGTCAGCACCATTACAGTTCTTTCCACCTCAGCAATCCAAAATGGAGAAGTATGCCATCAGCTGTGGTCAGTTTGCTACGGTGGATTCACCACGCCTCAATGCAATTTAATGAATTGAAATAGAGATGACCCGGAACCCTGGCAATGCATTCGTAGTTTCCACCCAAAGTCAGAAAGGCAGGCAGAGCTGTTTAGATGTTGAGGATGTTCCCATGGCACAATGCTTTGTTTGCAGTGAGGCCAAATGCACTCACAGATGGGAGCAGAGTGGGCACCAGATGACTTTCTGTGTTGTGGTGGCCTGGTCTACTTTGGGGCTAAGAGACCGGGGAGCGAGGGTAGAGAGCTGCGGCACTGGACACCAGATGCCCTGCTGAAGTTTACTCAGCTCTGATGTCCTGGTGGAATGCCATGACGGCCCGGCTCTGCTCTCCAGCATCAGGACAGAGAACACGAGGAGCGCATCACAGACGTGCCTCTTTTTTATAATCCATCGGCGTCTGCGTCGTGGATAACAAGAACCGCTGTGATCGTGAGCTGCAGAAAACCCAGGAACGTCTATGTGACCTTATGTATGTGCTCACTTGCCAATCACGACACGTAGTGCAAACACAACCTTTAGCCAGTAAACACTAAACACGGGTTTCCTGACAGCTGTGATCTTGTTTAAGCGTCGGGAGGAACAGTCACACACAGTGCAAGCAAAGGCCACTGTTGCCAAGAGAAGGACACAAGCATCCAGTTAACAGTTCCATCCAGTTAACAGTTCCATTCAACTAATACATTATATCATTATACAACTCAGAGCAATCCTCATGTACCATCATTACTATATAAGAGACAAATCTTTCAGGTTCAAATATAAATTCCTATCAGTCTGGCTTTGAAGAGGAAAATAGCCTCACTCTTCTACTCAGATGTGCGATCCGAGACATTTGTTCTTGAACAGAACGAGTGTCTAAGAAAAACACATTTTCACATTTTCCACTAAAGTCTGCTGTACATGAACAACAACAACAACATTGTAAACAACTTGAGGCATGCGTGAGTCGGGGTGTACACACATCAGTTCTGCACAAGTTATCTGTGGTCCAGTCAGACCCAGTGGCGGCCGCCAGACAACTGGGTAAACATACAGCCCCGCCGCTCCCTCCCTCTCTGCTCACCACCTGTCTGCCCTCTATGCTCATTCGGAGCTTTTAGCACCATGCCATAGGTCCAGGGATGTCCGGCTAATGTCCAACAGATCAACAGATGGACAGTAACTTACACTGGCAGAACAGCCTTCGTCACAGATTTCCTTTTTCTGGTGATAATGGCCAAACTCTGATACCGATGCAACATGCTAAGAGTTTCTGAGTAGAAATAAAGAACAAGTCCCAAAGCAACACTGAGGCTTCAAACAAACACATCACTACCTGGAGTCTGGACGAGAGGCCTCTGAATCACGAAATGGACAAAGGAGATTTAAAAAAAACATCTACATATCAGATGACTGATATGTATGCACTTATGTGGATGGGGTTAGAATATCCTGCAGTGAAGTGGTGCGTTCCCATTATTGCATCTCTCCATCTCTGAAAATGGCTTCATTAACAGACCAGTGCTGAGAGCTCCCTCGCCGAGTGTATGAGCGTGCCGTACCCCGAGGGTCCGCCGGAATGGCTGAGGTGAAGTCCATTAACACCCGGCAGCTTGTTTTTTGACCACAAAATAAAACAGGGTATTTTTTTTTTCCTGTGGCAGCAGCAGTATAAATAGCTTTTAGCTCATGGGTTAGGGAGGACATATTTCTAGGGTCAAGAACTCCATGAGGAAAACTGGACCCACAGATTGGCTGCCGGTGCTGGTCTAGAAATGGGTGACTCTGTAAGATCTTAGGGCCAGTGAAGGATCATGCCCCAAGAAAATGGCTTCATGTCTCAACTTGTCCAGAGACGAGCCCAGCAGGACTTTTTTGGGTTATTCATCATCAGGGATTTAAGTGTCTTAAATTGTATTAAGTAAAATAGCTGAGGCTCAACAGAGAATAATGTACCAGACACAAAAAAAGGGTTTTCCTACTTTGTCATTCATTGTAACTTGTTAATAATGAGAGTTTTTACTTCAAGTGTTTGAAAGCTTGTAAATCTGTTTCTAAATGGTCGTAAGGGGAGAGTGGCATGTCTTCTTCAAGGGATAAATCCATATCACACATAACCCGTCCTGCTCCTCTGACATCCTTCCCAATCCCTCCAGGCGACCAGAGCGGGCTACCTCTGAGCCTATGACATAGCTCTTACTTTCCCAGAACTTATGCTCCAATCATGTGTCACCTGATGAAACACTACACCCCAGTCACCATTATTCGTCTGGATACAGGAGCCTCTGGAATGTATCAGATTCCTGCCTCAGGGGGTGAGCACCTTGGAAACATGGTCCTACCTCCACCGGCAGCTAGCCTCAGCAGCTACCCCCTCTCCCCCTCTTGGTCCATCCCTCCAATCATCAGAATTCCACTGGAGGCCTGTTTGATTTACGACGCCTCACTGCCCATCTAACAAGTGCTCACATTTTAAAGGTACATATCAACAGTAGCACTTCACGTGAGGGATATTTAAGAGCTCAGTGACTGTTCTGCAGTCGCCCGCTGGCCCAGGCTCGAGCAGAGATCACATTAAAACGCTCCCCTTTTGCCCCTAACCACTGTTGATGCTGGGCCATGCCTCTATCAATGAGCGGAAGCACCAGAGCTCAACTACAAATTTGAATTGAAAACTATTTTGTCCTATCTCCCCTCGCCAGAGAGCAACAGTTGCGGTGTACAGTACTCAGGGCTGTAGTATTGAGTATCTGTGAGTCACTGGCCTGCGTAATTCAGTCTTGGGAATTATGACAGTGGAAAATCATTTCCCTGGGCTTGGGATAGGAGGCCATGGCTAATCGTTCAGTAATCTGATCTGCCTGCATACTGTAGCATTCAGCCGAGCCGCTAGCCTAGCCAGCCATTCACACATGTGGACACCCCCGGTGCCTGCCAACTATCTGATGGAGGCTAGTACTATTCAAAAACAACTCTCCAGGTTTTCCTGAGGATTACAGATGCTATCGGATAATTTGGTAATACTCAGCTGTGCTCGGCTCTATAGAATGTATTTACTCTGCTGCTGCGCTCCAATATCCCTCACGGTTGCACAGACCAATCAAAAAAATGCAACAGCCGCATTCCAGACAGAAAACGGTACCTCAATACAAACTTGATACTTTTACGTGCCGTAATGGTACAATCTGCCTCTCGCATTCTGGCATATCAATCTCAAAAAAGGGACTTAATCAGGAAACAACAGAGGTCGCTGGTTAAACAGCAGGATATTTTGGGTCCACATCCCATTGTAGGTTCCAGTGTCGAGTGGAACCAGTGGTCTTTGTCATAGTGTATGAATGAGAAGAACCATAGGGAGCAGAACTGTGTCACAAAGCAGTGCTTATACCCAACAGAGAGGGTTTGGGGAGGGGGCGCCGAGTTTTGGAAGGATGCCTGGTTTCAGCCCCACTCTAGAGAGGTCTGCTGTCACCCCCCAACACACACACACACGCACACACCGGCTACAAGGGGCACTGACATGGAAAAATAAAAGAGCCGACATGTGTTGGCCTCCGCGGTTTCCCAACAGTTGTCTTGTTTGGCATCAAATGTGACGGTATAGTTGCTGCAGTACAGTTAAATGAGCAAGGAGCTACAGAAGCAGTTGGAAGTCATCGCCGACAACCAGCCACTTTCCCTCCCCCTCCATTCAAACCTAAAATGATGAATCGTCTGTGATCATGTCTCATTCTGATAAATGGCCAAACAGCGCTCAGTGACATGATCTGTCATACCCAGCATTTTATCTACCTCGATGTGTAGGCATTGTAACGCAGTCGCAGCATTTAACAGGCATATCTAAATGTTGAGATGCTGATATACGATCAAATGGCTGCGGCAGCAGTGGCAGCCTCCGTCAACTGCAAGCGCTACATCACAGCGGGTTTGGCAGCCAGTGGGAGCAGTCAGATGAAGGGCTGGAACAAGCAGACAAACAGTTGGCACGGAAAAATAAAACTCTGAAGGTTCAGCCCTCCACATATTTGACAAACACATGACAGCCCGACGGACACTCTTAATTCTAAATCAAATCTGCAAATGGAATAAGCCCAACATTTTTCTGTGTGTGACTATGGAATGGAACATGTGATAAACAACACATGGCTTGGGAGCAGCAAAAAAAAAAAAAAATGTGAACCAGTGGTGAAATTAATCTCATGATACAAAAGCAGAGGGACAGCATTTTTCACTTACAAGACAGTTCTGTGCAGCCGAGGCGAAATGCAGGGAAAGTCCTTACGACTTGGCCAAATACATTTTGAGCGTGAGTCATTCTCCTTGAGTAATCTCTTACTCACATAGGTGCACACTTGCACCGTGTACACCCCGAGGGAACAGATTTCAGGCAGGTCTGGACTGTCCCCCCCCCTTTTCTTTTTCCTACAGACCAAGTCAAGTGTTTATAACATTTAATAGACTCAGCTGTAGTAGTGGGAACAGACTTAAACCACAAAGCGGTCTCACCCAGTAAAGAGTAGACGCTGTGTGACTGGTGCATTGTGCAACACCCACCAACACACAGAAAACCATTAGAGCTGAAGCATCCTTTGATACAGCGCGAATGAAAATCTAAATTAGAGAAGAAAATGTATGCCATGTCTATGTATATAGATTTTTTCTTCTTTTTCTATTACATACTTCTGCTCTTCTCTGAGAGACAAGATCTGCCAGAAACAAACTCGACAAACTTGATGTTGACGGTGTACCCGGTCAATAAAGCTGTTTCTGAATCCGATTATCTTTTTGTTTTCCTGTATAGGGCTAGAATCCTATGAGCAGTATCAGTGTGCACAGGATCCCTGCACATGGTAATCTGATGGACCATGTGTCATAACACAGCGTGTCATCATCACTGCCGATAATTAACCAGAGTTCCCAGAAGTGATTCGGACGAACTAATGTCAGGGGGCTGTACACGGAGCGCCCCCCCCCCCCCCCCCCCCCCCCCCCCCCCCCACCCCGCCCCCCCCCCCCGGGGATCTATTGTCCGGCTCTGTCAAGTGCACCGCTGCCGGATCCGGTGGCAGACAGTCCCATCGACCTTTCGGCACAACTTGCCCAGAAAAATCGTTTGGCCTCATCATCGCTGCTGGAGAAACATTTGGAGGGTAGATGGCTTCATGGCTGCAGAGTGGTGGAAGCTAACTTGAGGCGAGCATTTCGCGACCCAGCAGATCCGAAGTTGCACAAACAAGTTGGTCGCTGGTACCGGGGCTGCTACACGGGACCCGGCCCCGGATCGTGGAATTCCGATATTAACCCGCAGCGCCGAGCCGCCGGACACGGCTCTATCCAGGGTGCGAACTTCGACATGATAACGCTAGCCCCCCTCCACCGCTCCCTCCGTCCGTGCTGCCTTTAATGGAGCCGGGAGCCGCACCGAGCCTCCGCCACGCACCGTCTGGGCTTTATGCCGTCAGCCGGGGGGAGATCCAGGCCGAGAAACCGGCCTCTTCCGTCTGCGCCAGACAGCGCTCACTAGCCGGGCCTGGGAGAGCCAGCGAGCGGCGGGGCTCTCGGTGTAGGGTCGTGTATCGAGCGTTGCTTCGGCAAAAAAAAAAAAAATAAAAGAACACAGCGGACCACACTCGTGTCGTGCTCGGTGTAACTCACCTTGTCCGGGCGGAGGGGTGTTCGGGACACCGCGGGCCGTGTGTGCAGGACGCGGGGCTGGAGCTCGCCGAGCGCATGTCGTCGTAGTCGTCGTCGTCGACACGGTTCGCTGTCGGCCGTGATGTGGAAGCGGCGCAGCGGACTCGGCTGGGAGAAGCAGAGAAATCTGAGAGTGCCCCTCTTTCTGCAGCCCCGTGCTCCGGCAGTGGCCCATAACTGTCGACAGGAGGCGCCAGCACAGCGCATTTATGACTGATATGCGCGCGCGCAGCACACACACTGACACACACACACACACACACACACACACCCAAGGAAACGTGTGCAGGGTTTAATGCTCTGAAGATTATTAGTTTACCTGGCGAGTTATTTCTGTACATGCACAATTCAATTGTGCTGTGATTCCAGTGAGAGTTTATGACTCTGCCTCTTGTGGGAACAGTAACTCACCGGATGCAAATTGACTCCTTCCAAAATGTTGTTGTCACAGCTTTGTTTATCTTTATTGGATTTAAAGTTAAAAAGTACCTCTAGTTTTATATGTTATGTTTGATTATACTCTGATTTGACCTTTTTATAAATACACTTATATCTGCTGCACCACTGTATTTTACTTGTATATAGTATTACACAGTATATTTTTAAATCGTACTTAAACTGTTTCTTTTGCTGCCCTTTGTTGTTTTCCCCTGAGCTATTGTGTGTGTGTGTGTTTCTCCCCTGGGGGAGGAATAAAACGTTCTATTTTACAAGCTGTGTTAGTCTAATGCAGTTGCCAGCTGGTTTCGACTGAGGTCTAAAATATGGTGCAGCTAAAGTGTAGCGGGACACCTCCATGTCCCCTGACCCCACTCATGAGGTTGGTGATTTTGATTATGGAGCGGCTAAATCCAAGACAAAGCCGTCCTTTAAAACAGCTTTGGCTGTCTCATCCACATCACATGATAGAGGAGACAGGGTCACACAGTTCATTAAGACAAAGGAGGCGATGCCTATGAAGTTTTCTTTAGTGTCCCTGGAAACACAGGGCAAAATGCACACTAGAGATATTCAAGTTTAACCTTTAGTCTAGAAATATCATCACAGAAGCAGCTGTTGGTCAATGTGCATGTGAGCTGATGATCACGAAGCAGCGGATTATACCTTGAAATCACTGCATCTGAATCAGACCTCAATAGCAACAGAGAACAACAGTGAAACTTCTTTTAATTCACATAGTCACATGACGCCTCAGGTGGTAGTGGCAGTATTAAAAGAGTTGCCAGCTCTTCAAGCCTGTGTCTGATCCCTGTTTTGACTCCACAACCTTTGCCTGACCTTAAATAAACATTAGAGGCTTAATGGTCATCCGTAATCGCAAACATCCTTTGCCCTGCTAATTGGAGTTTCACACAGTAAAGACACCCTGACCTGATTCGTAACAGGTGGGTAGATAAACTGTAAGTGGACTACACAATTGGCTTACATGGACTCACACACACGAGGCCATCAGTCAGTCAGTGTTAGTTGCACCACCACAGATTAGTAGGCTGCTCTGTTACACTCATTCAGCAAACATAGTAATAAATAAACTCTTTCTCCTAAACTCCTCCTAACATCTCACGATATAAAATAATCTTATCGTATGTTCAGTATTTATTAATATATCACTATAATGGTTGTGCACAGTAAGGAGGTATAACACACACAAGTGATTTTTTTAGGGATTTTAATATTAATATCCACATCACTGAAAAATGTACATATTCTGTAGTCTTTTGAAATGGGTGTGGCAAAATGTCTCAACAGCACGCCCCAAATTCCAACTGGTTTCAAAGATATTCAAGAATTTCGGGATATTATGACTGAACAAAAAAAAAAAAAAAAAAAGCCCACTGGCACCAATGTTTCCTTCCGTCACGTCAACTAAAATTGTGTCAGCTGCATTTTAATAAGATGGGATTTCAAACTAACTCAAATCCACAGTCATATGCAAACCGGGTTTTGTGTTAGTGACGTCATGAAAACGAAATTTGCCTTTGAAGATTTTACTCCTTTGATTCGGAAATTCCCTGGATCAAAGCCCCAGGGCGCCCTGCCACCTCTCTCTCACCACATCAGGAACAATGAGCCTCCTGCTGCCCGGGCCCGGGTGTTATCTGCCAGCCTAAGGGACCGCACCGAGCCTCATCTTGAAAGAGGGCGACACCTTAAGGTGAACTGCTGCTCTCTGCTGCGATGCATTGTGGTCCGGCCACTGGCTGTGTTGGCTCACTTTCTGTAAAATGGCGACGTCGCTGGGATCGAACACCTACAACAGACAGAACTGGGAAGACGCGGTACGTTTAATCGACACCACAGTGTCCGTAGCGGGAGGGAGGCTGAAACCCAGCATCGTCCTCGCAATGATTCAGAAATTAACGTGTTCTTAAAGCCGACCCGCTCACCACAAACTCGGTAGATTTGCCCGGTAGCTTGTTAGCTCCCCCGTTAGCTGGTAGCCAAAGCGTGGCTATTAGCACGTCCGTGTTAGCTAGCTTCGCCGCTAACCATAGTTAAATATAGAAAAGCACAGTTTGATCGGAAACCAGCCCTACCGAGTTACCAGTGCCGTACCGTTTAATTTCCCTGAGCTCAATATTGACGACCAGTCATCGGAATATTAACGTGCTTTAAGCTAAAGCTAGCTGCTGTAGCTGCACTGGATTGAACTAGCCTAGCATTCGCAGCGCAGGCTAACGACAATAAAAATGGAATCAACTGGGTACGTATCTTCGTTTACAGTCGTTGTGAGAAAAAAAACACACGTTCTACGGAGATATACCCGTAACGTGGTATCAGAAACATCACAGAATGTTGGTTTGTGTGATGGGCATCGTTCTGGTAACGAAGAAATGGAGCTAAGTTGTGGATGTGACACAACAGCCAGACCCTCCTTTCCAGTGCACTGGTTGCGCTTCAAGCAGCTATATTTTTGCCTCTACCACTTGAAAGTCCATCATCGTTACTATATTAGGCATCAAATGTTTTTTTCCCATCTGAGACCTGACCATATTTGGCCTTTGACCAATGTAGGGCTTTGTCAAGACGTCAGAATATTAAACATTGCAACCTTAGACAATGAAGGTGACGTTTGTGCCACAAGAGCTGCTTATATTTAGGTGTTTGGCTGATGCAGTCATTGGGTTGGATTAACACAAGGTCATTTTCTGCAGATAGCACTTAGGGTGAAACAGCATCCTTCAACAGATGGCAAAGTCAGCGTGAGCAAGTCACGCCACACATGCATCACCACTAAGATGCCCACAGAAGAAATTGAAACCCAGAATTAGGTCAAGATTATGCTTCACCAACATGTTCGGGTTGTTACTGATGTGGAACCTTTTGCTCTGTCCTTCAGGATTTTCCAATTCTGTGTCAGACATGTTTAGGAGAAAACCCTTACATCCGTATGGTGAGTGATAATTACTTTTCTATGGCAATGAACTGGAGGTATATGCTTTGGGGTGTAAAGTTAACCTATGCTTTCTTTTATAGACCAAGGAGAAGTATGGGAAAGAATGCAAGGTATGTTTGATATTAATAATTCAAATCACTGATGATGCAGAACAGTTTACATGTCGCCAACTTTACATTCTTACACGTAACTTAAATTTTCCTTCTTTGCACTTCAGATCTGTGCTCGACCCTTCACCGTGTTCCGATGGTGTCCAGGGACAAGGATGCGTTTTAAGAAGACAGAGGTCTGTCAGACCTGCAGCAAAATGAAGAATGTTTGTCAGACATGTCTGCTCGACCTAGAATATGGTGAGTCTGTGACATTTGAATCTGTAAATGTTATATGGTCTGCATTCAACTACCATATGACGAACCATTTGACCAAGCGTATGTCTGCATGAGTTTAACCTTAAACACTTTGTTGTACAGGATTGCCTATCCAGGTCAGAGACACAGGGCTGTCTGTTAAGGATGACGTTCCTAAGTCAGATGTGAACAAAGAGTACTACACTCAGAACATGGAGAGAGAGGTAATGTTGTTTCTTAAACTAAGTTTAAAAAAAGACTTAAAACAAATGCTTATTTTACCCACCAATGTCTGAAAATGTTCACTATTTTACAGACATTCTTTTTATCTTTGCCCTCATGTATATTTTGACATCTGTGTTGACAGATAGCTAATTCTGATGGAACACGGCCGGTGGGCCAACTCGGTAAGGCCAGCAGCTCTAGTGATATGTTGCTGAAGCTGGCCCGTACAACACCATATTACAAGAGGAACCGGCCACATATCTGCTCCTTTTGGGTGAAGGGAGAGTGCAAAAGAGGGGAGGAGTGTCCATACAGGTGAGTTCACACTTCAGGAAACAGGCTTCAGATGCTGTGAATTAGTGGGATTAATATGGAGTACTTGCTGCCACTACTAGGCAAATGGGTTAATTTGTTGTTATGGCTCAGTTTGGCTGTAACTTAATGTTTGTTCAGTTGTTATATTGTGTTTTTTTTCTCCCACAAAGGCACGAGAAGCCCACAGACCCAGATGATCCTCTGGCTGACCAGAACATAAAGGACCGTTACTATGGTATCAATGACCCTGTGGCAGACAAGCTGCTGAAAAGGGCCTCAACCATGCCACGACTTGACCCACCAGATGACAAGTCAATCTCTACCCTCTACATTGGGGGTTTGGGAGATGTTGTCACAGATGGAGACCTCAAGTAAGCATCTCTATTTCATAACTGACTCCTAACACAATTTTTTGTTTGTCCACAAGGAGCAAGGTTAACTTAGAATGACTGCATCAACCTCAACACCTAATATCTAGTGTTTCAGTGTATTTGACTTTTTTTTGTGTTGCAGGAGTCACTTTTACCAGTTTGGTGAGATTCGTACCATTACCATAGTCCAGAGGCAGCAGTGTGCTTTCATCCAGTTTGCCACGCGACAGTCTGCTGAATCTGCTGCAGAGAAGTCTTTCAACAAACTGATCATCAATGGACGAAGGCTCACTGTGAAATGGGGAAGGTAAGAAGTTAACTGAGAATTCATCCTTTTGGTGTGTCTGTCTCTGACCTCCTAATATGGAATCCTTTATCATGGCAAGGCCCAGAGAATGGGATTCCCGGGATAGAGTGCTTGTGCTACAGGAATAGAAAAGGTCTTTCATCTGGGCAAAATATGAAATCAGACCAGCTCCTCAACCAACTGGTTACATTTATTGGCTTATTTACTTTTCACTAAGCAGAGCTGCGTGTAAGGTGAAGTGAAGGTTTAAAGTGATAATTTGCTCATTTACACCTGGTA
Source organism: Pseudorhombus dupliciocellatus (assembly GCA_016785235.1). NCBI lineage: Eukaryota > Metazoa > Chordata > Actinopteri > Pleuronectiformes > Paralichthyidae > Pseudorhombus > Pseudorhombus dupliciocellatus. Next base: position 115,425 of record JAFBJW010000117.1, read on the forward strand.
GTACTCACAGAGTCTGTTTTGAAATTACTAATTAATTTACAGTCACAACAGTAAAATGAGATTGGGATTTTTATACTTACACTGAAGACACTTCTCATTTTCTGTTTGTGGCTGAGGGATTTAACAGATTGCTGTGATGGATTTTTGCAACTTGTATGGTTGGTGTGTTTAAGGTCTCAGGCAGCAAGAGGAAAGGATGGTATGAAAGATGGTGTCAGCGAGATGGGCACCAGACTCGATCCTGTACCCGGACTGCCCGGAGGTGAGTGGGTGATTATTTTCTTTTGATTGAATCTTGGTGTACAGAAAGATAATACATAATACTTATCGGAAGTCAAATTAAGTTATACAATGATTTCCATTGAAACATATTTCATTTGTCTTCATTCTTAATCTTCTTTTTGTGCCATAGCTCTTCCTCCACCACCAGCTTTGGATGAAGAGGCTCCTGCAAACTACTTCAACCTGGACCCGAGCACTTCTCCCGCTGTCATGAACATAGGCCTGCCCCCACCTCCAGGAATAAACCCACCTCCCCCAGGTAATATTCTAACCCTTTATCAGTTGAGTAAATTGTGGAAACACAGAGTAAAATACCTAAAGCTGTTTTCCCTTTTATCTGCTCATTCAGGTTTTGGACCTCCAATGTTTCACCCCATGGGTCACATGGCTCCACCTATGCCCCCTCCAATGAGCATGAGACCTCCCGGTCAAATTCACTACCCCTCCCAAGATCCTCAGCGCATGGGCGCCCACGCAGCGCATGGCGCGCGCCATGGAGATTAGCTCGCAGTGAAATCACGCTGTGACGAGGTGTCACTCTTTTTCATCAGTTAGCCTGTTCTGACCAATGTGATCTGTGTTTTTAAAGGACTGATGTGATCAGAGCTGTTGTACATATGAAAAATAAATACATTAGGTAAAACATGGATTTGTCTCCTTGTTTAAAGCATCACAGGAGGAACATTTTAAAAACTTTCATTTTCCAGTTACATTGACTGTTTTTTTTTTTTTTTTTTTTTTTAATTCGTCTGTTATTGTTGGGCTTTCTTTGTATGATGTTTTCACTCATTAAAAGGACTCAAATTTTGTCATTCATCATTCCATGGTGTGTATGATTCATCATCATTTGTGTTGTGTGGGTGGTGGAGGGAAAGAGCCATTTCTGAGGAGAAATGACTGGGGGAGAGTAGAAATAGGTCAGACTGAAAAGCCTGTGGCAGCATTGTTCTGGACTCTACTGTGGTTATTAACAGGTTCTAGAATCCAGGGATCATCTCAGCTGGTCAACCCACTCAGCAGCAGCACACTGTTATAGCAGCGTAGCAGTCCTCTAAGCATAGATCAGCGCTTTAAAAGTCTTTCTCTCATCAGTCCTTCATAGTTCGTTAGACTCTGGGTTGTAATAGACTCCCCACCCCCTGGGTGCTCTGTTGAAGTTGGGTCTTCTGCACATGCGGTCCAGGGCGACGCCCGGCAGGTTCTGAGATTCGATTGCCTCGAAGTCGATGAGCGGCGTCACTCTCTTGCTGGCCATAGCGCCGCCAAAGGGCGTGGCAGATCTGAAAGACAATGAAATGCTCTGGTCATGCAGGCTGGGTGCATTCAGTGTCATCTTAGGGAGTTACTTCTTTGTGTTTGGTGATGTCACACGATATGAAATGTTATAAACATGGAGTTAACATGACATGGACTTTTATATCTTTGCTAATACTACTTTTGTTGGATTTATTCTTTATATTTACTTCAAAAGTACTTTAAAAATCAAATAAGTCTTTTCTTTTGCCTGAGACTCCTCTTTGAAAAGAACACATTTATAAGGGACTGGGGAGGACATGTTGGTTTCAGTAGTTACACTGAGAGCAGAGGAGAAGCACCACTAGTTAATGAGTGTAATATTGTTAACCAGCTTTAGGGACGCTTTGGGAGAACTGTCATTTCCACAGGCTCTGCCTCCTGAGCCACGGCTGCTCTGACCAATAGTTGTGTTCAGGTTTAATTAAAGCTTCTCAATTTCCCGATGAGCCTAAATCCTCGTTGATTGACAGCGTTAAATGGCCGCAGTCTGAACTTGTCCGTCATTTATTATCCGTTTCCTCTGAGCCGAACCTTTGTTCGGCCTCGCTGCTGTGATGCAATTCCATGTGTGCCATGAGGAAGGTGATTCCCTTTTCTGCACGATCAGTCTTGTGGGGGCATTAAAACCTTCCCGCCTCGAGTGGATCATCTTTCAAGAGCCAGGGTTCTAAAATAGCCAGCGCATAGCCACAATTCAAGGAGGTGCGAGCCAGAGAGTGGATTAATTTTCCGGCTGTGGAAACATGGAGAGGAGCCGGGGGAGAGGGACGATGGTGATGGATGACGCGCTGAGGTCATCGGCCGGTCTATTTGAAGACGGGTGCTTCCCACTGAACAGGGCCGAGCGGTTTATGATTGATCTGGAGTTTACCTGTTGAAGCTCCTGTAGTTGGCCGGCTGCAGCCCCTGTGGGAGCTGGGGCAGCTGGGTACTGAGGGGCTCTTCGCTGGTTCCCAAAGCTTCCGTCCAGGGGGAGGAGTAGGATTTGGGGATCACTGTTGTGTTGAACTTCTCATGAGGGATTTCCTTCAGAGGGCCGGTGTAACCTGACACGCATACAGATCTAATGTCAGGACATGGAGGACATGGTCAAAAATGGTCATCCCTGTGTTTTTAATTTCATTACAAATCCTACTAGATACTGAAAGAAATAAAAAAACAAACAAACAAATGATCTTATTTACATATCAAGGATCCTTTGTACTGTCAACAACAAGTGCAGTAATTAGATCTCAGTGTGAATGCGTGATAATAAAGCATCTCTCTGTCAAAGCAAAGCAGAGCAAATACACAGCAGCACTCAGCAATGATGCTCACAGATAAAAAAAAAAAAACTGCCATCACCCAGATCCCTGGCAATAATAATCAGAATAATCCAAATAATCCCTTCATTTGCTCAAAGCGCTACCACGTGCCAGCGTTGTCTAGCATTGGCGGTGAGCTGGTCTGCTGCTGTCGGCTCATCTTACATGTTCAGCATGTACAAGCATGTACCTGGAGCAATGACGTCAGGGCTGCCCTTCTTTGCTACAGTCTTCTGAAGGTTCAGGACCAGGCTGTGCTTACCAGGGATGGAGAAAGCCTGGTTTTCTTTCCCTGCTTGAGGCTCTGAGATGATCTGGGGGGCATCCAGCTGGACCTGAGGGGACCAGGTTCGATGTCTGTGAAGACATTTCCTTCGAATATACTGTTGGACAGGGTGTTCACATGCCAGGAGGACGGCCTTCTGTCACACCTCCCGATGTTTGGACAAATCTCAGCCATTGTTCTTCCTTGACTTGAAAGTTTACGTCAGAACACGGAGTCATTAAAAGTACATTTGAAAGAAGCTGAAAGAAGTTTAGCAGACTGGGGAATCAAAATACACTGTGACCTCATGTACTGGAAATTCTGATTCCTCTGTCAGGTTCTGCCATAAGCCCTGTTACAATGTTGTAGCCGTCCAAACTAAATATCAAGATATCCTGAACTCGTGTCATCATTCCTTTTTCCAAATGTACTTTTATGAAAGTGTAAATTGACAGTGCTCCTTAATGGGTTTCTATTTAAATGTTTGCTTATTTTAAGACTCTCAACGGCTCGCAGATGTTCAAGCTCTGTTTCCGTACGCCAAAGAAAAGAGTCAAACCTCCTTGATTATTAATGACAGTGTAGAGACGCTGTTCGAATGCATTCCCTCTGATGGAAACACACGGTCATAAGTTCAAGTGACGCACACTTAGGTTGGTGAGAGTGTCATTTCCTTACGTTATTGGTGTTGTAGGTGACGTTGTCGGCGTTCTCCAGGGTGAACCTCTCCACTCGCTTCTGTCTCTCCTGAAACATGCGGGAGCCCCGGTTGGACGGAAGATTCAGCTCCTCCATCATCACGTCCCTTGGAACGCTGATCTTCTTCCCCAGGTTCAGTCCCCCTTGCACAACATGACAGACAAATGGAGGCATTTTAATAAGTGAACGCATGCCACGTCCCTGTGCATTTTAAAGATGGCCGCATCGCGGTGGAGAAGCTGGGCCCCCCGGGGGTCTCGGTGCGCTGCGCAGCGTGGCATCAGATGACGCCGACCTCGAAATACATCGTGACGTTAGTTCTTCTGGAGCAAGAGCGACGACAGCGAGGAGGGAGAGTAACACAGACTAATAGGGGCTGTTGGCAAATCAGGACGTCTCCATGGATCTTCCCGTTTCTGTCAACCTTCAACAGCTGCAGGGAGCTGATGTTAAAGAGGCGAGCTGCGGCACAGCATCACTCGGTTGGTATCCACAGCTTTTGCTGAGGGTCCCTTCTCGTGTTATATCATGTCGCAGAGGAGGCTCTGAAATAGCCTGAAGATGATGTCAAGAGGTGTGTAATGTTTGTCGTGGTCCTGGGTTGCACGGGCAACTGGGAATATAAATAGCATCTTTGGATGGACGACGGATAAAGAGTGGCCCGCCGCGCTTCCCTGCACATTCTAAGAATTAGGAGGAGTCTGGACATGTGCCGCCCCCGAGTCGCAGCATAGCCGGGAGAAACACGCAGAGCAACTGGGATGCTGGCTCTCCTGGGATTCCGGCGTGCCGCGCTCCACTGGTCCCCAGGCAGTGCGCCATTTCACTTTGATGTTTGGCTCAATTTTTACGCGACACCCCCCCCCCCCCCCCCCCCCCCCCCCCCCCCTCCCCCCCCCCCCCCCCCCCGGCTGTGTTCACATACTGCGGCAGGAGTCGATGCAATACCTAAACTAATTCGGTTTTTACCTCGGCGTATTATGCGTGACGTGTGTGACAGTTCTCCCAGCGTTGGGACAAAAGCACGACGGTGCACTCACCTCCTTTGGCCTCTCGAGCCAGAGCCTTCGCTTTCATCATCTTCTGTTTGGCCAAGTCACTCTGGCCAGACTGCATCATCATCATCATCATCGTGTTTGAGGTTCTGTGATGGACACAGACACAAGGAGGAAGATTTAAATCAGATTAGAGCTTAGAGACAAACCAAAGAAAAACTCACTGCTGTAGGTTTCTGTGGGTTGTTCATCACAAATCCTGAAGTCTATTTTAGTCAGAATTTATGAATCTCACTAAGGGGACAATTTACAATTCCTGCCAGGATCAACTAATCCAATAAGTCTATGCACATGTTTAACCACCAGTCCTAAATGTTATCTTATAGGCACAAGTTATACATTCTCCTGATTGCATTACCGTGTTTTGTTTCGTGAGTGTTTTGTCGAAGCGATGCATTTGCTCTTAATCTGATTAAATGTCAAACGTTGAATTATTTATCATTACTTGCTCTGCAGCACAAAGCTCCTCAAAGCTTCTTCTCAACACAGACGTGCTTGATATTACAGGTTCCTTGATCGTAGTCGTTTAAAGAACCCACTGGCTTCTTAACCTATGCAAGGCTTCACTTCCAAACTTTACACTCCTCAGTTCCTTCTGTCCCTGCTCATCTGGAAGTCAGCACTTTGCGCGTTCAGTGCTCACCTGCGTCTCCTGTCCGTCTGCCTGCTGCCGGGAGCTCCTCTGGATGGCTGAGACGTGCGGCCGGTCCTGGACTGGAGCTGGGGCTCTTCCTCGCTCCACTCTGACGCTCCGCGGCAGAGCGGGGATGCTTTGTATAAAACCCATCCAGAGATGCCTCTGGTGCTTATCTCACCCAGTTTATTTTAGCAGAGGGATACGAGAGTGAAGATGGATGGAGGGGAGTGTTTGACGGCGGCCGTGGGCGGGCGGGGACGGTATAAAAGGCCTGTTGAGGGGAAGGGGCAAGGATAAAGATTTACATCCTGACCTCGAGCCGCTTTGAAATAAAAATCTGATCCCCTCTCCGCGCGCGTGTGTGTGCGTGTGTGCATCACAGCAGCTGTTGTCCAGACAGCAATATGAGAGGCCAACAATCCAACCTCCCCACATAAACACAATTTCTATTTCCTACCCGTAAAAGCCTCAGTAGCCGCAGCGCTGTATATGAGTCGCTCGATAAGTTTCCCACTCACAGACACTTTTACAGGGGAAGCTGTGAAATTGATGAGGTCGCTGCAGTCACAGTTTGTGGTTCTTTTTTTTTTTTTTTCCCAGCGTGGGGGTCAAAGGTTAAACCCTAACATATTTAATGGTGAGGCCCGTGACGTCCATTTGGTTCTCACAGCCATGAGTCACTACATTCCCCCCAGTTATTTACGAACCTAATGCCAGAAGAATATATTTTTACTCCTGCCTAGAAGGTTGTTTTTGTGTGATTGATTGCCAGTAAGATTAAAACCGAATGGGTGGATTATCACAAATCTCGTTGGAGTGATGCGTCAGGGGAGAACCCTTTTAATTCTTGCTGCCTGTACCGCCATGCATCGGAAATCATGTATGTGCTTATGACAATTTCTGCAGTTTTTTGCGCATACTGGCTTTTATTCCCATCTAGAGCCGTATTATTTCTCTTGTGTATCTAGTATAGTGTCTGTTTAATGGGTCGGATCACAAACCCCCTGATTACAGACGCGTCTGTGCTGCTCGATTGAATTAAAGGCAACTATTGTGTTTTCTCTTATTAATGCTCTGAATCCAGCGATTCTCCATGAATCCTTTTGTGCCTGTGTGACCAGAAGTGATGCCCTTTAACTGTGTATTTGCCCTTTTGGAACTCAACTTAGTCTTTATCGAGCAGCTTCTTCCCCACAAATTGATTCATTGAGCTCAGCGGGAGCCTAGGGGGGGGAAAAACATTTTCTTTATCCCTGTTGAGATTGGATATCGATTTTGCACCTGCCCTGCTCCACAATGTCACTATCCCCTCGTGGGAAGCCTCCCAGCCTCTGACACAAACGTGGAGTCATCCTGAGTTGCAGAAAATCATCTGCACACGCAGTGAAAGCCGAGCAGCCGCTGCACTTTGGGAGTTTATCCAAGTGCGTCTGTTTGGTCGGTAAAAAGCTTTTTTGTTCCATAAAAAGAAATCACACATTTAGCCGCATCGGCTTTTCGATCTGTTGTTTCTTTCGTCAGATAACGGTTCATTGTAAAGTGAGTTATTCTGCCAAGAGTCTGATAGAATACAATAGAATGCTTTATGGCCATCATACACTATGTACATCTAGGTGAAAAAGACAACTCTGGTGGTGCTTAAATAAAATAAAGTACAAGAACAAAAGTACCAGTGGTAAGATATAAAGATATAAATACATTTACAAGGGGAGCCAGTATGAATCTAATATAGAGTAGAGAGTGAGCGTGACAGCAAACAGTGGTTATAGATATATTGCAAATAATTCTGTCGCAGAAAAAAAGGACAAATCCTCCAGGCCGGAGTCATCTGTGTTTGAGAGGTGACTTCTGCAGTGTGTTCATGTCACATGGAGAGAGGGGCCCGGCCACCAGGCTCTGACAGCTGACACCAGAACAATGGAGGCCCATTCAGACACAAGGGCCTGTGTAATCATTAAAACCATTTGTTTCACTTGCCTTCAGATGAAACCTGACTTGGCTGTCTACTCTGGACAAGATCGCACACCGCCCAGGTCGCGCTGAGAGCGGGAGAAGTCAGCTTTCTCTTTCTTTGTTTATTTTTGAAACACATAGCTCAACGCTGCATCAGAATTCAGCTCGCAGCCCTGAGGAAGTCATCGGTGTGAACTTTTCTTATTTGCCTGCAGGTGCCTTTGGGAGGATCGCTGCAAGCCAATCAGCGTGGGATCAGCTGTGAACCCAGGCAGACATCATGTACGGGCTGCTGTGCGAGAGTCTTCACGACTTCATCAAGGAGTCGTACGGAGATGACGTGTGGAAGCTGGTCAGGGAGCGAGCAGATGTCAGGCTGCACTCCTTTGTCACCCACCAGGTACAACGTGCTCCTGAAATGAATAATTCGACGTGATGCCACCTGTGTGCATAGAATAATGATCGAGTTTACAGGGACATGCACCAGTCTGTCTGGTGTTCAGCTCCACCGCCCTGATGCCATCAGGTGCCATAAGTGTGTGTGTGTGTGTGTGTGTGTGTGTGTGTGTTCGCAGGTGTACAGTGAGAGCGTGATTCCACGAATCGCAAAGGCAGCGAGCGGCGTGACGGGGACGCCCTACAACGAGCTGATGAACTCCTGGGGTGTCTATTTCCTGGGCTTTGTGGGGAAGTACGGCTACGACAGGATCCTCAAGGTGAGAAGGATGTAAACACCCACAAATGCCAGCTGTGTTGTTGCAGCGGAGACAGTCACAGAAATTCACGGTGAAGTACCAGCGTGTATCTGCTGTACCTCTGTTTCACCAATGACACTTTTATTTTTCATAGTTTCCTCTCGTGTCTGCTGATATTTTAAAACCAAATCCTTCAGCTCAGTGTTCACTGATCATTGTGAGTTTGTTGTTTTGAATTTCCTCTTGCGCAGGAAGTCCTGACACAATTAAAACTCTAACTTCTGTACAAACAAATGTTTTCACTGTGAGAGGTTATCAGTGGATTCATGTGGACAGAAGGTACCGTGTCTCACCAGAGGTTCATTTGTGTCAATGCCTTGCTTTGCAAAATGTCCTTGAGCAAGTGCCTGAACCCGATGGTGTGCGATGGAGTAAAGAGCTGCGCACAGAGCTGAAAGTGAACGGCTCAGCCTTTCTGTCCTGCCCCCATTGTTTCATATCAGGACTCCAAGATCTTAATATTGTTTACAGATAGCAAACAGAACATCATCTGTGTTTGACGGCGCCTGTCTTCCATGTCTCTCCCCTCAGGTGTTGGGCCGCCACGTGCGTGACTTCGTCAACGGCCTCGACAACCTCCATGAATACCTGCGCTTCAGCTACCCCAAGGTGCAGCCCCCCACCTTCTTCTGCCAGGAGGAGTCAGCGACTGGAGTCACCCTCCACTACAGGTGCGAGACAGAGAGCGGGAGGAGGGGAGGGTCAGAGGTCAGACTGATGGGCTGTCTGAGCGGGCGTGTAAAAATAGAAGAACAGAGCAGAAAAGCTTTTGCTCCTCTCCGGCCTGCAGGAGCAAGCGTAAAGGCTACCTGCACTACGCCATGGGTCAGCTGAGGCAGATGGGGAAGCAGTTCTACGACACAGACATCCAGGTGGAGGTGATGTCTGAGCAGATTGTTGGAGACTACTCCCACGTCACCATGAGGTAAACACACACACACACACACACACACATGAAATAGATGATCATATTTGAGCCGCAGGGAGCCATCTATATTTTCACTATAATCCATCTTTTTGTATTTTTTCAATCCTAAATAAGCTGTAAACCTTATGCTCGGCTCTGAACCGTGTGTCCATGCAGGCTGAACTTTGACAACTCCGCCTACCGCTACATCATGAAGGAGGACGAGGAGGAGCAGGAGATTTTGCCCATCACCTCAGACTTCTTCTTCGAGGTCTTCCCCTTCAATATTGTCTTCAGACAGGTAATCTCTCCTTGGCCTCCCGGGGGAAATGAATGAGCGGAGATAAGTTTCCAGTGAGTGAGGGGTTAGTGCCTCTCTGCGTTCCGCAGGACATGGTGGTGCACAACGTGGGCTCGGGCCTCTCAACGGTCTTCCCGGATCTGGATGGGAAGAAGATCAACGACGCCTTCCTGCTCGCTCGCCCCCTGGTGGAGTTCACCTGGAACATGGTAAGCTAGATCACGCTTCCACAATTCGGACGGCTTTAAAATCAAACAGGTGAGAGCCCGGACTTCATGATGTCCACACAGATCATCTCCCACCCCAACAACCTGTTTGAGATCATGTCCAAGGAGCCCGTGAAGAGAGAGAGGAACCTTCACAACCGAGTCCAGAGTAAGAGTGTGTGTGTGTGTGTGTGTGAGGACTCACAGCCGTTGGGTCAGATCAGTTTCCCACAGACCGACACAGAAACTCTGCTCAATTTCACTTTCACTGATTAAAAAAACGCAGGTTTGTGATAATTGGATGTTTCTCAAACATTCACATTAAACTTTGAAAGCGCAGCTGAATTGAGTGAGCTGTGAGTTAAGTCTCGCAGCTGCTGGAAATGGAATTGTTTGATGTGTTGATTCAGCCTGAATAGATCGAATGTAGTGGAACAGATCTGCGCCCTGTTTGTGATGGCGCTGACGGTCGACCGTATTTTTCCACAGATTCGGATTACGAAAATGCCAACCGCACCGCCGACGTCGACGTGGAGCTCATGGCTTTCCAGTCCATCATTGGAGATGATTACAAAGGTCATAGGTTATAGAAAGACAAAAAGACACAAGTGTTGGAATAATCTGACCATGGAATCATTAACCGAGATATCATGATAGTCACAGACATGTTTGTTGATGCTGGTGCCATACCTCCAGCAATCTCACCTTAAAGGAATGGTTTCGTTGGAAATATTATATATTTTTTGAAAGTTGCCGACTCGATAAGATTATGGTGTCTGAGTTCATGCATAGCTTGAATTTGAGTTTGCATCATTGGAAAAAAAAAATCTTAAATACAACCGAGGATTTCTCCCAAGAAGCAGTGCGGCCCAAAATCTACCTCAAGCCACTAGAGGTTAGAGCCGAGCTACACACATTAGCAGCTGGCTGTAGATTCATATTGAACACACAGGACATCAGGCCATGACTCTTGGCCAGAAAGCAAAAAAGCACTTTAAAAACGCAAAACTGCTGCTTCCATTCTGATTACATCTTTTACTGTTAAGATTTCCTGCTGAAGTTTGACACCTCACACACACCTCTCTGGATGTTTGACTCTGCTTTGCGTTTGAATTTGCTCCTCTCTTAGATGGAAACAGCGCTAATGCGATGGAGAGCTGGGGTGATGGGACCCGCTGCCTGAAACTGAAAGGCCAAATGAGATACATGCCTGAGTGGGAGTCCATCATCTTCCTGGGAACTCCTGTGTAAGGAGGAACGCACGCACGCACGTGCACGTGCACACACACACACACACTCACACACACGCATGCACATGGCTTCATTAAAATACTGTTGAAAAGTAAAACATTCTAAAAAGCAGAGTGAGCCAAACTGAATTATGGGGCTGGAAATAAAAGCCTGGGCAGCGAATCAAATCAGAGGCCCATTCGAACAGCACTTACCATGCATGAAATGAGCTGCTAATTAGCCTGTAATCAGACAGTGCAGCTCTTGTGAGCGTAATGGGAACCAATTTGCAACTGAGAGTGTTTTTCCACAGAGTACATTACCAAAACATTTCCCTCCTCATCTGAAACATTTTGTTTTTGCTAGCAAATGCCCTCATGCTGGCACTGACGGAACAATCCCCCTCCCCCCGCCTCCCCATCCATTCAATCATTCGTTATGTGCACGTGCAGGATGGAGAGTCTGAGTGCCATGTTCAGGACCGGCCTGTACATCAACGACCTGAGCATGCACGACTCCAGCAGGGACCTGGTGCTGGCGGGGACGCAGCAGTCCGAGGAGCTGAAGAGAGCTCTCATACAGGTGCCCGGAGCCGAAGCGCAGCTGCATTTGAGACGTGCGATCAGCGCACGTGTCACTCTGTGTTACGCAAAGTGTCTCTGAAGCCCCTTTTCTCTCAGTCCGGCGGCCGCTCATCACCTTCCACCCGCAGACCTGAGACTTTAGAGTGTTATCTCTCTCTTTCTCTTTGGCGTCATTGTGAGCGCAGGAGCAGAAGAAGTCCAGTAAGCTGGAGGAGAGCATGAAGATGTTGGACTACGAGATGAAGAAGACCGATGACCTGCTCTACAGGATGATTCCCAAGCCCGTGGCTAAGAGGCTCCGCAAAGGAGAGCCCGCTGTGAACACTTGTGAGGTCAGGGTTGTGATCGCTCAGAGAGAACAGGCCCAGCAGACTCCTCATGAAGCATCTCAGTGAACTTGACTCTAGATCTGCAAATTCAATTTGAGGGAAAAGCTCTTGAGGATGCAGTGAAGTGCAGACAGTAATTCGTTTTTATTTATTCACGTTACTGGAACCAAGCACAAAACAAAACCTCTAATAATTTAAACAATTATTTAAATTGTTTTGATTTCTCTGCCTTTAGCTGTAGAGCCAGAGTTAGCAGCAGTTCCGTTGCCATTATCTCTGCCCACTTTTCTTTTTAATTCATGAATGCTTTTTTTTGATAACACATTTCCTCATTGTGTCGCTAATAAAAGATGATGCCATCTTGTCTCTGCCCCCAGGTGTTCCCAGACGTGACCATCCTCTTCAGCGATGTCGTGGGTTTCACGCGCATTTGCAGCCACATCACGCCGATGCAGGTGGTGTCCATGCTCAACACCATGTACACGCTGTTCGACACGCTCAGCGAGAAGCACCGCGTCTTCAAGGTTTGCGTGCGCGTGTTTGCCCCCTGCGCAGGTACGACGCTCCTGTGTGAGCGCTGCCGCTGATCACCTGATCGCCGTCGTTCCAGGTTGAGACCATCGGAGACGCCTACATGGTGGTGGCTGGGGCTCCCGAGAAAACCAAGTACCACGCTCACAACATCTGCGACATGGCCCTGGACATGGTGCGCTCCATCGACCACCTCAAAGATCCGTCCAACGGCAACCACATACAGATTCGTGTCGGTGGGTAGGAAGCGTGCGAGCCGCTCGGCGTGCTCATGCTCGTGTTGGTCGCTGTGAACCGACCTGCCGCTGTGGTTGCAGGGATCCACTCTGGCATGGTGGTGGCAGGTGTGGTGGGACATAAGATGCCTCGCTACGGCCTCCACGGGGACACCGTCCACACCGCATCCGCCATGGAGAGCAACGGGAAGGTAAGGATGACGAGAGGAGCGACGACACGAGAGAGGCAGAGATGAAGCATGTTTCTGTCTTTTCTTGACCAGGAGATGCACATCCAGCTCAGCAGCGCCACCTATGAGCACCTGAAAGGAAGCCACTTCATTTTTGAGAGGAGGGGCACCATCACCATCAAGGTCAGGATCAGAAAGTCACCATGGCAACGAGTGAAATGAAATGAAATTTAGTGTCGTTTAGTTTAGTTTTGTTCGTTTCGACTTCCGTTTACCCTCAGCGTTGGACGCGGAACATGCTAATGGCTGCGTTAATTGTATTGTAAGAGTGAAACACATGGACGTGGGACCCACCGAGGCTGTAATCTGTGCTAATGAAGGATTTGCATATCGGCATCACTCACACACAATAAACATTCCAGAGAGTGAAAAATATGGAAAATAAAGCTCAGTGTTTTGGCTCTGGGGAGTCGGCACACTCAGTATTCAGAGGCGGCGTTCGGCAGCCCCTCTGTTGATTTGCCAGTCTGTTTTATCAGTGGGTCTGACTTTGAGGGTGCACAGTCGGCGATAAAGCCACCAAAGTGACTCCCAGACGTCTCTGTGGCGGCTGATTGCAGCTTTCTTTCTCAAGAAACCAACGGTGACTCACTTTTCATCAGGGGATTTCAACTAATGGAAAGTTGCCACCTGCTACTTCACCATCCGCAGCAAGCTTACAACAACACTGTACATCCGACATTTCCTTTCTTCTCCATGTTCAGGGGAATGTTGAAATCGAGACGTACTGGTTGAAAGGAAAGAGGGACAAGGACGGGAATGCTCAGGCGGCGTGTCCTCAGTTTGAGAGCCAGACCCTCAGCAAGGCCAACATCTCAGCCCCCGAGGCCACGAGAAACGAGGAGGGACTGGTAAAAAAATGAGAATAAGTCAGTTTAAGATTTGCTAGAATGGTGCTCGGTCTCATTTGCCTCATATCCTCTGTCACCACCTCTGAATAATCTTGTCTCTGTCTGTCTCTGCCTGCAGGTCTTTCCCCTGGTAGCCGGGGAAGGTGAGGACGACGTCAAGTCTATTCGCTCTCATCGCATCAAGATGGAGATTTCGGGCCATTCTCCGGAGGAATCGATGGAGGAGTCCCACGTGGACGAGACGTCTGTTCATAAGGTGGGCTGATTTTTCTCCCGAGGATTTCTAGATGGCTGCCTTAATGGCTCATTTGATGATTCCCCGATCTTTCCCCTTCCCAGCCGCACTATAAGGACGCTCTGCAGGACTGCCTCGAGGACTCTCAGCTGGAACTGAACTCGCATGAGTGTGACGGCCGAGACTCCATCACAGAGTCCCGCAGCAGCTCCTGTGACTCCCACTGCTCCAAGAGCGCCATGTGCTCGGTGTCTTGAACCCAAGTGGATGCTAGCTAATGCTACAGCCCGTGATCCTACTGCTCCCGAAGCGCTTTCTGTACAACTCACTCAAAGCAGTGAACGTTAGGACCCACGGCAGATAGAAACGCAGGATTTTGTCTTTTGCCTTGCTGGAGGCTTTTCTTTTTTTTTTTTTGGGTGATGCCATGGCAACCTCTGATGCTGTGTCATTTGTGCATGGTCTAGAAACTAAAGCTTGAGCTCTGTAGTGGTTGTGTGTATATCATCGTCATCGGACTATACAGAAACAAATCAGTGTGACTTTACACTTTGGTGGTTTGCAGCTGCGCCTTCTGTTCCCAGAGGGAAGAGACACCGTCTCCAACTTGTACCTCCCATCAGTCACCTCAGAGCGATCGCCTCTGAAAGATTTTGCTGTGCGCGCGTATTGTGAAATGTTTTAGTACCGAGAAGTGTTCGCTGCCTCGTGGTCACAGGCTTTGTCATTTCCTGCACTGTTTGTTGTAGTTCTGACATCTTGTTTCATCCCGGGAGAAGAGAAATCCCTCTCTTCGCTCTCCCTCCTCACGTCTGAATTCATTATTCCAGCTCGGCCCCCGCCACGATGTAAATGCTTGTCAGCCCAGTGAAAATAAAGCGAGATGACTGAGACTGGCTGTCTGCGTTCATTACTGTTCGTCTTGTCAGAGGCAATCGCATTTATACCCCCATTGACATTTGCATGTGTTTTACATTTATTTATTTATTTTTGATGAAACACATCTCTTCATGGACCAGTGTACAGCATACGGGCACGTTTTATCGTACGTCATGATTTTCATGGAGGTGTTCGCTCCTCTTCTCTGTTCCCTGGTTATTTCAGGTTCATATACACGTCAAATCGAATGGGAGAGTTTCAGATTTGAATGCTAAACCAAATAACGGCGCAATCCTAACATACACTTTCATATGAGTTTCCCCAAGTTCAGATTCCCGGTCAGACCACGTTCCCCATTGATGGGCCGTCTGAGGAACTCTTCCTGTAGGTGGCGTCCTCGCGGTCCGGGCTGCCCCCGCCCGCTCTGTGCGAGTCTTTAGGCGACGAGCTGAGGGAGCAGTGGAGGCAGAAGGCGTAGGTCAAGGCCAGCAGCAGCAGCAGGCAGACCACGCAAAAAATGACGGTGATCAGGATGGTGTGCACTTGCATGTGCAGCTCCTCCCATGGCAGCGGTGTGGTGAGGTTCAGGGACGAGGCGGAGGAACTGGGCTGCGGAGTCACTGCGGGCAGGGGCACGACATCCGGCATGATGTGACGACGTGTGGCCTTCGAGGGCTGGGATTCTTTTCTTTGGTCACGTGTGGGAGGAAATGAATATTCATGTCAGTGCGAAATGGAGTGGAGTTGGAGTGTTTTTCCATCTAAATAACAGTAAATAACAGGCCTTTAGCTTTTAATCAGCATAAAACAGTAATGAGCAACGCCACGCTTGTGAAATCGACGACACACATTAGATCTTATGTTAACAAGCCAGATGAGCATGTCCTGTGTCAGCTCTGGGTCTTCTCTTCCTACCTGGGCTGTGTTGTTGTTGTTGCGGCGTCTTTTGACGAAGCAGGTCTTGGGAAAAATGAAAGCAGCCGAGGACCACTGAGATGGAGGGCTGCACTGAATGAGAGAGGCTGGTGGACCACGGATAACAGGGAGTGTTGCCGTGGCAACCAGTGCTGAAGGGCCACTAACATAATACTGACATCATATCGCCTGGAGAATGTGTCACAGCACACGATCGGATCGGAGCAATGAGACATGCTCGGCCCTTTAACTTCACAATGGGAGGTGGTCATGTGTGATATCTGTTTGATTATAAGAGTCTGAACATTTAGCGGTGCTGTTCTGACTCTGTGCAGGAACACAAGCGTCATGTAAAACGAGTTAAACTGTGACTTTTTGTGACGCCTCCTCGTCTGGCCTCCACTGGCCTGGTCAGGCTTTCCAATGCTGCCACCTGTTGGTAAACAGCGCTGAACAACACAGGGTGAAACCCGCTCTCGTCACGGGCCCAGCTCCTGGGCCTTCTGCTGCCTTTCCAACCGCCATAATGACGCCTTGGTACAAGTTGTAATAGGTCCCACCCCCCCGCTGTGCGCCCTCGACAGGGGCTGATGCCTGCGAAAATGTTTCAGGACTCGCTCCAACTTCTGGTCGCCATGGTGATGACTCATTTGTCGTGCTGACATTCAGTCCTTTCAGTAACACCGAGCAAGGAAGACAGGACGCTGTTATCTGCCCGCAGTTAAGTACAAAACGACAAAAAGCAAAACAATGTCGATCGAAATCGTGTGCTGTTGTGATACTAAAGAACATTTGGGTGGATTATTCAGCTCCAGACAATGGAAACAAAAGAGACATTATATTAAGTCCAGCTGCAGCTGAGCAGGGACAAAATGGCCGAAGTGAGGATGGAACACACCCCAAGGTCAGCATGGAGGACAGATATGTGAGGAGAGGCCAGAGGGCTGCGTGGGCCTTCAAGACTTCTCACATCAGTGGAATCTAAACACTGTTTTATTTGAAGGATCTTTGACCTCGCAGCTGATCCCTCTCAGTGCTTCAGAGGAGCGTTCTCGCAGGCGGGGCGTGAGAGTTTTGTGTTGAGGCGTCCACGCAGCCTCTCTGTGCAGCAGCTCCAGAATTAACATGTAAAGCAAACACTTTCAGTGGAAGTGTCCCTGCTGAAAATGAGTCAGCCATCCTGCCCGTAATTTCCTGCACAGTTTGCTCTGCCGGGGCCGTGAGGATTTGATATCTTGTTGTGCCATGACTCTCATCTCTCTCTCTCTCTCTCTCACTGATGCAACGGATGAGCTCATGCTCACAGCGCGTGAATGAAGACGGGCGACAGCTGAGCAGCGGCGGATCAGCCCGGTGTTGTTCCTCGTGTCACTCAGGGAAGCGCCAGCCTTTTTGTTTGACACTTTATTCAATCATCAATCTGCCCGCTCCTGTCGTTTCTGTGAGTTTGTGTGTGCACGTTGGAAAAAAAAAAAATCTTAATTACAAAAACAAAGCAAAGTAGCACAAATGAGTCATTGTTTTACTGTCAAACATGTCAAACACAGACTTTACACTCACTCTGAGCTGATATCTACGACGACAACTGCTGGACCCTGATGGCTACACGCTAGGAAAAGCACACAGATTCACCAGACAGGGGTGACTGGGAAACAAACACAAACATGTTGAGGGCTGAACAATGATTAGTCAGAGCTTCATTCCCTGATCTTAGCTACAGACGTCACGTTTAAATGAGCTACATTCACCATAGTTCCATAAAAATGACACAACTTGTAAAAACAATGTCATCGTTCAGATCTGTGAGCGGAGCAGGATCTGTAATAGGTGCGTTGTTTTTTTTTTTTTTTTTTTTTTAATGAAGTGAACTTTAATGCTTGGTTTGAGTGCGGCTGTCAGCGTCGTTCACTTCTTCTTCTTGTTCATGATGTTGTTGCAAATCCAGTTCATGCCATCCTGATGGAGACAGACAAAGCCGGTCAACACACTCAGCAATTCAAAAGACGGTGGTGATACGGTTCAGTCTGAGGAGGAAACCCTGCTGGGCCTGACCTGAACTCCCTCCCCCGACACAGCGGAGCAGGCCTGGATCTGCCACTCGCGGTCCCGGTACGTGTGCAGGTTGAGTCCCTCTGCGATCTCGCTGGCCGGCGACGCTGTGGCCAGATCCTGCTTGTTGGCAAAGATGAGCAGTGGAACGCCCTTCAGATTCTCCTCCTCAGTGAGCTCAGACAGCTCCTGCACGTACGCAGAGACATTTAATTAAGTCACCGGCTCGCAAGAAAAAAAAACAGTCCTCGATATATTTTACAGTTAGCTGTGTGTCATTAAGTTTGCTGCCGTTCTTGTCAGAGTGTGTTTGCTGTGTTGAGCTCACCAGGCCCGTCTCTTCAAACCGCTTCTTGTCTGCACTGTCAATAACATAAATCTGAAAGAGAAAACACAACGCTGCAGTCACACTCTCAGAGTTCCATGTTAATGAAGCTGCTCTGTCAGCGTTCAGGAAAACGCCGCTGTCACGTCCTCGCCACAGGTAGAACACGCACCTCTGCCAGTCCCCATATGAAACCACATTAAAATTCATTCCATTCAAATATTTAAACAAATTGCGCACACAAAAACACACATGGAAAAAACCCTGTATGGTCCCTCTCCCCTGTCCCATCAGGCCTCAGCTTGGAGTGAAGACACAAACACACAGACTGAAGCCACTCACCAACAGGTCTGTGTTTTCCAGGTACTTTTTCCAGAAGGGCCTGATCTTCCTCTGTCCTCCGATGTCCCAAACGTTGAGTTTCATCCCATGAGAGGCGACGCTCTTGATGTTGAAGCCCTGATGTTGAGAACACAGAGCTGAGGTCACTGCGCCGTGACCTCAGGTCAACCCCGTACACGACCTTGCCGTCCGTTATGAATTAGGACTTAATCTGTGTTGGTCGGCACTTGGCTGCAGCCTCGTTACGTACGAGCAGGAGAGCAGCACATGCCCCAGTCTGGGCGTTTAAATTGAGATGGTCATCGAGTTAATCTGTGGCTGTTTTTCATAACGTTTCAGTTGGCGAGGTTGTGTAACATCTTTATCCTGAGGGCCTTTCCGAGGAGCAAATCTGAGGATAAGACTGGAAGGATCAAGTGCAGCGTATGTGTTGTGTGTGTGTGTCAGGTCTGATTTAGCTTCCAGGTGACCATTGCCATGCTGCGCTGGACCGATGAGCCGCCACACTCGACGCCGCGCTGCATCTGCTCCATGTCTTGTGAAAGCATTGGATAATGATATTAGGGCTTAGATAATCATATCTGAACTGGGCGATAACCGAAAGGAGGAGCCGTGCGTGGCTCTTCTCAGAAAGCGCGTCGGGAGCGTGCAAACGTAAGAAGGTCATGTGAGGGCGCGGTTTATCTCCAGATGAAAGGCTGTTTAACATAAGTGAGAATGATGACGAGATCTGACGCCCCCCCCCCCCCCCCCCCCCCCCCCCCCCTTTGTGCTCCCCCCCCCCCCCCCCCCCCCCCTGCCGTTTTTCCTTCAGTGGTCGGGGTTTGTGTGTGTGTGCGTGTGTGCAACCAATCATTTAATTTCACAGAGTGTCTGAAAAGCAAAGGTCATGTGAATCCCATTACTCTGCGTAAGATTAAATACAATCCCTCTGCCTCTTCAGATGCTGGGTCACAGCAGCCGGGAAATTCAAAATATATTCAAATTGATGTTGTTGTGAAGAGTGGCATCAACTCATTATTATTCACCCTCATATTCATAGTCCTCTTATTGTCACGCTTCACGTAATAATATATTAAAGATTAAATCATAGGAGAACAACAAAGATAATTAAAGTTTGTTCGGTGTTTTTAGTAATGCTCAAAGCCAACAACAACCAATTAATATCACAAATACTCAGTGATAAAAAGCAATTGTGAGGTGGTGGTTTTGAAGACGGACGGTTTGGGGCAGACTCTGGTTTAATGTCACAGAGCGTTCCACTTCCAGGATGTCACGGGGTCATGGCGTGAGCGTGCACGAGTTTGAACACGTCCCCTCCCTCACCTGCGTCGGTGTGATGGTGTTCACGTCCTCGGAGGCGAGGCTCTTCAGCAGGGTGGTCTTGCCGGCGTTGTCCAGGCCCAGCAGCACTATCCTGACCTCCTGCTCAGTGGATCCCTTCAGCTTCTCAACGACAGAGAGTAAGCCCTGCAGAGGGGCGACACCCACACGCTGACTGACAGCATCTTTCAAAACCTCAACATTCACCGATGGATATTCCACGCTCAATCTGGAATATGAAAGCACGTGAGCGAGCGCCTGGTGAAATTCCCGCTGACCTCTTTCCAGTTTCAGGTCAAAGCTCCCCTTACACGCTTATAGCTCCGCCCACCCAACAGCCAATCCCCTGCCCTGATTTCTGAAGCTCCAGCTCGGCAGCGTCCACTATTCTGTGAAAATGATTCTGTGGCTTCATTAAAAAAAACTTAGATCAGACCTCTGTTCAGAAAATGATACGTTGTACTGAGGTAAAGCGAAAGACTTGGCTAATGGTACAAATGGTACGAGAGGTGCTCTTAGTTTATAATCACAGTTTGATCATTTTAAAACAAAATCCAACAGTCACGGCTGAAAACTGCATTTAAGGGAAGGTGTTCTGTAAAACACCTCTCCATGAGCTTTTCCGCCGCTTCGACAGCCGAGGTTCCATAAGTCCTGCCGCTCCAGATCAGGGGCTCTTACCTTTTGAGCTTCTCCCATGGTGGCGTGTTTCCTGTGGCTCGGCCGGAGGGCTGCAGCTACATTCTCCAGCGAAGCTCACTCAGGTGCGTTGGCTGCGCGGCTCAACCAGGCGCAGCAGGTCACCGGCAGCCTCTCTCTTCCGTTTCCTGTGCTGCCTCAGTGAACTTGGGTGGGTTCAGTGCGTGGACGCGGCAGTGATGTCCACCTGGGCGACAAGCGCTCCCCACTGTTGCCCTGGAGTTAGCGAGCAGGAAGAGGGGGAGGGTGGATGGGACTGGGATTAGGAGGCCAGAATTAGCCCTGTCCATGCAAAGGCCACCCCCTCCCCCCTCCCCCACTCGCCTTCCTCCGCCCATCCCTGCATCTCAACTTTGCAGTGGCTTTACCTGGATTATCCCTTAGCCACCTGCTCTGGGAGGAAACTGAATAAACAGCCCTGACACACTCTCAAACCCAGGCCGAGGGGGAGGCCGCGGTGCAGGGAAGCACAGACGCTGAGGGCGGCGGCGTGGGGCCTGACATTGTTGGCTCTAATGCATAAACTACAGGGGATAATATCTTTGAACTTTGCATTTCTGTTTTCATAAATCAACTTGAAAATCCCACATCCGTCCCTCTCTTGGAAGGCATTATCAGCCCATATATCCATTACACGGCAGCCACCGCAAAGCTGCTTGGTGTCGTGTGCGCTCGTGTGAATGGAGCATTCAGCGGGATTAGTTTGAACAAGTCTGTGCTGCGTCTGGATTAAAACATTTCTAGGCTCTTTCCCTCCACCGCACAGGCTTGATGGTCAGTGGGAGTGGCTAACATGAACGCTGGGTTATACAATGGCATCAGTGGCCCCAACATAAGATTTGACCTCACCTGATCACACACACACACACAGGCAGACACAGCTAGCCTCAAAGACGGGGATTAAAGATGTTTATTTGGATTTGAAATATCATAATAGCAGACTGTGAAGCAGCATCAGTGCTGATTTAGCTTGAATGGATGACTTTAGGACGTCAGCACGTTTGGATGCGGACCTCCACGGCCCTCATCCCGTGCCCTCATCTCCCTCCTGTGCCTGTGTCTTTCTGCAGAGACAGAGAGACATGAAGACCAGTGTCACACTTGATAATCAATCTGTGGTTCACATTTGGTCTCGTTCTACAGGGATTAGGGGCTGGCTTGTTTGTGTGTGGACCGGAGCAGTGACAGCTAAGCTAACAGGCAGACGTGTGAGAATGTCAACGTTTGTCAACACTGAATATATTTGAAAAAAATGACTTACACATCAGGTAGCGTGAACCAGAGTGTGATATGGACGCCGTTGTGCAGTGAACATGATAAAGAGAAGAGACAGGACCGATGCATTTGTCCTTCTTCAGAGACAGTCACTCTGAGATCTTACCGTTGTCTCTCTTCAGCTTGTACCTCATCACCAGTCCCACAATCAGGAGCAGCACAAGCGCCATGACCCCACAGATGATCAGGATGACCGCGCTGTTGTCTGGACGGAGACACACAGACAGAGACACATGCTAAAGCTAATGTGTGGCCGCGTGTTTAAAAGGGGGGACATCTACTCACTGTTAACTTTGACGTAGTGTGGCGAAGACTCGTGGATGCCACATGGGCTCCTCACGCGGCAGATGTACTCGCCCGTATTGCGCGAAAACGCTTTTTTGAGAAATAGCTTGGCCCTGTTTCCTTCATTCTCGATTTTCTCCCCGTCCTTCATCCACCAGAAGGTCAGATTCAAAGTGACGAGGTCATGCAGACATGTTAGAGTGATGTCATCGCCCTCTTCAACGTCAGATCCAGTGCTGTTGATAGAAACCTGAAAGGCTGATGGGAAGAATCGATAAGGGAGTGGAGGAGCAGAAGGACAAAAGAAGTCACTTTACGTGTCTCAGTGTCCTCCGAAGGAGAGGCACTGATCGGAAAACATGGTTGCACGCTACCTCTTTTGCAGTCGGATGACATATTTGCATATTCTGCATCTGCATGTATATTGAGAGGCGAGTAAAGAGGAACAGAAGGAGTTCAGTCACTGCCAGGATTCAATTCACAACACAACATCCAGAGTTTAATCCAAGATAAAAAAAAATCATTTGTTTTTGTCCTGTGAAAATCACTGAGTAAAGCCTGAGTAAAGGATAAGGTACTTCAGTTCATTTTCTCCACTCTTTATAAAGATAAAGACGACATGACTGCTCCACCTAAAAAAATGGAGTTAAAACATCTCACACCCTCACGGCTGACCACAGCATAGGTTAGACACTCAGCCGAGGAGCAGAAGGACAAAAGAAGTCACTCTACGTGTCTCAGTGCACTGTGTCCTCCGAAGGAGAGGCACTGATCGGAAAACATGGTTGCACGCTACCTCTTTTGCAGTCGGATGGCATATTTGCATATTCTGCATCTGCATGTATATTGAGAGGCGAGTAAAGAGGAACAGAAGGAGTTCAGTCACTGCCAGGATTCAATTCACAACACAACATCCAGAGTTTAATCCAAGATAAAAAAAAAAAAAAATTGTTTTTTTCCTGTGAAAATCACTGAGTAAAGCCTGAGTAAAGGATAAGGTACTTCAGTTCATTTTCTCCACTCTTTATAAAGATAAAGACGACATGACTGCTCCACCTAAAAAAATGGAGTTAAAACATCTCACACCCTCACGGCTGACCACAGCATAGGTTAGACGCTCAGCCTCCTCCATGTTAGTAGATGGCACAAGTGCCAGGGGCAGATGAATATAATCATTCTGATTGCACTCATTTTTACACTATTTTTTTTCCAGTGAATTTGCTTTTAAATAGATACAATGGCGAGATGAAAGTGTTCAGGTCTGGTATGTTTTGGCTTCATTATTTGACAGTGAATTTATCATCTTGCTGTTTAAAGTCCACTTGAGTTCTGTAAGGCGCGAATATAAGTAAAAGGGCACAAACCCTGCAGGCAGGAAATGTTCGGGCAGCTTTGACAAAAATCTACGGAGATGAAGAAAGAAATAACATTGGAGACGTTTTCCTTTCATATCTTCCCTCACAGTTATTTCACAGGAACACAAATTCTCCAGATGGCGACAGAGAGAAGAGGCTGTTTCTAGTCTTTACCTGCTCGAACCGCTATTGTGCTGTTGCATATCAGACACTCCTGGACAGGAACACAGTCAGAGGTGACACCAGCTAGGACGACAGGACGCATGTTAATACACACACACACACACACACACACACCCATAAAAAACACTTACCTATGAGGAGATGACCAAGCAGAAGATACAGAAATGTCTCCCTCATTCCGATCCTAGGTGGGGGATAACTTCCAGAACAGAAGACAACAAATATCTAAAAAAAACAAAAAATAAATAAGAGCAGACAGCACGGACCCAGTTAATATCACATTCAACGTCCTCCACACCAGGAATTACACGTCATCAGAAATAACAGAAATAACAACGATTAAGAGTGGATGTTTCCATCTTACCTGTGGCGACTTCGCTGAGTGAGGACCTGCCTGGCCTCGGCTAACAGATGCTCTTTGCATGGGGAAATGCACGGTCGGATCATATCAACTGATAAGGATGCAAATAAGATAAATTTAGATGCTCATGGAACAAACAACTGAAGCTGTGTGTGTCAGTGGGATGTTGCCACCGGTGACAGGTGTTTGCTGCGTGTGGTCAGAGCGACACCGAAGTTAAGCTATTCAATATTCTACATACATTGTTTATGTTTTTCACCATGGAGATGGTGGCATGTCCACATTGTTATGGATCAGAGAGGAAGAGAGAGGAGCAGTGTGGAGCACTCATCGCATACAGAGACTCAGATTAGGAGCCATTCTGCTCAGAATATTTTATTATCCCACCTGCGTTTGAAGCTTAGAGACACATCACCATGCACGGCCTTCATCCACAGTGTTCATTCTGAGAGTGGCCAGTAGAGGGTGCTGCTGATCAGCCATCCGTCTACCTCACGTTCACACATTTTATTTTCAATGCTGTTCATTTTATTGCTATTTATAATATGAGCTGTATACGGTTTGATTGTGCTGTTATTTTCTTACTATTATTTTGGTAATAATTTGAGTTTATTGTCACTAAAATAGGCTGAAGGCTGCATCATGTGAGTATCAGAACTTTATTATTTCCTCTCATGTGGGGAAAAAACATTGTCAGTAAAACAAAGGTACAGTGCAATAAGATGCTGAGGTGAAAACAACAACAACAAAAATATATATCAGCATCACAGAACAATGTTTAAAAGTGCTGCTGTGAACATGTTCATGGAAACAGCTTGAAGTTTCCTCTTGTTTTAACACATCTTTTTTTTTCCCCTCACACATCTTTGGTTAGGTTCTTTTTTTTTTCATATCGATCCAACATACGAGGACTCACAGTGACACCAGGCCACACAATCATTATTTGCATGAGAAATTAGCAGCTTTGTTTCCATGCCTGGCCTCATTATTAGCTGACAAAACATCTTTCTTTAGTGTTGCCAGCAGCCACACAACTACTTTGCATTCCAGCACTTGTGTCAATCTGACAGTCCTTTAACTCAGGGACTGGCCCACCTTTAATTAAGATGTCCTCCTTCACCTGGCTCGCCAGCTCGTTGGCCGGTGCCAGGCCTCGCTGAGGACACTCAGGTAAGACGTGCTCGTTAACTCTGAACCTGAGTGAGGGCTTTCAGCTGTCTCACTTCCTCAGCTTCCCCTGCTCTCCACTCGCAGCCGTGTGCTTGTGCTCCTGAGGATGGTCACTGTCAGGAGACTGTACCGCAGGATCTGCCGTCTGGCAAAGGCCGCAGCTCAAACGCAAAATAGCAAATATGAGAAATGGTGCAGCACGGCCAGTGGCTTCATTGTGCACAATAAGGTAGGACACTCATTTGAGTCGAGCTAATTAAAGCGAATGCCAGCTGAGCGGTGTTTGGTAAGACGTGTGTACATGCTGGTTTTGCAATTGCAACTGATTTAAGTTGTTCACCTTGGTTTTTGGTAAGAGATTTTCAGTGGTTATCTATAATTTGATTTAATGTTTTAGGAAACAGTGATGAGGTTTGGATGTGTTAGTGTCGTTGGTCAGTATCTGGGCCGACAGTGTGTCAAAGATCTTTGTCCAAAATCATTGGTTGGGAAATGAAAAGTTGAAATGACTCGTCCATCTTTCAGCCATTGGAGAATATCAGAAATTTGACTTTCATGACAACACGTGCACATTAAAGCACATCCTGCGGGGCTGTACGTCTCCGGCGGTCAGCGTGGCGTGGTATAAACCCGGTTCCTCTCACAATGACGGTGCATCCAAAGGAGAATGAGAGCATTTGCCTCGACCGTGCTGCCACATCAGAGTGTTTCTCAAGATGTGGGCTTAACAGTTTGATCACAGTGACAATACTTCCTCTTTTGTGGCTTGTTGCTATGGCGAGACTTCCCTTCCAGGCAGGAAGTAACCAAAGTGATGAGTTTACGAGTGTGTGTGTGTGTGTGTATGAGGAGTGTACATGATATTTGGGTGGAGCACTTTGCTGTGCGTCCCCTGAGACTGTGCACGGGAGCTCGGCTCGGAGTCTGGTGTCTGGGCCGTCGTCATGGCGAAGAACTTCAACGCTCTGGGGATTCCTGTCGGCCACATGGTGAGCTGGAGTCTTTGAGGGGATGGGTTTGGTTCTGCAGCGGTCGGGTCAGGACTGAGCTGCTGCTGTAATCGTGCTCCTTACATGTTGTCCTCTGCTGCCGGTTGAGCCCACTCTTGATCACTCAAACTCTCTTGGCCGTACACACGCATTCGGGCAATTAGGGCTTCAGTGTCTTGCCCAAGGACACTTTGGGAGGCAGAATGAGGGATGGGTGGAATCAAACCAATGTCCAGAGTCAGGCTAACTCTACCTTCTGATTCACAGCCTCACACAATGAGAGGTGTAGGACCATAGGACGGTGGGGTGGCGATTTCAAGGAACTCTATTTTGAAACTAGAGGCCTTTGACTGTAGTTCTGAGCAACATGAGTCGACGCTGAGCGAGAGAGAGAGCGCTACGTGTCTGAATCTGGTGCTGCTTATTTCGGTTGAGATCAAGTCATGCTGGAATTTCTGTAAAAACCATGATTCACATTTGATGTGTTACTGACTAACTGACTAACGGTCTGAAATGATCAGAGGAAAATTTGAGTGAAGGAAGCCGCCTGTGCATGTGTGACAGACCTCTGATCAGTGGAGAATAAATATGAATTTTAAAAGAAAAGCAGGCGGAACCAACACAGGAGTCGAGTCAGTGTTGAATTAGGCATTGAAATGACTTGAGGCAACGTTCAGATTGGACAGAGGACGTTGCGAGGGTGAAGCTGTTGGTGACACTGTCAAGTTTTTTCCCCACAAACTTTTACACTGTTTACCTTGCCTGTTACCACAAACCTTAACCAGGAGCTCAGACATGATGCCGTGATGTCTGCTAACAGGTCCAAGTTCTCACAAGGCAACAGAAACAAGTATGGACACATTTTAAACAGACTCAGTTCGTCTTATTTTCTGCAGGGGACACAGATCTGTGTTTGTTTCCAGCAGACTTGTGTTCAAATAGTTTAACTTAATTCAGTTTAAAATGTAAAAGTGCTTGAGTTGAAACTTGAAATGTGCTCTGAAAGCTGAATGACTTCTTTTCTTCAGTGTCACAACCACTTCCTGTGAGAACAGCCCGGGCTGATTGCTCTAACCTCCTCTTACGTCGAGGAGGAAACAAAGTAGAAAGAAACAAAAATAACCCATGCAGTTGCTGTTTAGTTTTTCAGTTCCTTAATGTGAGCCTCTGTGCCTTGAATTCATGTGACTGACTTGATATCAGGGCGCGATTAAATTACGGATTTGCA
Source organism: Pseudorhombus dupliciocellatus (assembly GCA_016785235.1). NCBI lineage: Eukaryota > Metazoa > Chordata > Actinopteri > Pleuronectiformes > Paralichthyidae > Pseudorhombus > Pseudorhombus dupliciocellatus. The sequence goes on from JAFBJW010000117.1 coordinate 142,689, forward strand.
TTTTATTGTTTTTATTATTTTCAGCCAATAGTCAAAGAGACTGTTGAGCTGAGAGGAAAGTTTCTGTGGAACTACAGGTTCGGTTGGTCCAGTCCCACCACAGAGCACCAGTCCACGACGACCTGTTATCATGTGTTTTTTTAAGCTTTGATTAGTATTAAGTGATTTTTTTTTTAATGTATTTATTTATTTTTTAATCTCTTCACAGAGCCAGGCAGTGTCAGACGGAGGTGAGTGTGAACTGCTGAGGTGCACAATGACAAACCTGTACAGTCAAATTTCTACAAACTGAACGTGTCTGTGCACGACCGAAGAAAATATCTGATTCACTTTCCTTCTTTCTCATGCTTCGCCGCGCTGAGAGCTGGGTGTGTTTGTGTCTGGGTGTGTTGCAGAGCTGAACATGTCTGCACGGAGCTGTGGCGGCAGCAGCTCCAGTCTCCCGGGGACTCCGGGCGGAGAGGCCGGCCCCGCCAACAGCGTGCTGAGCTGGGCCGTGTCGTTTGAGAAGCTGCTGGACGACCCCTCCGGTGTCCGTTACTTTACGGTGGGTTGCAGCCGACACACGCACACGAGTGCTGTGACTTTTAACAAGCCTTTCCAGCGAGCTCTCGCTATAGGGGTGCGCTCACGCGGTGTTGGTTGTCTCCGCAGGCCTTCTTGAAGTCTGAGGTGAGTGCAGAAAACATTTTATTCTGGAAGGCTTGTGAGAAGTTCAGGAAGATTCCACCCACCTGCCTTGACGAGGTATGATGGTGCATTTTTGCTACCGTTTGCATTTTCAAATAAACATTCTTCCCTGAAGTTGAAACGGTTTAAACTCAGCCACTATGTTGGTTTGTCCTTGTTGATGTCGGACAACCATCAAACAAAGTATAGGTGTTGAGACGACGATTTCTTCTTTCATTTTCAGCTGAAAACAGAGGCTCACTCCATCTACGCCACCTACCTGTCTGCCAGCGCGCCCTACTCGGTCAACATCGATGACACGGCCAGGACGGAGGAGAAGGACCTGGAGCAGCCCACTCCCGACATGTTTAACAAGGCCCAAGCGCAGGTCTGTTCTGGAGTCCGCTGTCAGCACAGTGACAGGGCTGCCGCCTCGGCTGACGTCTTGTTCCCCTGTCAGATATTTAAGCTGATGAAGATGGACAGCTACAGGCGCTTCGTGCGCTCTCCTCTGTACCAGAGCTGCACCTTGGCGACCGTGGGAGGAAAACTTCTCCCTCACATCTCCAACGAGCGGCTCCACGTGGGATCCTGGGAGGACGTGGCGACGAGCAGCCCCCTGTTCAGCGACGCAAAGGTAGCTGGAGGAGATGGGAGCGGACAGGCCAGAGTCATTTTGGGTCATAATTAAGCTGAAAGAGTTTGTCTCAAACAGAACAGGAAGTCAGACTGCACCAGCGTGCCGGGGGGCGAGGGTTTCCGAGGGAAACACCGACAAAACCGAGGATCCTGGGGAGGTAGGAACTGTGAGCGTCTGTGTTTGGGCCTCACTTTACATCCTGTGACTTTCTTGCCATCAATTCCCGTAGATGGAGGCTCCCAGAAGGAATCCTGTGTGTCGCCCATATCAACCCGCAGCGTGGAGCTTGGTTCCCTCTGCAGGCAGATGGAAGTCAGTGCATCGGAAATGTTTTTGGTTTGCCATGTAGCTGAAGCTGGTTTAAGTTAAAAACCCACATGAATCTTCACGTGTACATTTCTTGATCTCCTTAAATATCTTCTTAATCTGTAGAACGGCAAATCGAGTCCCCGCTCTCTAGACCAGGGAGCTGGGGGGCGGCTAGAGGTGGAAGGGGGCTACTGCTGCGTCTACCTCCCTGATGGCAGCGCCTCCCTGGCCCCCACGCGCAACGGCCAGCCCATCAAAGACATGCTGGCCAGCCTGTGCGAAAAGAGAGGCTTCCCCCTGAAGGATGTCGTCATCTACCTTCACGAGAGGGACAAGGTGAGCGGCCGGTCACAGCTTTAAGATGTAAAAGGTTCCTCTGTGACACCGACGGCCTCTCTCTCTCTCTCTGCAGCAGCCCCTGTCTCTGGACCAGGACTGCTCCGTGCTCAGAGATCAGCAGGTCTCCCTTGAGCTCAGGGTGATGATTGCGTGAGTCACTTCCTTTGCATCTGAGCCTCGTAGGGTTTTCACACTTCTGTGGGTTAGCACCAGACGTGAATTCATTCGTGCACCTGCACCTGCATTGTACGCGGTGACGACTTCTCTGAGTGGCCTGACTTGTGACTGTGTTTCAGGCTGGAGATCCCCTCCACAAGTAAGACAGTGGGGATCATGGTGAAGTCCAGTAAGACGGTGCAGGACGCCCTCGCTGCCGTGATGCAGAAGCACAACATCAAGCCACAAGAGGCTGTGGTCACCGTGGTGAGTGTTTGTGAATGAGCCACACCATAATGTCGTCAGGTGACCCAGAGTCTGCTGGATGTTGATCTGAACTCTGAAATCCTTTTTTTAGGTCGGAAGCGATGAGCCTGTGAGCATGAGCAGCTCCGTGTTCCGACTGGCCAACAAGACGCTACGACTTGAAAAGTCCAAAGGTAAGTTAGCAGAGCACAGACCTCCACCAAGGCTCAACAGCCCCTTAAATCCAATCAAAACACACTCGGAACACACTAATTTTTCAGACCTGCACAAAAATGTCAGGGGTTTATTGGGTCAAGTGTTTGCGTCATGGCTCGTAAAAGCAGAGGCAGCCAGAGGATGAAAGGAAACTCTGATAAAGGCCCGATGGTTGAGCTAATGCGGCTGACCTGGGGGATTAGGCTTTATATGACGTCACCTGAATACTGAGCATGGCCTGTGCCTTCTATTCCTTTAATGGATGCTCTGTGTGTGACGAGAGCGACTCGCATGTTTCAGTGTCTGACAGGGAGGACGAGAAATGCCCTCCACTGTCCACTTCACTGCCCTGGGTCTCTCGTGTCCTCCTCCTCCTCCTGCGTCACTGTCTCCACGCTCCTCTCGCCCGCTCTGACTTCTCTGGATATTTGTGTGTTGCCCCCCCCCTCCCCCATCATTCTTCTCTGTGGGTTGAAATGTCAAAGGCCGTTTTGTTTGTTGAGCGCCGTGTCACTTCGAGTCCACTCACCTGATCTCCCCGACCGCTGAGACCAGAACCGACTTCACTTCGGATCAGCGCGCCTCGCCTCATGCCCGCCGCGCCGGCTCCATGCTAGAGGGAGAATATTTTCTGTGCCTAATGTCTGTGTTTAAGTTCTGCACCATGTAATCCACCGTCGTCACATGACCTCTGAGGAGTTTGTTCTTTGTGGTCTGAACAGGAAAAGAGCTGAGCGCCGTTTCCAGAGGCAGCGGTTCTGCTGTAGCCTCACAGGTGAGGCTGCGCTCACTTATTATCATCATAATTATCATTATCTGGATAAAGATATAATGGAGGTTATCATTTAAATACAAAGGCTTTGTGAAGATGGGGAAAATAACCCTCATTATATTTTAAATTGGATTATAATTTACAGAACACCTCATTGTTCTCGCTTCTTCATTTGGTCTGAATTACAGATAATTACCTATTCACCTGTGAGCTGAGGAAAAGTATCGGCAGTAATTTCATGCAGCGCGTTGTATTGCGTCGTCGTTGGCCGTGCCTGTTATCGCATATATATATATATATATATATAACATAAACATAAACACTGGTGTTTGTTGAACGCAGTACATTGAGCTTTCAATTTAATCTTTGAATTCAGACATATAAATGTCACTCCTGTTCAAATATAAAATGCACAAAGCTCCAGGCTAAGACGTCGCCACCTGTGTCTGATATGACATTTAATACGGTTGGATTGTGTGATTTGTTTCTTATTGGTTACTTTGATTTAAATCCTCTAACCTGTAATCCTAAATGTCCACAATCTCGGAATCTGTTGTGGTCCTGCAGGTGGCGGCGAGCGGCGGCGGCGGCGTGGAGTCCAGATCGCTGAGAGACCGAGCTAAGACGCAGCCCAAGCCCAGTAAGAACCGCGACATGGATGGTAGGAGGCCTCGGCAGGAGCAAGGAGGGTTGGCCAATATGGCAGCACGCATTCTAAGATGCTTAGAGGAGAGACAGCCCCTCGATGAGGCTTTCATAACTAAACTGCAGGTTTCAGTCAATGTGCTGAAGAATCTTTAAAATTCCACGAGCAGGTTTCAATTTGAGCTCAGACAAAAAAGGCATCCTACAACAGTAAAGAAGTGGACGCCGTTCTTATTGCCGCTGCAGGTGTGGAAGCTTCATCAGGTTCTTCAGAAAATATGATGGCAATAATGTGGAAGAACTAGAGCACAGATGACCGTCAAGTGCCAACAGCTCCCTGATGACAGCACAGTGACATTTTAAAATTTGGATCTTAACCAGATGACACATTCCCACACCCTTCCACCAAGTTTTATAATCATCTGTTCCGTAGTTTCTTTTCTGGTATCATTCACTTAATGGGCCGAGTGTTCAGGCTGTTTTTGTCAGATTATAAAGGAACCTCAAGTATTTTGAGAAGCTAAATTACAAAACTATTGCATTCATAAAACAATAGTTCACTTAATCTTGTTGACCTTGATATTCCATCTGCTCCAGGGTTTCTGGAGATGCTGACCAGAGCCCAGTGCTCCAGGGTCGATGACCAGCGGGGCCTCCTGACCAAAGCGCAGCTGGAGGTGCCCCTGTTCCTGCAGCTGCCCTCGGACCAGGGGCCCAACACGGAGCCGGGGGAGCCCGGTGCAACCAGCTCCCCCGGCTCCGCAGAGCCCGGAGAGAAATCGAGGGAAGACACGCCTCTGCATTCGGGTCCAGCTGGAGCAGCGGGGGCAGACCCTGGATCTGCTCAGGCTGAATCTAAAGACGTGAGAGAAACGGCGGTTTGAAAAACGTCCCTGCGCGACACGGACAAAGACGACCCCAATGAACTGATTTTTAGACTGAACTTGTTGAGCACTTTTTTCTGGCTGTTTGCGTATAAGCTCTGAGACGGCGGCGAGCTGCCACCTCTGCTGCTGAGGGCCGGCCTCCTGAGGCGGGAGAGATGATGGCGAGCATTGATAGTGTCATCTTCAAACACTACACATCCTGAGGGGGCCCGTTGGCTGTGAACTGTTTGGCGCACCAGTAAATGTAAGAAGAGAAGTTAAGTGTTTGAATAGGGTTCCTGGGATATTGAATGTTGTACAGTGAGTTTTCCTCCCAGCTTTTCTTCAAACTCTAAACAGGGAAAAAAAAAAAAAAAAAAAAAAAAAGATTAGCGCAGGAGCTGGTGAATGGCCAGATGGGCTGATTTGAAGTGTTTTGCACGTTTTGCCTTTTCTTTCCATCTGTTAAGATAATTGAATATATTTTTAATGCTTTTACTGCTTTTATTATTTGTAATTGTTTTGAATATTTTTTTTTATTTTGTGTGCCTTTATTGTGGAATGTTTGTTTGCAGTGATGGCACTTCATGAAGCCCCGTTCCAGCCCTGGATTCCTGTCACTTTATATTCTGCTGTACTTCCGGGTCCGGATCTCACGAGTAAAGCGAGTCCCACCGTGTGATCGTGTAAATCACAGGACCAATGGAAAGAATTAAAATGTTTCTAGATGGAAGGTTTTCAGTCTTGTCTTCGCTCTCACCTTCGAGCCTCTCACAGGACGTGTGTTTTGACCCTGTTGTCAGTTTCTGGTTTGATAAACGTGTCGTGATTTGGTTTAATACAAAGTGCAGTGGCCGCCCGTCGGGCCAGTGGACTCCCTGTATGACTCATGCGGGGTCAGAGCCAGCCTCTAATTACATGCTTTCTTGTGTCTCCAGGAGATGCTCCTTTCACTAAAGTGTTGTCATGACGTGATGTCATTTCTGCACAGTGATGGGGAGCGGTGCAGCCCACTGATTGGCCCTTTGGGATCCGTTTCCGGCCAATGACGCGCCTCATCCGTCCACAGACTTGTTGCTGGCGGGTGTTTTCCACTTTAGGAGACTCTGATGACTGTTATGGGGAAATTGTTTGGCAGTTGTGTGGGTTACAAAACAAATTAGCTGAGTCATAGATGGATTATTCCACATGAATGATGAGAGCAGCATCCATAATTCTGGCTTGGCTTGGCGGGGGTGGTGGGGGGGGGTGTCCGATTCGCCCACGCTGTCTGTCTCACCTTGATATAGTGAATTCATTCATTCACCTGAGACAATGAACAGTGTTCAATACCTGTTTGTCACACCCACAGCTTCCGACTGCTGGGCTGATGGAGCCGGGGGCGTGCACAGCTATGATTGGCACACCTGGTGTTTGTTTGTGTGTGTGTGTGTGTGTGTGCGCGCGTGTGTGTGTGTGCGTCTCTGCGTGTGTGCGTCGGCAGTCCTATGAATGGGCAGAGAGGGGTGTGCTCTCGCAGACACCATCGCAGCAGTGAGATGAGGAGTGCCGTCTACTCCAGTGCACGTCTGCTGAACTGAGCGAAGGGACGAGGGAAGACGAAGGGAGGTGAGTGTCTGAATCAGCCCCTGTAGCATTTCATCAATACCCTTCATCTGAGCCGATCGCTGTGCTTGTACACTCACCAGATGAGTGGGCTTGTCTTCTCTCCCTCTCACTCCCATCATTCATTCACCCCCCCCCCCCCCCCCCCCCCCCCCCTGCTTTTTCCCACCCCCCCGTCTGCCTCATGCTTTCTTCACATCTTCTCACGTTTCCATTCAGATTGAGCACCAGCTCTTTTATTTTCACCTCATTCTAGGTTTCTCGATACCTAGAATGAAATGAAAAACGTTCGAGCCCTGAAAGAGTCTCACTGTACCTTTGAGAGTCCTGCGGCGGGGGGGACGCACGAGTGCCGTAAAACGAGACCCTTCCATCAGATCACTGCTCCCATTGACAGGCTCCGGCGAGCCGCTGAAGGACATGGAGCCTGTGTGTGAATGTGATTCTGTTATCAGAGCCAGGCTGAGAGCAGCTGTGCCAGGCATCTCCTCGCTCACCCCTGCAGCTGGGTGGGGGTGTTGTGTGTGTGTGTGTGAATGTGCCACACCTGAACGTGGCAGACGGCCCATCATCATCATCATCATCAATTACAGGACATTATGTCCTTGCCGCTGTGAGCCATCTTAATGTGCTCTCTGGGCGGCTGCTGCAGCCTCTGGCCACGCTCACACCTCCGTGCACTGACCACCTCTGCGTGCACGCCCAATTACGCTCGCGCTAAAGGTGTGAGCTCGTGAAATGTTCAATGCAGAGGCCACAAAGTCAGACCGAGACTTGAGGCTGACCACCTGCACCGGGGCAGTGCGGTGATTAGTTGACCTGACAGACTGGAAATCGTCTTCAAGGTCCGCATCGCTCATCTGGGGGCTGATGGGACGTCCCCTGTCTCTGTCCCTGTCACTGGATGATGGAATGACTCAGCAGGTCGCTGGTTGATAGATGGGCAGTGTGGTGAGGTAACTGGAGTGAAGATGCAGGTGGCTGTGTTCTATCTTTTCCATTGAAACGCACAAGAAGTTGCATTCAGCTCCTCAGTTGGGGAGTGAATTGGTCCTGGAGCAGAATTTCTGCAAATTTAGGCAAAATGTTCTGTTGATCTACTCTACCTCCCATTCCTCATCCTCCTCTTGCTGTGTGTCAAACGAAATGGGGGGGGGGGGTTGGAATGGCTGGTAGGCAAAATATTCTGTGACCATCCTTCCAGAAAGAGTTCCGTAGCTTTTAAGTCCAAAGTCTTTGTGTTGCCTTTGTGTGGTCACGTAATGGCCTGTGAGCATTTGGCGTGCCTCTGTGTTGGTCTGCCCATGTGTGCTAAGTGGTGGAGAAGATGCTTTTCCTGCAGCTTCAGCTCCGTCCTTAAAGTTGTAGCTTTGGGTTGTTGTCAGGGAATTTCCCACGAACATGAAGACGGGCTGATGGGGATGGAGAAAAGAAGGGGGTGGAAGAGATGCAGTGAGGCAAGAAATTCTCCTCTGTGAGGTCATTTCCTTGTGTGTGCTGGTCAGGAAGAGAGCGCACTCAGGACAGTTTGAAAGCCTACCCCACCGTCAGGCCTCAGATGATCCTGTTCATGCATGCTTTGAACAGCCTCTCTCAGCTGGGTGTGCCAACCCAACAATCATGGATTCAGTTGTCAGTCAATGCAGCACGGCAGGTAGGGCCTCGTTGGATAAAACATGTAATCCAATCTAACCGGGTCTTTCTAATGGAGTTCCCTAAAGCACCAAATATGGAGCTGCCGCTGACGTCATCCGACACGGGGGGGGGGGGGGGGGTTCCCTTNGGGGGGGGGGGGGGGACTTCCTGTCGATCAGCCCCCATTCATTGTTTATGAGCTGGTGCTTCCTGCGGAGCGGTGGGCTGAAGCCGAGGGCAGGGTGGTCCACGGAGCAGCTTTTCAATCTGCCCTGCATACATTCTCGTCACAGCAGGAGAGACCTGGAGGAGCTTACATCCCGGGAAGAAATCATTTCAGCATCATCAGTAATGTATGAACTGCATGTAAAGATGGACCACATGTCTCCACCTCCTCCCACAATCCAGAACTGCAGCTAAAATATCCGTGGTCTCTTTGTGTGGCTTCATACCCGGGAACATTCAACCTGGAACGATCCTGAACACACCACAATAACCAGGTCAGGGCATTGACAGAACATTACTGAAAGACAGACTAAAGCAGCTTTGTTTAACCCCTAACGCTAATCAGCCGTCTCTGCTCATTCTGTCCAACATTTAATTTGTGTTTTGCGAACTCTCTTTTTTTAAAATGTGAAATCTATGAAGATTAACAGATTAGTTGGTTAATGCTTTGCCGACAAAGTGTCTACTTCCATTAATTAAGCCGTTAATCACTGCTCTGGGATGCGTGCATGAGATGCTGTGATGGACCAAACAAACAGAGGAATTTAAAACCGGGCGCAAACGAGATCAAAACAGCTCTGGCAGAAACGCGGAGAATAAATCACGTCTGCACTTTATTAGGTGAGGTTTTCTGTATTTTTTTTTTACTGTGATTGCAGCTGATTTGTTCATGAAAATTAAATCTCAGAGAGGCTGTACTTTCAGGTTACCCAGCCATTACAGGTGATGAAGCAAAACAAATATGCAGGCAAATCCAATTTTAATCATAATTGAATTTGCAACGTGTCTCAGCCACATCGTGACGTCCCCTCTGCGCCGACACACCCAGCTGTCGTGGTCCCTGATCTGATCAAACTGGTCAGGTGTCAGACAGAGGCCCAGCCCATAAAAAAACAAAATCAGGTTCATGCAAACTGACCCAGAGGTGTTTTGTTCCCGGCTGCTGACACCAGCTGTGAGGACCGGCAGGTGGTCACTGTGGCCTTCAGCGCTGTCCTTTCCCCCAGTGTCACTATCCTCTGCCTCCTCAGTGAGTCCGGTTCACAGTTGCCATCTAGTGAAACAAGACCAGAACTGCAGACTCCTCGTCTCACTGATTGTTCCTCATCAGGACCATCAGGAGATCAATCTTGAATCGGTCGAAGCTCGCGTTCGTAACCTGGTCTGCGGCCTCACGCCAGGAGCCTCCACTCAGAGAGGCGTCGCGTGAAGTGTCTGCCGTTTAAATGTTGTTGTTGCATGTCGACCAGACGGCTCCTCATTTTTCTGTCTCCTGTCTTCTCATTTTTAAAATCAGAGTTTCCAAAAGACCTCATCGATCTCAAAGCTCCGCCAGCGCTGAGCGTCTGCTGAGGGGGGGGGGGACAAAAATCAGCCATGGAGCAGAAGATAAATGAAGTGAGTGAAACGCTGCTATGAAAAACTCTGGAGTGATTCTGGTTCCGTCTCACAGCAGCATCCCGTCTCTGCAGAGTCCCAACACCACGTCTCCTCAGAAGCACATGAAGAACCGGTCCAAGTCGACGGAGGAGATGCAACAGTCGAAGAAGGTGAGCGGCGTCCTGAGTGTCTCTTACCTCTGATCACATCTGTATTCTGACTGTCCTGTGATGTCTCGCAGGCCTTTTCCTCTCAAAAGTCCCTCCCAGGCAGACCAGAGCTGGACAACGTGAAGGTGAGCTGTGTGTCCTGTCCCCTTTCCTGTGGCAAGGACGCTATATTTTTTGTATTTGTTTGGGATGAAATCCAGGAAATTTCTAACTTTGATGCAAAGTAGGACTGAAGTGTCTCCTCTTGGTTGCAGGAGTGTCCCGATGGCTCTGACGCCCCCTCGTCCTCCACTGAAGAAGTGAAGTGACACACAACGGGATCAGTGGGATGATAAGGCAACGAGTTCGTCATACACTCATAAAAATGTGAATAATGTGCACAAGGTAACACAACATTGAAAATGTCCAAAGTGGAGTTGTTCAAAGATTTGTTTATGGAAAGTGAAAAAAAAAGAAGGTAAACTGAACCCGAACATCTGAGACAATCGCATGTAAACCAGCCGTGATGATGCTGTTTCCATTGTGCTGTGCTGAGTGTCCAGTCCAAACCACACTGAATGTGTATCGACAATAAAATGAGTCCTCATCTGCTCTCACTCCCACCCCGGAATTAAATACCTGCAGAACTCAAAGTACTTGAAACATCTGACTGACAGAGCCGCGGCTTTATGAAGTGATTCAGGGATTGTTCTTTTCCGCGTTTCTCTCTTGCTGTCACAAAAAATCAGATTCGAGAGAGTCCAGAAAGACATTCAGTCACGCATCAGAAGGAGCAAATTCATTTTTACATTGTTAAATTATTTATAAATTATTATATTAATTAATTTAAAGAATATTCATTAAGATGCTGCGGAGCTAACGATGACACATGCTCCTGCAGCACCTCCTACAGGTCATGGTGTCCTCCTGGTGATCATCAGGTGTGTTGCATCTTGTTTTGCCGACCATTCAAACCCCCACCTTTGAGAAGATATGAAAGCGCTTTCTAAACTCTCAACCTCCCGACCTCCTAACGGACTGAATCCCTGTTTTCCTGACCCAGGTCACCTTGCCGCAGCGACGATCATACTGATGCAGAGAAAAAAAAATCCCCAAATCATGCAGGGATAACACACGGCCGTGCCTCTCTGATCCCCTTCGCTTGATTAACAGGCGGAGAGCTTAATGACAGCATCATCTGGCATTCCTCGGAGCAAGATTAGCGCGGGATAACACCGAGGGGGCGGGGCAGGACGGGACCGGCGCTGCGCACTTACAGTACGTTGATTGGCAGGTGTCCTGAGTGCCGACCCGGTGGCCTGTGCTTTATCCCCAGGCTGCGTGGTGGCATCCACATGCACATCTGGAGAGGGGATCAGCAGCAGCAGCAGCAGCGAGGTCCAGAGCCCCACTGCAGATTTAGAAATTGTTGCGTGTGTATGTGTTCATGCGTGCGTGCGCGTCTTTGTCTTCCCCCCCCCTTCTTGAGGCTGCACCAAATCTCAAGGATTTCTCTCATCGCCATCTCTGACAGCAGCAGCTTCGGCTCGGCTCCAGCTGCCTGCACAACAACAACATGGCCTCCATCGCCGCCTCCAGCTCTCTTGGTGTTTTTGGGCAGCTACGGTTCAGCCTCAGGGGTTAATAAGTTCTGCTTCTCTGAGGTCAGCAGGTTTCATGATGTGGTTGAGCGCGCTGCTGATACAACAGAACCGTAGCTGGTCTAATTATTACCAATTGCTCCTGAACCCGGGCCGGGGCCTGTGAGCAGCGAGGTGTGCACAGGAGATGCGCGAACGTGTGCGTTTAAGGAGATCTTTGCAAAAACTCCCTGACCAGTTCATTTCAAACGGTCTTGAGTCCCGGCAAGGCCCCTAAGCACCTCAAGTCCGGCAGATTACACCGTGCATGTCTGAAATACTTCCACTGACAACGATCATGTAATGCTGCGGCTCGCGTGACAAGCCGAACAGAAGTGATGCATTCTTCCCACTCTTCCCACTAGATGTCACATTTCTCCTGCTCATGCTTGTGCAAGCCTAAGCCTCAAACAGCCGGGGGGTCACTGATCACACCCAGCGGCCCTCTGGCTCCTGGAGTCTTTATCCGGCCCCGAAATCAGGTGAGAAACAGCTGATTGTGTAAACATCATTCATCACCTAATACACAACCTGCCCTCTCAACCTGTGCGTCGTTGGGTTCAGGGTTTGAGTTGCTGATTAACTCTGGTGATCGGGCAGGTTAATCGACGACACCTCTGGCTTATTTAAAGATGATTTACATTTCCGTGCGGAGGATCCCACACAGCGACACACACAAGGTAAGAACCACCACGTTCCTGATGATATCTGGGAGAACGTGTCAGGGTCGATATCATCCGAGGCTTTCTGCTGAGGCTGAATAAGGAATAATTCCTTTTGAATTCATTTCTGATCTTTCATCTGCATATATACGTGTGTCTCCATGGCAACAGAAACAAAGCAAAGTTAACAAAGTTGAGCAGAGAGAGAGAGAGGCAGACGACAAGCAGACGAGGATGGGGCAGGTGGATCACAGGATAACATTCAGTGCACACACACAGTTTATTCAGCTGCAGTCTTTGGGACTTGGTCCTTACTCTGCCACGTATAGACAGTTGCACGTATGCGCACGGCGCCAGGACCTGCAGGGAGGATGCAGCAGCTGTAATTACTGTCATCTCGCCCGCTGCAATTACCAAACTCACTTCCCTCCTCTTTGCTTTTAGGAGACACATTAGCACTCCCTCCTCCGCTGGAGTCCCCAAAATATGTGCGGAGTGGCTGACATGAAAAGGGGGAGAAAAGAGTCTCTTTAAGCTGAGAGCGTGAAAACCTTTGAAGGGGAGTTTGCAGCTCTATAGACGGCGGATCGTCCCCCGAGAGACGACTTGCAGCTGCAGGAAACGAGACGAGTTTCACGGATGTTCCCTTATTGATTGTGGCAGGGCTGTGCTGAGAGGCAAGATGATGGCTGTCGGTGTGCGTGGTGGTTTCAGAGCTCCGTCTGACCTCGAATCGGCGACAGCTGCCAATTACAAACACGCAGCCGCCACCTTTGTTCTCCTCTAATCGCTCGTCTGTTGATCTCAGTGTAGTTTAGAGAGCGATGGGCTCATACGGGCTCATACGGGCTCATTTGGTTCGGCAGCGTGATGAACACGTTCACGCTCAGACTGTCTCCCTGTGCCATGGTGTCACCCTGCGACTTTAATGACCTGCGTGTCTCCACACAGGATCCACTGCGCCATGTCCTCTCGGGCCATAACCATAGTGACCTGTGGGAGGAGCACGGGCCTTGTCCACGACGGTAACTAACTCATTTCGGCTTTATTGTATCTCTGAAATGTTTCCGAGGTGATCGCCTACGCATGCGCTCTTCTCCTTTGTGCACAGAGATGAGATTGCACGGCGCTCGGCCCTCCTCGGCGCCCAAACTCCTCCTGGAGGAGGAGGACCGGGAGTCTGGCATCGGTTCCACCCTTGACCTCAGCGGCGCTTTAGACGGCTGCAGCCAGCGCGCCAGTCAGCAGTCAAACAAACGCTCACGCCCACAGGCCGACAGCGTCCCGCTGGAGAAAGGTATGAAGTGGCGTGGAGAGGAGAATCACACAGTAGCGATCAAGGCAGAGGGTTTGATCATAGTAACACTGGTGGCTGCAGCTTGGGCTTATTAGATAAGGACCCGCTCATCTGACGCATAAAGCCGGTGGGATCACACGGTCTGGGCAATAAAAGCAAACTCCTGCAGTGTTTGGCTGCGTTGGGGTAATGTAATGTGTTATATGTGCAGTTTGCTCTCTGAGGCTATTTCTCTCTCATCCAAAAAACTAAAAGCACAAAAACAAGGGAGTTAAGTGTTCCTGCCATCAACCCACCAACGTTGTCTGCTTGTTGGAAATAGGTCAGCTCTGTTCTCGCACTGTGAGCCCGACCGACTCTCTGGGTGTTGTTTTGAACAGATGCGAAGATTGGGAAGCTGCTCTTCAGTCTGTCCAAGATCCCGCTCCTCCTCGTGCTCCTCTTCCTCTTCGTTTGCTCCCTGGACACCCTGAGCTCTGCCTTCCAGTTAGCAGGGGGTAGGTACCGTGAACCCTCCCTGCTCCCTCAGCGGGCTGGAAGTGAGTCAGCCACGACGTCTGATAAATAAATGATTCACTGCAGAAGGGTTCACACTGTCCTACTGGGTCCCCTGCTGTATAATTTACTGCCGCACTTCAGCTGGTGACCTTTTTACATTTCCAGAAACGAGGGGTTGGTCTCTTGTTTTACATTGCTCCTGGCATCCCTGCTGTGCACGAGACCAGCATGCTTCTGTGTGTGTGTGTGTGGGCGGCATGTTTCACCAGGTAAAGTGGCGGGGGACATTTTCCAGGACAACGCGGTGCTGTCCAACCCTGTGGCTGGGCTGGTGGTGGGGATCCTGGTGACGGTGCTGGTTCAGAGCTCATCAACCTCCACCTCTATTATCGTCAGTCTGGTGGCCTCTGGACGTGAGTGTGTGTGTGAGCATCCTGCTGTGTGCGTTTTAAACAAAAAGCCAGCCTCAGATATGAGTTCTAAAGCCGCTGCAGGTGATTATTTGGCATGCAGAGTCACAGACAAACAGAGACGAGGAGACTCCCATGGTTCATCTGTGGCAATTACAAATAGATCTAATTAATATGTGGTTTATGGCTTTAATCTGGGTCTTCTGGCTCCCAGCACAATTACATCCTGGGCTGCCTTTGGTGGATACAGTAAATGATGCTATTGCTCTGCTGCTCAGAGGAACAGACGAGTGAATGCAGCTCATTGAATACATCGATGTAAGCAAAGCACATTGAGGAAGTACAGCCACAGGCTCAGCTCTGTTTATTTAAATATACCCCGAACGTACTCCAGCGGTTAAGAGGGGGAAACCGGCAGGGCAGGAGCCCAGGAGGGCGTCCTCACATTACAGGATGAACCTAATGCGATTATGTTTGTATCATTGTAGACTAATCACATCAACAGTCCGAAATAATGATTTCATTTCCTCTCCCTGTCTGTGGCTCACAGCCCCAAAGACCAAGTTCACGTTAAAAAAGCGACCAAATTCCAAAAAGTGCAAATTTTTGTAAACTTCCCCGAAACAGTGTAGTTTCTTTATTACAGTATTTCATTTCGCTTGAAGGACTCTTAGGCCTGACGCATCACCATGTGTGATCGGTGTAATGAGATGAAGGCAAGACGAAGGTCGTGCTCACGTTTCATGGCCCCTCTCTGCCAACTCAGTCCGAGAACGTTACCTGCTCGTGTGAGTAACCACAGTCATTTGCCCCTCGTTGAAAGTGCACAGAATGTTTTTTCTAGCACCAATAAAAGAAGCAACGACACGGGGGCAGACAATCATAAGAAGACACACCAATGGCAGACGGTCGTAAAAAACAAACGACAGCATAAAGCAACATGAAAACACTGCTGTGCACAGCCCCATCACTTAAAGGCAAAACAGAACATTCTAAGTGGAAATACATTTTTTTTTATTGGTTTTTAGCCTAAAAAACTATGTCAATAAGGAAATACATTTACAAGAGGCAACATTCATTCCATTTAATAAAGATAGTGAATCTTTCCTTGATTATCATGTGGCGATTCAGTGGCTCTCACCCTGCGCTCCGCCAGTCGGCAGCTCATCGTTCAGTCTCGTTTGGCTCTGTGAGGTTAAAGACGTGCAGGATTTGTCCCTGTGCTGAAAGCGAAATCAGTATGCGCGAGGAGTTTACCGCTCCCTCCGAAGCTTTTCAGTTGGAGAGCTAAGAGGGAAATTATAGGTAATTATCAGAAAGAGAAACACGCAGCCGTGGATGTTCGTCAGTGGAAGCGTGTCCTTGAGGTCTTTATCGCTACAGACGTCCTCAACAATAGCCCCCTGCCTGCACAGTGTGGAGGCTAAACTGCCTCCACCACCACCCACCGATCAGTCACGCCAAAAGCACTGAGTGAATCGGAGTTTGGTCCTATCTGCTTGATGCTGTCGTCTCCTTCATCTGTACTTCTCACCTGTTTTTTCTGTGGCGGTGCCTCGCAGTGTTGGAGGTGAGCTCGGCTGTTCCAGTCATCATGGGCTCCAATATCGGGACCTCAGTCACAAACACTATCGTGGCCATGATGCAAGCGGCCGAGAGGACCGAGTTTGAGCGGTGAGTGAGGAAGGGAGGACGATGAGGAGGGAGGTGAAGCAGAGGGGAGATTGGGGCTGAAATGGAAAAAGTCAAGAGGATAAGTGGGATGATGGAGGGCCAGATGATGCAAGCGCCGGAGGGGACAGAAGACGCAGGTGAAGATAAAAACACGAGCAGCCTTTCGTCCAGCTTCCATTGGAGTGTAATTACTCTAACGAGAATGTCACCTTGATCCCAAACCGGTGCAGATGGCACGGTACTCCATCTGCATCTGGTAAAATAAACAACGTGCACTAATCTTTGACAACAGTCAAACGATCATTACATCACACACATGCGCGCCCAGACAGTTCAGCCATGGAAAGCAGATTAACAAGCAATCACTCAGAGTAGTTGATCGCGCTGCTGTCTGACCACTGTGACCCTCTGCAGAGCCTTCGCCGGTGCCACCATCCACGACTGCTTCAACTGGCTGTCGGTGCTGGTGCTGCTGCCGCTGGAGGCGCTCAGCGGGTTCATGTCCCGGCTGTCCCACCTGCTGGTCGCCAGCTTCCAGCTCCGGCCTGGAGAGGACGCGCCGGAGCTCCTCAAAGTCATCACCGAGCCAGTCACAGGGCTCATCATACAGGTTGGCTTTTTGTCCGGTTCTGCGAGAACAGAAATCCTGACCGACAGAAGAGAGGGGAGGAGCTTAGTGGGCGGCCAGGTTCTGTGAGGTGAAGGAGTTGAACCCAGGGCATGTTGTTGAAAAAGTTAAGGAGGTTATTCTGATCTTTTAACCTTCCCTTCCCCGAGAGCTGAAAACTGTTGTTCCCTCCGTCCTCAGCTGGACAACTGTGTGATCACAGGGATCGCCATGGGGAATAAGGACATGAGGAACAGGAGCCTGGTGAAAGAATGGTGCCAGACCGACCTTGTTATGGTAATGACCCGTCTGGCCGGAGTCACACTCTGGCATCGCAGAGCCTGTGTCTGCTGCAGATTTCCATAATCGCTTCTTTCTGTCTCTCTTTCTTCAGACGACGGTCAATGTGAGCAGGGAACCCTGCGGCCACGGCCTTGACTCGTCCCAGCCGCCAGTGAAGTGTGAGTTCCAACTCCAGGGTGGCATCGTATCACTGAAGTCGCCCAGCTGTCTGTTGGGGGGGCGGCGCCTCCTGATGACGGTTTGCCCTCTCACGCTGCAGGCAGCCATCTTTTTGTTTCCACACCGCTGTCGGACCTCACCGTGGGCCTGATTCTCCTCGCGGCCTCCCTGGTCGTGCTCTGCTCCTGTCTGCTGCTGCTGGTCAAGCTGCTCAACTCTCTCCTTCAGGGCCACGTGGCCAAGGTCATCCATAAAGTCATCAACACAGGTGGGCCTCCGTTGAGAGTTCACTCCGCCTGCGGCAGTGAATTATGGGTAATCTCTCTGCTCCTTCCCTCCACAGACCCGCCTCCCCCGTTCGGCTGGCTGGCCGGATACGTGGCCATGTGTGTGGGAGCCGCCGTGACGTTTGTGGTCCAGAGTAGCTCAGTCTTTACCTCGGCCATGACGCCGCTCATAGGTGACGTGACACGTGATGTTCTGTCGTTCCTGATGCTGCCGTCTCACTGCATCACGGGTGTTTCTCAGCTCAGAGTTCCTCTCCCTGTCGATCATTCCTGTAATTAGCGCTGTGATCGAGCACAGACTCTGCTCTGTTGTTTTTAATGCCGCTGCTTTCTGCTCCAAGTTTTAAATTCTACGATAACATTGTCGAAAGGGCCATTCCCGGTGATGAATTAACAGTCCGCTGACCAAAGGTTAACTGGATTGCTTTAGTCGCATAATTATCGACTGATTAATTTGCTTGTGTTCCCGTACTTACCAGAACATTCCTTGAAATCCCTTGATGACTAATAGCCCATTGATCAGCCCCAGTTCGGGGCCAAATAAGGACATAATGCTGCTTAATTCCACTGATTGAGTCTTGTGACGTTTGAGAGAGCAGGTTGCATAACCGGCACTGTATGCCGCCGGCTAAATGAAGCATGTAAAATCCGAGCCATCAGCCTGCTGCACAGCGATAAATGTGAGATGGGAATAATTTCCCATTCTCAACAGGAATAATGAAATGGTTTGAAATGAAGCTAAAAGGCAAGGCAGCGTGCACATGGGGGAGGATTTCCAAACCACACTCGATGAACGAAATGAGTGTTTTTTTTTTGTTAGCTCTACCTCCTCTTCATCCCTCGCTCTTACGATGGTGGATTCCAGCATAAAAAAAAAAAAAAAAAAAAAAACATCTTCACGTGCTTCATGGACGCAGCAGCATCGTCAGTTTCTGTCAAGCCGCCACTCGTTTGACACTCATTAGTCATTTCCTCTGGCAAGTTAATCCATCGTCCTGTTTTTGAAATATTGGCACTTGTTCATTTCAAAACACAGAGAACAAATAATTTTATGTTCTTTTGATTTGGAACTAATAATTTGAATAGTTGAAATTCTATGCTCAGAAAGATTTAAACTTTTTTTCTTTTAACTGTTTGTTCGACATTTCTCAGATTGTTTATCTTCCTTGCTACTTGTCTGTTTAAGTGAGGAGCTGACGATTGTTGTGAGTTTTACACAAACATGGCGTCAGGCTCATCAGAAGGCCGACAGGTGCTTTACAAACATTTCAACAGGAGGACGACAGCAGCTTTTCCATTTTCCTGGTGAACTGTTGTTGCCTCCCGCAGGTGTCGGCGTGATCAGCCTGGAGCGGGCCTATCCCCTCACCCTCGGCTCCAACATTGGCACCACTGCCACGGCCCTGCTGGCGGCGCTGGCCAGTCCCGGGAACAAACTGGCGGCTGCTCTGCAGGTAGGCCGCGCTGACGGTGGAGGTTTGAGCTGCAGGAAACTTCATGGATGTATTGTCCACTGATCTGCGTGTAGATCGCTTTGTGCCACCTCTTCTTCAACGTCCTCGGCATCCTGCTGTGGTATCCTCTGCCCTTCATGCGTCTGCCCATCAGGATGGCTCGGGTGCTGGGGAATCGCACTGCCAAGTACCGCTGGTTTGCGGTCTTGTACCTCCTCCTGTGCTTCTTGCTGCTTCCCTCGCTGGTGCTGGGCCTCTCCCTGGCCGGCTGGAGGGTGATGGCTGGCGTCGGGGCTCCTTTCCTGGCCGTGTCCGTCTTCATTGCCATGGTGAACGCGCTGCAGGCCCACAGCCCCCGTCACTTGCCTGCCCAGCTCCAGAGCTGGGACTTCCTGCCCCAGTGGATGCGCTCCCTCAAACCGCTTGACCGCCTGATCGCCAAGGCGACTTCCTGCTGCAGCTCGCTGTGTGAGGAGGGGCAGGGGGTGGAGGAGGAGGAGCGTAGCTCATCTCAGACGAACCCTGTCGACGAAGAGAGGGCGTCTGTGCAAAGGAAGGCCCAGCAGGTGTATGACAACCCCGTGCTGGATTTCCTGGATGAGAGCAGAGCAGTGCCAGTTCTCAAACTGAAAGGGTTGGAGAGGTGCAACAGCACGCCGCTGTAGTGTTAGTGGCCTCAGAAGCCTTGTGGGAAAAGCCATTTCTAATAATTGATTGACAGATCATTTGTAGATGTAACTTCTAAACTGCACCAAATATTCAGATCTATCGGGGTCAGAAGAGCTTCACTGATGCCTGCAGAGAAAGTGTTGTCAGATTAAAATCAACGATACACAATAAATGATATACGAAGTGAGGTCAGCGGGCGGCGCCACACAGAAAATGGGATTTGACACATTTATAAAAAGATGCAGATGACAAGTACCCTCACCTCAGTTTTGAAATTCAATGTTCTGGGGTCTCTGAGTCATATCACATGATTTCCATTCCCAGTGTGTACTGAACTCTCCATTAATGTTCAACTTTCTCTGACCTGGACAAACCTCCTCCCCTGGTGGCAATCACAGCAGCTATTACAAGGACTCTAAGTTGTTTTTCTGCTCTGCTGCTTTAAACAAGGTTAAAAAAATGACACATGCAATGTAAATTAGCATTTTCTACAAACACAATGATACTTGCACCCACAGCTCTTCTCCAGGTGAAGTGAATCTCCAACAAATCATAAATATTCAAACACACTGCAGAAAATGGAGCACGCCTGCGTGCGTGCATTGAAGGACACACACTTTAATTCAATCCATAAATAACAAGGAAGGAAATGTGAGCAATATATTTAAATTTGGGTGACAAACAAACAAAAAGGTTAACACAACCGTGTTATTTTGTTGGCTCTTATTTTGCCTCGTGGTTCATAAATAAGTTGTTTTCTGTTTCTGCCCAGAGCAGAGAGGGAAGGAAAAGGACCCTGGCTCTGGTTTCTAATAATGAGACAATCTTTCTCCCCACGTGGACGAGTGTTTGGTGATCATGTTGGAAGACCGTGCGCTCACTCGTTATATAAGCGTCTGTGGGCGATTGGATCCACGCAGATCCTGAGCATCGAAGGAATCATCACGTTAGCTGCTTAATGTTAGCGTATGAATGTGTTGCGGGTGTGCGTGTGCGTGCACGCTCGTGGGTGAGTGTGTGTGTGTGTGTGTGTGTGTGTGTGTGTGCCCGGGAGGTGTTGTTGTGGAACGTGTGAATATGTGCCACTTTGGCTTTTTACACAATTGATCACGTGCTGAGGAAACGTTGGCTGAGGTAATGAGAGAGGAAGCATTCGCGTTTTCTGTTTTTTTCCTCCACTCTGCTTTGTTAACGCTTCTGTTCCGTCAGGCCCCGTCCAAAAAACTTTGCGCATCGTGCAAACGTTTGTTTCAACAAAAGCGTCCGTCTCTCATCATGCTCCTCTGATCCTGCCGGGCGCTTTAATGTCGTGCTGCTGTAAATGAGATGCAACCATCGCCCTCATCAGACGTGGCAGCGTGGCCCCGAGGTTGCATCATCCGGCTCCGTCCTGCTTTTTCAAAACAGCGAAGGAAGGAGAGAAAGAAGCTGCCAAAGAGCAAAGCACCAGAGCTGATTGTTGATTGCTGACGGGGTCAGATGGGTCCAGCCGGGTCGGGCCAGTCCTGCCTGACCCTCGCGTCCTGGTTAAACAGGGCAGATGCCGAGCCGCCGATTGAGGGCCTTGATCTGCTGTCATCGCTGTTATTGTTCCGTCTCTGTGTTGTTTTATTCATCTATCTAGAATCTTTGATACCTTTTATTCCTCTGATCATTGTGTCTCACTGTGCCGTTGCTAAGGAGTGTGTGTGTTTGCGTGCGTGTGTGTGTGTTTTGACTTCAGACAAATACCTGTATTGTATTCTCAGGAGCCTAAAAGTCATTTCTCTGCCGTTCCAGTGACGCTTCCATCGCGTGGAACAAAAGGCAGACCACATTCTTCAATAACTAATTTCATGAGCCCTTTCAACTCCCCACGTTCTGCCTGTGCAGCTCTTTGGCTTCGACGCCCCTGCGTCTGCAGCACTCATCTGCCTCCGTCCGTATATTTGCTCTGAGCCTTTCTCGAAGTGATGACAACACGACGCGCTTCATCAGCGTTACACGTGTCGCTGCTGAAACCAGGAACCTCTGACCTGAACCTGTCCGCTGCTCTCACCGAGTCGGGTTGTTTGCTTTAAAGGAGCAGAGTGGGCCTCCCCCAGCAATTATCACAAATAGTCTTAATTTCAGCTTTAAATAGAGGCTCTAATGATATTTTCCTGTGTTTCTGACAACACTTAATGATTATGATTAATGCCAGATTCGCATTTGCTCTGTCACAAGAAATGAGAGAATAATAATAGCAATAATGTTTTTATTTATGCCGCTCCTCTCAAAACAACGCCGCAGAGGGCTTCACAACACGTTCAAAACACAATAGGACAAATGCACTTAACGCTGTGTTAAAATGACAACGTCATAAAAACATTAAAGGTGTTCGATGAGCAAGCGATCAAACGACACAGGTTGCAGGATAATTTTGAGAAAAAAAAAAAAAAAAAATCTTATATTTTCAACAAAAAAAATAAAAAAATCCAGTTGGTTAAATGCAGTAATATGACCTTTGTTCTAATTATGATAAAATGGTTGAAAGTCATGACTGATTAAAGAGGTCGTGAGCCAACAAATGAGTGCAGTGGTTTTGAGTGAGCGCTGAAAAGAGCTTAACCACATGTGAAATGACTCACACATTAGCATATGAACACTCACTGAGAGACCGCAAAAATGAAAAACGAATTCACTCAAAGTTCATTTTACTACGGCTGGTTACTGTTTTTCTAAAAGATTAACCACTGGAAATAATCCATAAATAGCCCAGTGATTGTGACCCTCTGCTGAGGGTCCAGATGTTTGGATTTATATGATTGCATGTGCTCTTCCAATCCCTCAAACCATGAGGACGCATTCCAATGAGATCCTTGTTTTCAGTCCTGTATCCTGACATGATGACGATGGACCTGCACGGCCACACATGCTAACGCGGGATCAGACCCTGAGGACGCACAGTGTGTGAGAGGAGGAGTGACGCTCACCTCTGGCGTTAATGTTAAATATCAGAACTAAAAGGCGACGTGTCGTGCTTTTAAGTTAGCGTGGACGGTTTGCCCACGTTTAAAAAACCGGGCACACAATTTGGAGATAAAAGAGGCGCAAAGGTGAAGCGAGAGCAGACAGAATTTTAAATGCAGCCTGGAAGCGGTGAGCCAATCAGAGCAGGCTGGCCTTCCTCAGGAGGGGAGGGTCAAAGAGAGAGGAGCCACAGGCCAGGGTTTCAGACAGAGGCTGAAAGAGGAGCTGCAGCAAGAGAGTGTAAATAATAGTAATATTAATTATCCATCTTTACTCATCCTGGGTCATAACTTCAGGCTGTTCTTTTTCAGCTGTACAGTCAGACAGACGGGGGACAGGGGACAAGTTCCTGTATTCAGCTCACACACTCACAGAATGTTATCGCAAAGTATTCATGAGGTTTGAAACGTTCTCGTCATTAAGTTCAGGTCCAAGCGCGATTAGCTATTTTGAAAAGTTCTCATCGTAAATGAGAAATGATCGGCTCCAAAATGCTCGGAGACGCGTTTCATGAAATTGATGTAAATCAATGTAAATCAAGCGGAGACTAGTTTTTTGCTGTTCTCTCTATCAGCGCTGCACACACACACAATTACCTCCATTCGTATGGAATGCAAATGGCAGAGGAGAGAGAGAGAGAGAGTTTTGGGGTAAAGCGCTCTCTCCCTGCAGGGCTCGGTGGGAGGTTGATTGGAAATCTGTTTGTTTTTAACAGAATATTTTTTCTGGATGTGGTCACACGTCAGTTACTGACTTCACAGAATCTGTGATTTATTCTTGTTTGAACAAGAACTTGAGCCGCACCATTTAGAGCCATTTGTAGCTGTTATTTTAAGCCGGGCAACATCGCGTCTCACATACAAATCCGTTTGTTGCTGCGAGGAAACACCACATTACATTTGCACCGAGGGAGGAGGAACATCTGTGTGTGTTGGTGGAGGAGCATGTGCTCACCGCAGCAATGGCAGCGACTCACTGAATCA
Source organism: Pseudorhombus dupliciocellatus (assembly GCA_016785235.1). Taxonomy (NCBI): domain Eukaryota; kingdom Metazoa; phylum Chordata; class Actinopteri; order Pleuronectiformes; family Paralichthyidae; genus Pseudorhombus; species Pseudorhombus dupliciocellatus. The sequence goes on from JAFBJW010000117.1 coordinate 166,175, forward strand.
TCTGTAATGAGCCGTTCCATCCCGCCAGAGCCATCGCACTGACAATAAAAATGAAATAATAAATAAATCACAATCCCTGAGAACAATGTCAGAGGAGATAAACAGAAAACGCGCAGGAATAAAGCTGAAGTCTACAAAACTCATTTGTTTCTAATTTTAAATCTCTGGGTGTAAACAAAGCGACGCTGGAAGGGAAAACAGGAAACTACATCAACACCAGCAGATTCCCCACAAGGCACCACGACAACAAGGCCAGGAACTCTGGCGCATTTTACACCGCGCATGATGTTCTGCTTCCGTTCCAGCCGTAACATTCAATACAATATCAGAGTTTTAACTCAATTTACCAGCGAGGGTGCTGTCAATGGCTACATTCATACGATGCGATCTAATCTGATCTGATTTTCCCTAAGAAACGCGTCACCTGTCAATCACGTGTTTGAAATAAATATTGCGTCAACCCTGACGTTTTTAATTCTGTCACCTTTAATTGCCTCTTATGTCTCTGCTGCCCAGTGACACGTGATGAAGAAGAAGAAGACGCCAGTCGGTGTGTTTTCCTTCCACTGTTTGTATTGTTCATGTCACCCGTCATGATTATTCATCTTTGTAGTGTCAGAGTCGCGTCAGCTGGATTCTAATCTGAGGTGACGATGATCCCACGCTGCTGTCATCACAATAACTTTAATTATTGTCTCGTTTGCGCCTGGTTACTGAAGTCACAAATTAAAGGTTTATCGTGTTCTGATTTTAACTGTGAAGCCTCTTGACTCTGTTGTTTTCTCCGACACAGAGCACGGGTTTTTTTAGAATTCTGCTCTCACGAGCAGCCACGACCTTTTCGAGCAGACTCGATTCAGCGTGTGCACGGTGGCTGGTAGTAGCACTGGTGACAGCTGGGAGGCCCACTCCTCCAGATATCCCTCCCTGCTCTGGGAGTGTGAACACACAGGTCCTCTGTGACGATGCTAACAAGCGTCATCTGCAGCAGGAACATGTAACTTCACCGGAGAGCAAAACCACGCGTGCCAGGTTGTTTCACACTTTTTAAGTGTAAAATGACTGTCGTAATTTTTATCACCGCCCCGAGGTGAATGTGATGTCGTCGGTGGTTTTCTTCAGTTATCAGCTGGATCAACTGGTCTTTTCCTTTTTTTTTTTTCCTGCATTCACTCTGTGTCGTGACCAGGAGTCATGGATGAGTTTTCACTGGGCTCGTTTGTTTGTGTGTCTAGAGCTCTAATCACATGCACATGCGCACAAACACACGCACACACCAAATGAACCTGAAACACCAATAAATGGCCGGTTCATCACAGCTGCTCCTGACACTGTTTCCCCCTCTGTGTGTTGGACGTCTCAGATGTTAGGTCAGTGTTATTTACACGGCAACAGACAGCAAACATCAGTTTAATGGCAGGTTGGGGTTGGGAAAGCAAGATTATCCTTTTATCAGAACTCAAAAGCGACTGTGTGACTCTCAATACACATTTCCAAGTAAAAACCCTCGCCAATAGGGGGTGCTGCTGCGCCCTGATGGTCCACTCTCCACCCAGACTTAACCCTCCAGGGCCTCTGACCTGCAGGGCTGTGTGTTGGACCAGTACACCTCCTCCAGCATGAGAACCATATGTGGTGGTCGGTGCTGCCCTGGCTCCGTCCTGCTACTGCCGGCTGAGGCTGCATGAGGATCGGTTGCACTTGCGCAGGAATCCTGGCTGAAGTCTTTTACCGGCTGATGATTCAGCGTCTCCGCTGCTTGCAAGCTGCCCCTCGTCTCGTCCCCGGGAGGACGGTTCGGCTTCGTGTTTCTGCAAACGCTTTAGACGCACTGAGTCACGGCGGCTCCCGGCAGGGCACGGTCACCGAGCGTCGACGGTGACACTGGAGCTCGTGCTCTGTTCATTAAACAACTCAACAGAAGGGGACACTTTCGTCTTCCAGCTCAACACAAATCAAACTGACCTTTTCTGGCTTTCCAAAAAAATCTATGTCTGATAAGATGAATTAACTTCCAGGGGTGATTCATAGGTGGTGCTGTGGCTTGGCTGGTTAAAACTTCACAATAAGAAGGTCCTTGGTTTGAATCCCAGGGCAAGTCAGCAGGGAGTGATAAGTGTTTGTGTGTCAGTCTTACTTGTTCTTAGTCAATTTAGAAACCGTTATAAGACCCCAGCACATCCATTAATGATATATGCTGGATGTTACATGGAAAACAAACACTGACACAAATTACAGCAATAAATCACAGGGTTGCAAATGTAATTCCATCCCAGCGTTAAGAGCAAAACGACATTCCCTTCTGAAGGACAGCGGCTGATTTGATTGATACGATGCGCGTGTCAGTGCTCTCTGTAATTGAAAAGCATTCACCACAAGCTCGTGCTGAGAGCCCCTGAGTGATTTTGAATGAATCCAGCACTGATGTAATTTTACCACAGGTACATGTTTCATGTTTATTCCATTTGGAGAGAATCACTTCTGGAATTTTGAATTATTTGTGTACTAGGTGCTGAATCAGTCAGGTGTACTGATGCTAATCTGATAATACTGATACTGATACCTTGGACTGGTTCTACAACAGGCAGACGTGATTTAAGCAATGCAGACGCCTTGCTTGTTTCCTGATTGGCTTTTATTTTATTCCTCTATCTGTTGACCTCCAGGTACGACAGTCAGACATTGTCTTACTGAACACACTGTCTTTGCTTCATGCTAATTCCCCTCTGCCTCTTCCCTGGCCTATCTACTTCCTCTTCCTCCTGTGGCTCCACCCACAGAATCCACACAGGAAGTGAGCTCACCTGGCTCACTCCCACCAATGGTGGAGGCCTCATCCTTCATGGAAATGTGAGTTTTGTCTCATTTGATGCTCCGTTAGTGAATAAGTTGACTTTATTTAAGTTACTAGTAGATCTTCCGGTTTGGTTCATGGAATGGATTTATATTTTCTTCCCTCATTCCTCACTGATCCACATTTGAGTTCAGACTATTTCAGTGGCAGCACGCAGCCTGAGCTTGTGTGCACGTGCAGGTCTAAGGTTCTTAAGTTACTGATTGAGCTCCAGAGTTCCAAACAACCCCAAAAATCTTGATCTGTAAGCATATTTCCCAACACGATCAAATAAAAGTATAGCTGAATAGTTGTTTTGGTTGATCGTGTCTTCATCAATTTAAAGTTTTAAGTAATGCTGAATCTTATTTTATTTATCTACCATAATCTTGCCTTGACTCCCAGCGTCTGCTGTGCTGAGCGTTCATCGGCTCTGCAGCGACTGAGAACAAGTCAAATGATTACTTCCCACATTACTTTAGTTATTTTTCTGCAGACCACACCGGGGCCTGGAGATGGATTATATTGGTTAACCGTAAACTCCCCGCTGTTCTAATTGGCCTCTCAGGTCCAGCAGGCCTTTAGCTGTTTACTCTTCAAATTAAAAAGCAAATAGAATGTTCAGTGCTGTTCTGGTGCTCTGCTTGAAGCTGGAATGAATTCATCGATTCCTAATGCATATTAAAGAGGAATTTAATCTGATTTTTTATTTGAGTTCTGTTTGAAAATGTTACCATACCTCCTCACGTTGACAATTCACTAATGTAATCTGTTGTGCATGTTGTCCTTTACCTGTTCAGTTGATTTGTGTCACTGCAGAAAAATGTCTAACTGAAGCATCAAAGAGTAAAAAATAACTAATCAAATGTTGATTATTCCCGTTTTTTATTTGAGTGGCCAAGAATTGACAAGTAATGGAGTTATTATTGACAACTAAAGTGCACTTTGGTATTCACCCTCATGTTTTTTTTTTTTTTTTTTTTGGCTGGCTTAAGTGTTTTTTTCCACCGGTGTGTGAAGTGCTGTTATATCATCCAGTGTCTGTCAGCAGCTCCACAAGGAGAGGGAGCGTTCCATTCAAACGGTTCAGGGGTGAGAGTGTGTGTTGGATCTTTAAAAGTCAAGTGCCTCCATCTGTTTATCTGCCTCACTTCAGCGACGCTGAAAGAAAACTGCAGAAAGGTTCATAAACAGTGCAAAAGCAGAAAGTGCTTATTCCCTCACCGCCACAGGGGAAGGCTGAGAGAATATGATTACATACAGAAGGTGTTAATGACTCCCATTATGCACCATTTACTTTGCCTTATCTTAAAACAATTAACAGTCATCACCAGGAAAATCCTCATCGATCTGCAAACAGACAGATGGAGCGTCCACTCGTGCTCTCATGTTGCACTGGGTCCCTCTCTCCCAGTTGTTGACGGTTTGTTGGCCTCTCTGGTTCAACTGGGAATTGAAAAAAAAGCAAAAAAACTGATATGTCCATATGTCACAGAAGGAGGATTTGGACTTGGGCTGTATGTTGTTGAACTGCATTGTCGGTCCAGGGAAAATACTTCTGGCACAAAAGTTTCTTGTACAATTTAATTCACCATAAACTTGAGTCTGGAGAATCATAACGAGCCATTAAGGACTAAACGGTCTGTGCATGAGCGTGAAGAGTTTATGAATGGACCCAAGCACGACTTTCTTGGTTTGTGTTGATTTGCACAAGCTAATAAATTAAGAATATTTTGATGTTGAGTTGTCCACCAAGGCAAATTCGGCGAGCAAAACTGGATGGGAAAAATAAACCTAGACCCAGATGTTTTTTGTGATCCGAACGAGTTTAGACGTCAGGACCAGCCTCACCAGACCACCTGCGCTGTTGTCGACGACGCGTCGGAACCGAGAATCTGTGGCTGCTTTGTTCACGTTTGAGCGGCAAACCAGTGCGTGAACAGAAAACTGCTTAAGTGCTGTCAATCCATTCAAGCTGGTTAGTGGAGAGGAGCAGAGCGGCGCTGCACTCACTCCGAGCCCCATTTTCTCATTTTTATCTACTTCACGAACATCCTGTTCTACAGTTCAGCTCACGCCTGTTCTCCTCTGTCCCCAGCCGAGAGCAGCGGGAAGACATTGCACCAGTTGTGGATGTTTTTTTTTGTTTTTTTTGAAACCATGTGAATTCTTGTGTTTCCTGTCAGGGGGGATTTGCTTGATCCGCTCCCCACACTGGTGTCCTGCTCCCAGAGGACATGTCTCTGTGCACAGCCTGTTTTTAAATGGGATTTTGACATTAACAGTATGCAGTCACCAAAAAGGAGCTGTGGCCTTTGTGGTTGATCTACTTTGGACCCTGGGATGGACTATGTTGTCCCAGTACTGATGAATGTCCACGATGGAGCAAATGATTTAACGTTTGCAATCTCAACTCTGGACATTTGTGTTATGGTTGGGAATACTGTTTGGATAAGGGTGTCCACCAGGCAGTGCGGGTAGCTGTCAGACCTGAGTCTTATGGGTTGTTATTTTCCTCACAGGTAGAGATCCAGAGAAAAACTCGTATTCTCTGTCACGGTGAATGTGTGTCCACAGCAGCGTCAATGGCAGCCGCAGTCGCTCTGTGAATGACCTTTTGTTGCTTGTGCACGTACGTGTGATGACATCCTGCGAAACCGCTCTCCTCTCCCCTCTTTACCGCCGCTCTCTTCTTCTCACCTCCTTTCTGGGCTGAAGCAGCAGCGCAATGAGGAGATGAATCCATTTTAATTGACAGGTTCCTGTTGCACTGTGACCTGGCTGTGCGCGATGGTTATTGCATGAGGGACCGGCCTGTTTCGGATTCAAATGAGGAATGACACCGTCAGGCTCTAATCAAGCGTGTGCGTGCTCACCTGCATACTCTCACCTAGCTGGGCCTCAAATGAGCACTGGCAGAAATGACAGCTTGCATGTCACTGTCTGTTTATGGACTCATTTGGCTTGATTACGCTCTTCAGTGGGCCGGAGTGGAGGGCGGCCGCACCGGCAAACACGTTGCTTTGTTTGTGGAAATGATACATTCAATAAAATCTTGTGTAATCAATGGCGATCGAAGCACAGATGGCGGATAAGTGCTCGTTTAATGAAGAAGTCAAACAGCGAGTCGGCAGAAGTCGCCTTTGCTTATTTAACGGAGATCGGGAGATAGGAGTGAGGATATTAAGATAAGGAGGCGCTGAAAGAACACTGACACTATTTAAAAGATTAAAAAAGGGATGTAGGTGACGGAGGGGCTGCTGAGTACCATTTAGGGATTAGCTCTTTTGACAAGCATTGCACCAGAGCCTGATAAAGAGGAGAATTAGCGTAAACCAAAAGCATGAAAGATGAATGTGATAAAGACGGCTGATGGGCAGGGAGCACGAACAGAGGCACATTTAAATGCACGGCATTTGTTGACCTTCTCTGTTCTGATTATTGACAACACGCTGACGACAGACACCAATCAGCCACGGGCTGATGCAGCAGGGCGTAAGACCCGGGGCCCGTTTCAGAAAGCAAAACTCTGAGTTAGTCGACCCTGAGATGAGTTTGACAGAGTGAACCCTATATGGCCTTATTTGTGATGAGGTCATCAGCCTGTTTCCACGGCAGCGTCTCAATCAGACTGTGTGAAACGGTGTGAATGATGCTGCGTCAGGGTCCATGTAAACGAAAGGAGCAGCGATGGTGCTCGGCTCACGCTCCGGAGCCGAGTGATTGCCCCAGCGTGTCGCCTCGGCCCCCACTGCTCCTCCCGCTGACGCTCCAAAACACAGACTATGGCTCTCGCACTTCATAAACCTTCATTTTTCTTTCTTTCTCTTTTTTTTTTTTTGTGGGAACAAGCTAAGCTGAGTTTCATCTGCTGGTGAGCGCACAGTGGGCTGCTGGGAGACGCGTTCAAGTGCTCTGCTGGGAGAGAGCAGCTCTTTGCAGGAGAGGCACAACTCAGATTCTGGATGATAAACACACAAGCTCCCAATGTTTTCACACAAAAATGAGTTTTCATTCCGTGCAGAGAGGAGAAACTCCTTTATTTTATTCATCACCTGAGACACATTTAAAAAAAACCACACACAGAAATCCTCCGAGTGGGAGAATGATTACTTATTTATATTTGTCCTGAGTTCTGTGCGTGTGCAAGTTCAGTGTTCAGGATTTATCTGTTATTGAAACTCCATGAAGCAAATTTCCTGAATGCGATAAAACAGGCTTGTTGCAAAACGGTGACTTCACTGCCCCACTCTATAAAACGTTGTTCAGAAGCACAAAGCTCGATGTCCTTCTAGTCCCTCTGAATCAAACATGACGCGAGCCTTTCACACCTTGGGATCATTAAATATAAGTCTACATCTGTCTCCTTTCACTCACGTAATCCACTGGACTCAGTCCTCGCTCCGTCCCGAGCTGGAGGGAGACGGGACTCAGTCATCTGTGGGGACATCTGGACCAGCCTTTGGTCTGATGAGAGTTTGTGTTCAAGGGTCTAGATCTGACCCGTCAGCGAGCACAGGGGAGGCCACGGAGAGGAGTGTGCCAAACATCCTCGTGCAGGAAGCCCATTTGTCCCATGGATTAGACTAAAACGCTCTCTTTAACCGTGATTTCATTTAGCGTGAAGATGGAATAGGCTGGGTCGCTGAAGCACTTCACCACAGATGGGGAGCAGACGCTCCACAGCTGCCAGGCTGCTGTTTGAGCTGTGGAGCTTCTTATGAATTCAGTTTCAGAGCGCTTCCGTCCAAATGAACGCTGACGTCTCAGCACAGCAGGGTTGCATCTTCATGGCAGTTACATTTTCAGTGAAATAAAATGACCAGAAATAATGCGCTTCTTTTTCGAGGTGTTTCTCTGGAGGTTCGGTGACCAGGACCACGCTGATTGATTCCAAGTCCTTCAGCTGCTGCTTCTGTCTTCCAGATGGAGAGCCCATCTCTCATTGTTGGAGTGTCAGCTGTAATGGGTTTCTGCTGATGGACTTCCTCTTGTCTCAGGTCGTTTCTCAAGTAGACGGTATGTAGGCCTGTGTGTGTGTTTCACCCCCACGGTCCATCACAAGCACCTGAATGTCTTCTTTACTTTCTGATATTTCTCTCTGTGGGTTTCAGTCCCGTCACATTCCATAGTGAGCCGTCGAAGCATCCAGTCTGCCACCGGAACAAGTCGAGCGTCTCAGACGATACGATTCCGATTCTTAATCACAGAACCGTAAGAGTGCCTCAACGCCTTCCCCTCCCCGCTTAAAGATACCCAGAGAAAATGCACAAAAAAGCTCCTGTAATGAGCTGCTGTGCGTCTGAGATCCCTGCACAACGCTCTAATGCCAGATTTCTATCAGTTTGCAGTTTATTGCTGGATCTGCCGCGGCGAACGTGAATCACCTCTCAGGGAGCTCGCCGAGTGCAAGGTGAAAACGGTTATAAATCCACGACCCCTGATAAATGTGCAGCGCGGGTCAGAGTTTAAATTCCATTAGCGTTTCGTTTCTCGGTACCGAACTATTGTTTTTATTACTTCTGTGTTGTATTCGCTCGGTATGCACTGGGACCTGAGACAGAAATGTGATGAATGGCAAGTTTCTCCTTTGATGATTACAGTGGGATCAGAACCCATTCTTTTAAATATTGACGTTAATGTGAAAAATAAGATCCCATTTTTTTATGCTTTCATGTGTTTTCTTTGAAGTTTTTATGTCTGGAAGAAGCTAAACTGGCTTTTCTACGTGTCAAAGAACATCTCATATTTCATCACAGGTAATGGATTTGGCCCATTAATGGAGCCCGGTGAAACCAAGACGTTCATGTTCAGAATGTACTTCCTTTTTCTTCTCAGCGTTTCATTTAGTTGGACTCCTTACATCAGAGAAATAGAGGCAATTAGATTCAGTAGCTAAAGGTCAAGGCCAATCAAAAATAAACATGGTGTAAACATTGCTGAGTGTTTGTCTCTCCGCGGGGGCACTGGGACGTTTCCTCCGGGTCTCATCAGCTAATGCTGCCTCGCTTCGCTGTTATCACTGTTGTTTTGGTTTGATGCCGCGATGGAATCCGCTCCACGTGACGGGTCGCTGTCTCGCACAGCTGTTCTCTCCTCAACAATCGTCTCCAATCAGCCCCTTGTTTTGATTTATCACTTCCTGTCGACCTTGGGAACGAAATCAAAGAGATGACGGGATGAGAAACAGAGCCGCTCTCTCTCAGGTCGCAGCCCAAAGAGAACAAACTATCTCTACCCAAAGGCTGCGTGTTGGTGACCGGAGTGGCTCCTCGGGGGAGGGGTGGGCAGGAGGCTACAGTGTCCCACAATCGGGATTAGCACTAAAATAGCACGTGACCGCCCTGTCAGGCCGGCTGAAGATGAATGGGGGAATGACTCTGCTTCATTCATAGCCAGATCTTTTGCTGGGTGCTTGTGCAGCGAGTGTCAGGCCTCGTCTGTGTCACGTTCGGCCGCGGGGGTCGATGAGGCGGAGGTCAGAGCCGAAGGGACGCCTCCTCCGCCCTGCCCACTCGTCCCTCCACTTCCTGTCCCAGCAGCTGCCTCGTCCTCTTCCAATTTATCTTTTCACAGTCAAAGTTTGCATTAAGAAAATATTTCGGTTGGAGCCTTCGGAGTTTGTCCTCTCGTTTTCTCGTGCCATACATTAATCCTCCATGGCAATATTATTATTCTTGTGCCGAAATGGTTCTCGTGTGTTTATCATCCGCTGTTGTTGCTGCTGTCAGATTCTGAGTTTACACCGTTCAGTCTGTGGCTCCTCTGGGCCAACGCCGACACACATCATAATGTTTATATAGAGCCTGTGTTGCCACCAGGATTGGAACAACATGGAGATTTATTCGGAGTCGCGTTCACAGCCACCTGATGAACGCACGTATGAAGTCCACTCTGCTCCTCCTTGCTCTGTTTTCACAGCGTGTCCGTGGGGGAAACGCTGCTTCTTCAGCTGCTGAAACATATTCACCAGCTCATTGCTCATCCTGCCTCCCTGCCTCTCGGGGCTGGGATGGCGACGTACACTGGGATATTTATCTAGTGTGTCTCTGAAAGTCAAGGTTGATCAGCGCGCACCTTTAAATAGAGCGTGGAAACCAAAAATAATGCATCGAAAGAGGATAAAAGAACTGGAAAAACACTACATTTCTCCAGCATCAGTCTAAATTGGTCCCATCGATTCTCTGAGGAATGCGAGTTTGACCCTGTTTTTAGAAACAGGGAGTAAAAGTAAGCGGGTCTCTTCTTTAAATAACCCGAAGAGCTCGACCAGAGTGTTCCAGCTGCCGGACAGTGGGTGTAGAAGATTGACCACGTAATGATTTTGCTGCCGATATCGATGAGCGTTGATGGAACAATCCGCAGTAGGGCAGTCGCCCAGAGCAGCAGTGGTATGATCCCTGTACCATCTCCTGCCTGTCACACAAAAAACCTAGAAAACCTAAAAGCTGCTGTGATGCATTTTAAAACAAAAAAACACCAACGTTTCATGTGTTTCCTTGCTTCCACAAAGACAACAGGAACTCACCTCATCTCTCTGTATAAAAGATTAAAAGTATGAATAACTAACTGGGATCATACGGGAATAATGTCGTCCTTGTTTTGTTTTGTTTTTTTAGGTCAGTGGGTGTCACTACGCGCTCGCAGCCTGACAGAATTAATTACTTTTACCACGCCATTAGTGGCTGCAGTTTGTTGCTCAACAAGTGGCACCGCGTCGACTGAACTCAGAGAGCGAGTGGCGCAGGGAGCCTCAGAGTTTGGTTTTAAAACCACCGAACACTTTCAAAGGTGGATTCTCGTTCTCTGCGTGAAGTGCAGATTGAGAGGGCGCTGCACGTCCTCACTTCACTGTGCATGGATGGACTCAATCCAACATTCATGAATACAACGCGGAGTGTGCATGATTAAAGAGCCTCCCGCTGCGCAGCGCTACCCTCTCTGCCTTTGTCCCACCCAGGGATGCACCCGGGGATGCTGGAGGCCCGAGGCAATGCCAGGCGCAGGGACCCTCTAATTACACCCTCAGCGTTCGCCCCCATCCCTCCCACTCAGTGCGAGGCTGTGAGGAAATATAAATCTGATTCTGTGGAGGAAAGAGACACGCCTCGTAGGCAGGTGAAACTTGTTATGGTTTCTTTCTTTATCATTGTTTCTATTTTGCAGAGAAGCTCAGTATCAGATGCAGGTGGCAGAGCCCGACCTCCTTCGTTAGGAATAAGCACAGACTGTATGTGAAGATGAGCGAGAGAAAGGCCCCCAGAAAGTGACGCCAAAGCATCTGGAGCTCCCCCTGTTGGCCGGCTGTGGGGAAGGTCATCATTAAATTAAAAGATATTTTTCTTTAACATGGCTGCTTTTACTTGAGGTGGTTCTTTTCCCACTGATTGAAGCGCTGGTGTTTCCATTCCTGCTACGTTTCATTTTCCTGAGATGCTCCCTATAAAATCCCTAAAGGCGTGAACAACAACTGAGCCTCTGGCTCCAAAGACGAGCGCCTCGTGCATGTGGGGTATTTAAGCTTCACTTTTGAATAGTGGGAGGAAGTAGAGACACGTCATCCGTCTTTACACACAGTGTGAGCAGCACAGAGGGTGGAAAAGCTGTGAGCAGTAATCCCTGAGAGGCGCAGCCTCAGGTTTTATATTATGATCCATACGATCTAATGTAATTCCATAATGTCTCTTGTCCATGAAGCGCTGACCTACCTTTACATAATGGCCGATTTTCAGTTTTTCGATATCAGAGTACCCGTGCGTTAGGGGTCATGGGTGTTCTCTTAATGGTGCGGCTGCAGAGCCACGCTGTGTGAATTAAATGGACCAAATGGAAAAACAAACGAGAAAAGAGAAGCACTTTGGTCCAGCAGGCTATCGCTAAAGTGATCTGCCTCAGGACAGGAGCGATGGAGGGGCTGGCGTGCACGCGTGGCGCACAGCGCACATCGTGAGACAGACGATCCTCCAGGAAAATGAAGCAGCGTGATAGATCGTTGTGTTTTTTATTCGTGTATGACCCGTGAACACTGACAAGAGACAAAAGAGACAGTTGAATCGAACGTGAACTGTTTTGAAATAACGAGCTCATGAGAAAGAGAGAGAGAGAGTGGGGATGAAGACGATATCTCCTCCAAGCGTGCGAGGAAAAACAACAGTGTTGAGGAATAACAGACACCTCGATGTTTACCTCACATGCAATATGTGCATCTGTTCCGCGTGCGTGGCTGCAGGCTTTCATGAATGTAAATTCAGTGGCGAGATCAGTGGAGAAAATAAATCCCGTGGCGGTCAGCGATACAATGGAAGTGGGTGAAGAGCATTTAAGTGAAACCTTCAGTTCTTCTTCATTATTTTTTATTATTGTCCTCGCTGTTTGCTCCCCTGGCCCTGTCTGAGGTTTGATTGCATGTATGTTGTTCCGGGTAAGTGCATCTTGAGTTTTGTTCTGTTAGTGAGTCACCTCCACTTGATTGGTCCACACAGAGGAGACTGGAGCACAGAAGGCCAATAAACGGACCGTCAGCTCTAAGCTGGCTCTGCAGCCGTCTGATTTCCTCTGACACTCGGCATCACGCGCTGGCTGCTCTGTGATCCGCGGGGCAATACGTTACAGAGCCCCGGAGACGCTGATCCCAGGCTCAACCTCGCTCGGATGTGACACTTGCTGATTTACACTAATGACAAACTGGCGCTTCTTCCCCCGACGCGCAGCTTCCTGGGATTGACGCCAGTGTTGGCCTTGCTCGCCTCCAACCTTTATCTTGTTAGAGACAATTGAAAAAGGCAATTACCTGCAGAAGCTGCGCGGGCTCTGACAAACAAGGTAGCACGGCGGAGGATGACGAGCCCCTGCTCTCCTAGTCATTCTCTCTCTCCCTTGCTAAGGAGCTGCTAGTTTTCCCGCGCTGCCCCCCCATCTTCAAACATTTATAGCAACATCTCCACCGACTATTGTGACTGTAAATAGCCTTCGCCTCGCTGCTGACTCCGCCTGTCCCCCCTCTCTCTCGCTCTCGAATAAAGCTTCCGATTCAGTCTCCCACTCCAGGAAATGTTTGGGCTCTTTCCAGTTGGTCTGTTTTTCTCATTAAGCCGCTAAAAGGGGGGAGGCGGGGGTCGGGTGGGGTCCGCTATGCTTCTCTTCCTGAACTAGTTTCCAACTTTGTTTACCGTCTGGGACAAATCAAAGGCTCAATAGATGGAAGTGCGGTCTTGAGAGGCCTGCGAATCAACAGAGTGTAAACAATACTCATTTTGCCCGGGACAGACAAACGCAATTAGCGCAGCAATTATCCGACGAATGGCGAAGCGTTGTGAGGGATCCACGTCAAACTCTGCGTGAAGGTTTTTGCGAAGGTGACGCGACACGACATCGCACCGGCTCTCGACTCAAACAAGAGACAGGTGAAGTGTTCTGAGGCGACGCGTCGGGAAGTATCACGCCGGAAAAAACACTCCAGCTAATTAAAAGCATTGTGCTCCATCCCGCGCTGCAAAGGAGCGGCTGATTAAAAAGATAATTGAATCGGGAAGTGAGATTTAACCGGGGAGCTGCCCGTCTTGTCAGACAGTAATCAGTATACCGTCAGGAAGATAATTACACGTGAACGCTCATGTAAACATTTCCAATCGTGACAAATGCAGCGGCCATTAAGAGCGATGGTCGCGCTCTCCGGAGAAATCAAGCCACATGAACAATAACATTAAGTGGCACATACGCCAATTAGCATCGCTGGGATGCTGAGAAGATGGAAACGCTAATTCTGCCTCCTCTTGTGAGGTCGACTGAGCCCAGACATTTCAATTGTTTCGAGAGTTTGTGAATTCCTTTGAGGTAAAGTTTCTCCCTCTCACCCCAGCCTCACTTCTCCCTCCCTCGCTGCCTCCCTAATTCTGCTCATGAATTAAATGGCGGCGCGCGGCGCGCGGCGAGCGAAAGAGGGGAAAAGCGCAACCACCTTCTCCCTTGTTTCCCCTCCACGTCTCCTTTTTTTTCACCCTAGCGAATATCGGAGCTGGCTTCGCAACACAGCGCTTCATTTAACTTTTCAGCAAAAAGAATTCCATTGAATTGTGACAGGCCTCGGACGGGGTGATTATCTTTGGCGAGGCTCCAGTGAGCTGCTTTGAAGACATTCCTGCGAGGGTATAAATAATGTATTTATCCCCAGCAACCCCACGCTGGCAATCTGCTGACACAGAGCTGGTCAGCCCTCTCCTCCCAAACCCGAGTGCTCTCCGGAGAGTTTCCACCGTGTTTTCAACATTTTCATTTTTACACTCTCTGCCCTTGCAGCACAAACTCGCCACAGTATGAGGCAGCGTGGGACACAGAGATGAGCAGCTCCAACATCCATCATAACAATGTCTCTGTATTATTTTGACCTCCGTCTGTTTGTTTGTTGACCAGCACAAAACGTGGTGGAAGGATGTGGTTATTGTTCAGGAAGGAACCCATTTTATTTTTATTTTTTTGGTGCTTCTCAACAGACCTGGAGGTATTTCCATTCAAAGACCAGTCTGAACTCTAATAAATAAGGAGCTTTGACGCTTCCTGCCGAATCTCTTTTGAAAAAGCAAAGTGTGCTGTCCCACAATTCCTTGCGGCAGCACCCAGCTGCACCAGGGCAGATCCACATAATACACAGCGACCAGGACAGGTTTCTGCTCACGACGGGCCGTAGTTACGTTTTCAAAGCAGCCTGTTGAATGGCCCCGGCTGTGAGTCACGTCTGTGGATTTCAACAAGTCGAAAGTTGCGGGGCACCTGAGGTCGTAGGCCTCACAGCTTTATAAAGCTTTATAAAGGATTACAGCCCGAGGCATGTCTCAAAGATATTAAGCTCTCTTACTGTATCCAAGGAGATTTGACGCTGGATGGAAGTTCAGCTTCAGCTGTGTCCACCTGAGCTGGTTACAGGATCAGAGGAGCAGGTCTGATTTTTTTTTTTTTTTTTTTTTTTCATCACCGGGGCCGGAAGCTTTGAATTTGTCTTAGAATCGAAAATGTAGTGGGACAACATATCCGACATTTAAACACCCCTGACCCTGAGAGCATGTTGCGTGGCAGAATCTCGCTCCCACACCGTTGTAATATTTCCTGACAAAATATTGAGCTGAGCTTGAAATGAAAAAAACAAAAACAAAAACAAAAAAATGCAGATTTGTCCAGCAGAGTTCTACAAACGCAGGCCTCCGCTTGGCACTGGCTGCGGTGTGTGGTGGTGTGATGTTCGGTGGGGGTGTGAGATTAGACTCTTACGTAAATTTGGGGGTTCTCTGATAAGACTTAAGGAGCTTTCACTGCAGTTTAACACAAGATGTTGCTGAACACTGCCAGACATTTAAATCTGCAGGATTTGTTTTTTTTTTGTTTTTTCTCTCTCTTCTGGGGAACTTGCTTGCACATCCTCCGTGCTTAAAGTACAGAGATGAGATGGGGATAGACACCTCCTCTTACAGTGGAATACAACATTTTCTAAATTCATATCCTCCTGCTCGCTGCAGCATGATCAGACGCTTGTTTTTCTAATTCAAAAGTGCATTTTTCATTGAAGTGGTCACCATTAAAAAAACTCTCCTCTGAGATAATTATGTGATGATTAACTTCATCTTTTCTTCTGCTCCACTTCACATTTTATTCATGGACATTTAAAATACACAAGACTGGATTTTATCCCCCCGTATAGTGACATGAGAATGATTTCGGGAGGGGAACTAGTCAGTCAAAAACAACAAGTCTTGATAATGAAATTCCTCATTCCCAGCATGGTTGAGCCATGAAAGCCAGCCAGACACTGTTTAGAGCCACCCGAGGGGGGCCACGCGACCTGGTGGTTGCTCTATGAGTGTTATGGGGCCACCAAAATCTTAGAGCCGGCCCTGCATGGATGGCACACACATTGTCCTCCGCTGGTGCTATGTGCGCTTGGAAGTCCTGCACACTATCTTCTTGAAGGCCTTCCTGAAGTCCCTGTTGAAGATGGTGTAGATGATGGGGTTCACGGAGCTGTTGCAGTAGCCAATCCAGAAGAAGAGGTTGAACAGAGCCTTCGGGATGTAGCAGCGGTCTCTGCAGATCGCGTGGAGGCTGTAGGTGAAGAAGAAAGGGAACCAGCAGAGCACGAACACCCCCATCACCACCGCCAGCACGAAGGTGAAGCGCTTCTCCCGCATCTGGGCCACTTTGGTCTTGTTGACCGCGGCCACCCGGGGCCGCACCGCCGGGGTTTTCTGCTCCGGGTACAGCTGGGACGGCCGGGCTGAGGCCCAGGAGAGGCGGCAGCTCTGCGGCGGGCAGCAGTCCGAGCCCTCCACTTTCCTCCGCTTGGTGAAGCGATGGTTGCGCGGCTTGGTGTCCGACGGGCAGCAGCTCTCCTCCAGGTCGATGTCATCCAGCTCCCCCTGCCGCTGCTGGTGGCTGCAGGAGCCCTGGCTGCTGGGGCTCTCCGTCTCGATCTGGTCCTTCCTGACGAAGCAGGTCTCCGACTGGGAGGGCTGCCTCTCCAGCCCGTTCTTGGCCACGAACACGGTGGAGGAGCGCTGCTTGGCCACCTTGTAGATCTTGCAGTAGACCAGGATCATGATGAGACCCGGGGCGAAGAAGGACACCATGCAGGAGGAGAGGATGTACCAGGTCTCGTCGTTCAGAAGACACTCCCGCTCGTCGTGTTTGGTCATGAGGAGAGGAGGGAAGGAGATGATCGCAGAGATGATCCACACCACTGCGATCATGGACTTGATGCGCTTCGGGGTCCGCTTCAGGTTGTAGCTCACCGCCTTGGTGACCGACCAGTAGCGGTCCAGGCTGATGGCGCACAGGTGCACGATGGATGAGGTGCAGAACAGCACGTCCAGAGCCAGGTAGAAGGCGCACCAAGTAGTCCCGAAGTACCAGTACCCCATCACCTCATTGGCGAGGGAGAAGGGGATGACCAGCGTGGCCACCAGGATGTCCGCGGACGCCAGGGAGACGAGGAAAAGGTTCTGGGGCGCCCGGAGAGCGCGGCTGGTCAGCACCGCTACGATCACCAGCACATTTCCGACAATGGTCACCGAGATAATCGCAGTGACCACCAGGATGATGAGCGCGGCGGCTGCCTGCGAGTGTGGGAAGGAAAGCGGTGCGTCCGTGCCGTTCTCATCCTTGGACACGTTTCCCACCAACAGATCTAACTGGGTCAAATCCATGCTGGCTCCAACTTGTCCCTTCGCATCATGTCTCTTGTTTTGCACCCGTTGTCTTTCCAAAAGGTGCCAAGACCGGGCGCGCCGAGCTGCTGCCCACCGACGTGCGTTGCGCGTAATGCTCCTGGTCAGCGCAGAGACTGGCCACCGAAAGGCACACTACAGATATGTTCTTCCATAATTAACAAATCCTCAATCACGGATCCAAATAGTCCCGGCGCGTGCAGCGAGTTCCACATGTGCTACTGAAGGCTTGCAATCCGTAAAGTCACTCCTCCAATGTCGCCGTGCGTAACGCTGCACGCTCCTGTGTTACGGTGAACTGCGCCGCGCTGGAGCTGCAGTGCACACTGCTGGTGGAATGACTGCCCAAACAGGAGTGAAGTGACATCACTTCGAGGACCAACCCATGTCTAAACTCGAGAGGGAGAGGGAGAGAGAGAGAGAGCGAGAGAGAGAGAACCGTTGGGTTTGAGATTTCTCTGCAAGTAGAAGTGTTTGCCCCTCAAATGAGCTGCCGAGCTGCGCCCGTTTGATATTTTCAATCCACACAAAGTGGATGTCTTTCTCTTCTCAGCATGTACAGACCGCAGAACAAAAGGACCCATCATTTAAAATGTCTTTATAACATTCCCATCTAACTGGCAGCGGTGATGGAGCCGTTCAAGGTGTCACGGCCATTCAGAGTCAGTGATTCATGTGGAGGTGGAGGTGAAGCAAGAACTTTGTATTGACTGAATCTACCTCTCAGCCATTCTAGTTATGAAAGGCCACAGTTTTTTCAAAAAGAGAAGCAGCTGTTAAATGATCTGCCCTCTCAAATAAAGCCCTACGTCGTTCACGGCCTCCTCTCTGACGGAGGCACGGACTTGTGTGAATGTGCCGTCACATGCTGAGCTCTGACCCCGCGGTGGCACAGATGGAGGTGACATGACACCTGTGGCTGAATGGCTCTGTTCACTCTGGAGGTTGAGTTACATAACTGTTGAGCAGCAGTGGATATTTACCAGTCAGGAAGACACACATGGCCAGGTTCAGCGGTCATTGTGAAATAAATTTAGAAAATGCTTTTGGGCCGATGAGCAGACTGTGGCTCTGTCCGCAGACTCACGTCACGACTTTGGAGGGAAAAAAAAAATAGCATCAGCTGGAAACCTGTCAGTTTTGGGATTTGCAGTCCAGTTAAAGCTGCTTGATGGATGCCAAGATAAACGCTGCTGTGTGTGCGTGTCTGTGTTTATCCTTAAAAGTGACTTTTCTGGGGGTTTAGGTAGAACATACTTCAGTGGCTGCAGGGAGATGAAACACAGAAGAGGCTGGCTTTGTTAGGCCTGTTAGGATTTGAGGTAATGCCTGGCCTCTAAGAGCACGGGAGCGGAGACAGGAATGGGTTTAAAAGGTTTAACGTGCAAGTTGATAAACACAATGAAGTAGAATGGCACTCAGTCGGCTGCATACGTCTGGCCAGGCCCGACAGTCCCCTTAAATTCAATCAAGCCACACCAAATTGCACACTCTCGTAAATACAGGTCTGCAAAATGTGCCTGATTTTTTTTCAAACGAGAAAAAAATAAATAAATAAAACTCAGCGTGGTACAGAGAGTGAAATCAAATTCCTGGACCTGCCTCTTTGAATTCATCCGGGCAGAGATTTGGTCCTCTCCTTTCTATCTGGTGTAATCCTGCTGACAAACAGAAGCTGTTCCAGAAGCTCTTCCTTTGGTAGAGTTAAATAAATCAAAATAAACGTGTATTCTCGGAGTCTCTCGTTCCAGAGGACTCTGACCTCGCGAATCCGAATCCTCATGCCGGCGTGTGATGACACATCAGCAGGCGGGCGTCTGGATGGGCGCTCGAGGTGATGGTGGAAACAAGGCAGGTATGACTCGGAGGCGCAGACAGAAACAGCAGCGGCAACAGAGGCTGTGTGGAAGCGATGATCTGGCAGGTTGCTCTTACATAAAGCAGAGATAGACGAGTGAAGTGTGAAGGAGTAGTGGCCAGGGATCAGTCCCCTGACCCACGGACATCAGTGCAGGAACCAAATGGGGACAGGCAGAAAAGCCAGGACGTATCAATGACAACAGCATAACGTGAAAACATTATCTGGTTTCTCCTCTCCCTCTGTCTGAAATCCAGTGGATGATACATGAACAGTGAAGATCATGTGAAGGGGGACTGTCGTCACACATCAGCGGCCTGTCGACATCCCCTCGGGTTTCGTACCTGCTGCGGACCAGAGAGGAAAACCTCTGACCTCGGACACGACCGCGCTGAACAGCAGCGTTTTGTTGTCCGACTTCAGGGCAATCGCGGAAATTGCATTCACTTATAATTACAACAAGCAGGCGACTGCTGTTGCACAATCGTCTGATGGGGAAACGAAGCCGCGTGCCTCTGCAGCTGGAACATCACACTACCTCCTGCACCTGTGGTTTAATCAAGACTGGAAAATAAATCAATTATGCATGATGTTGACAATATGCTTTGTCTTACTGTCGCAGTCACTGCGCCTTCTGTCGTTCCTCGAAGAAACAGCGAAACTCTCTCGACACCTCTGTTCGTCCAACGCTTGATGAATGCAGAATTTTCGGTTACATAACGTTAAATATTTTTCAAAACGTTTCAATATGCTGTGTGGGGGAGGTAAGACGCACACACACACTTTCCTTCATTTCAAGTGTCAAAAAAATATGTAAACGTTATATATGGGCTAAGGAGAATAAAACACACACGTGTTAAAATTCATACGCAGTTGAACATGCATATAAGAAAGAGTTATCAGTTTTCTTTAATTTATCTGAATTCAATTACAGATGGAGTTTAGCCCAAATGTCGCCTGGTCCTCAAACACCTTCAAGGACAATCGCTGTTCGTGTTTTGGACTCACGTGATGAAAGAAACTGGTTGGTGTGTAAACAGAGTTCAGCGAATGGAATCTTGCGTTCCTTCCACCCTTCTGCCTCCCATCAAGTTCAAGCCTTCACCATCAGCTGCTCACGGAGGAAAATAGTCTCATCACTTCCAGTAACTATTTTACTTGAGGCTCACGTGCGTTTTGTCAGGTCGCTAAGACGAGCCGCCTGAGGCGCTGCAGGTCTGATCCCCTCGCGACACACACGTCACTCCCCTGCAACATCAGACTCAGTACTTTACTTTTGAAAGACAAGCAGCACAAACACGTCAACTCATTATCAGTCATTAGCGCCATTTTAACGACATGTCCCTCTGCCAAAAGGTAATGTGTTGAGTGATGATGTTTTAATGCTAATTACTGTTCCCAGAACAACAATCATTCAGTTTGATCCGTATGAGCGGACCCACAAACCCCACACTCACGTCTCTCTCTCTGACTGACGGCTTCAGCTGCAGCTAAAACAGAACACGGCGGAGAGGAGCTCCGCTAACAAGCACCTGACTCTTGACATTTCCCTGAGCAGGTGAGGCGTTGTCAGGGGTATGGCATGCTGACATAGAGTGAGATGAAGCTGATAGCACTGTTTATTGACCACACACGACTGGGCAGATAAAAAGCCCGGATTCCTGGGGAGGGCGGCATCTGAAGGCCGTGCTCGGCGAGCTGCCTCTAGCCTTCCTGTTTTCTCCTGGCTGCTTGGGCCGGATGAGAGCAGAAACCCACTCTGCCGCGTTACGTAACGCTCCAGGAATAAACGACTGGAGGAGCCGCGAGACAAGCTCGTCTCAGGTTGCAGGTGATTTGTTATCGTAAACACGGTCCTCAGAGGATTCAGTCGGCAGAAAATCGGCTGTGACCCGTGGATTACTTAAATGCTATATAATGTATGTGTGTGCCACAGTGATTCACCTGTTCTTTTGCAGAGAACTCACATCTCCCCACATCCCCAACCTCCCTCTACGCTGCTGCTGCTGCTGCTGCTGCTGCTGTCAGTGGGCTTGGCAGGTCTAGATGAACACATCACTGCTGACCTTTGTTGTGCACACACCAAAAATAATATATCCTGCAGATTTTGTTTTTTTCCACAGCTCTGGACAAAAAAACGCCCTGGAATTTGAGAGCGTCAGCGGCCGCGCTGATGAAGCCCTGAAGGTCAGACGTGCCCGAACGTTCCCTGGTTGAAGACGCGGCGGCAGAAGTTCTTGTGGGGGGGGTTTGATCTGGGAAGTTTGAAATCTCAACGGATTTTCAGAGCGTGACCACAGACGTAACAACACACGCAACCGACTTTTAAAATATTTTTATCAGCTGGATGATTTATCGGAGACGCAGAAGCGCACGCTTCAGCATGAAGGGAAACATGTAGCACTCAATTCTTCATGTTGTCCTCCTGGTGGAGGAAAGTATTATTTTATTTACTTATATTATTTACGCCAGATGCCGTTTCGAAAATATCTGGTGCTGCAGCAACTTCCATGTTGCCTGAGTTTCTTTAATTTTTAATCATAAATAACATAAAAACGTTGCTTTGATTCAGTCGGTGGCATTTCATCTGTCAATCATGTCTGTGAACGCAGACATGAAAAAGGGCAATAACAAATAAATTGTACATTTAAATTAAAAACCTGTCCTTTTTTTTTAAATTAAAATACTCAATAATTATTCATCTTTTTGGTAACGTGGCTCATTTTGCTGCATTTAATCGAGGAACTGTTGAAGTTTCTCCATCCATCAGCTGCTCTTTCAATTTGACTGTGGTTTAAAAGGCTTCGTCTTCAATAAGAGAGATGACTGAATGACTGAGAATAAGAGATGACTGTGTACACATCCAGCAGGGGAAGGCACTTTTAATATTCCATTCCAAAGCCCGAGAGAAAAGACTTCCTGCAAAAACACTTGACTGAATGAGTTCCTTCATCTAGGTTTAAAGAAAATAACACATTTGTATCTGCGCACACGAGGCTCAAGGTGTTTGGTGAAATGCACTGTGGGTCTTTAGCTACTTCAGAGAGAAACGCATGAGGATTAAGATCCAACAAACGAGTGTGAGGGCCTGTGGCAATGTTCTCAATCCAACATCCAACGTCCTAAAACGCAGACTTATTGGCTTCATGTTGAGACGGTAGAGAAAAGGCTCAGATCCCAGCGAGCACTTCGACCCCATGACAGTTTGGTGATTGTTCTGAACTATTAAGGTGACGCATCACGACCGCCTGACTCATGTGACCATGATCTGTTTTCAGAGGAAAATATTATCAGAGTTTCTTGCTATAAAGACATGCAATGCACAGAAGCGAGTATTTTTTTAGGTTGCGGAAATGCTATAGTCGGTGGAGGTGGACGGAGGAGGTGACTCAGTCCTCCGTGTTTCGTTTCCCTGGACTCTGAGCTCACAGATAACAGAAGGCTGTGGTCAAGGCTGGCATGCAGCTGCAGGTAGCGGGAGAAAGTGACAACCGACTCCTGTGCCTTCAGTACATGCTTACTGTGTTAACAAGAAGCAAAAACACACGTCTCTGCACAGACTGCTGCTCTCAGTGCTTGCAAATACTTACTGGAGACACCTGTGTTTTCCCCTATCCGTTTATACATCATTCCTTCGAGTTTTCCTTATATAGTGTCCATATAGTTTCCATCACATTCCACAGATGACACTGAATAGGATTATGGGCCTCATGCAGAGGATCCTAGTTTGCACTAAATCTCCACTGTTTTCCTCCCGTGTCTGTGTCCAAATCGGAACCAGTGTGAGTCGTTAGTATTCAGGGTGTCCCCCTGCATCCAGCACCCAGGCCAAATACTCATTAAATCATTCTGAGTTTGACTTTGACCTTGTTCCATGCGTTGGGAGTCAGCCTGCGTGGAACAGTTGTGCCTTTTGATATCACAGAAAACATCTTTGTTTATTACCCACGGGCATCTATCTGGGCAAAGAACGCTGCTCTCAGATACTGTGCATCATTTCGGTTTATTGTTTTAATTGTTGTGTTTTTTATTATAATTGATTCACTGGTGTTTTCCTATTAGTCGGAAGTGAGTTCCAATAAAACCCATAATGAGCACACGCTGTCTTTGGATAGACAAACAAAAACTCATAATGGGTTTTTATTTTCCATAACACTGTTTCACCTTATTTCTTACACCAGTATTTCTCTGAGGTTTGGATGTTGTGGCGTAACGACTTCCAGTTGAGTTGAAAGTACACCTCACTAGATTCAAACACTGATGAAATGTTTGATCCAAGCAACGACAAAGGAACAGTAGACGCCGCACTGTCGCAGCATAAAGCGTTTCATGACCCTACAGAGCCGTTTAGATGTATTTTGTGCCGTCTGCAGCTCTGCCCTCTGACCTTGTGCCCAGTGGTTCTATACGTCTGTCCGTTAGGGCTCCCTCAGTGACTCGCTGGGCTCACTGGAATCCTCCTGACTGAGATGTGAAGCAGGACTCAGGAGCATGTCATGGATGTGGACAGCGTGGAGGTGGCTGTTGGACACTTTTCAGCGCGCGTCCTTCCGCCGCCGATCCCCGGCGAGCTTTGTCAGAACCCATTTTCTCGCCATCTCTTTCATGTTCCTGTGGCAACAGCTGACACCTGCGGGCTCTGTAAGGCGCCGTTCCACTTCAGGCCTCCTCCTGTCTTCATACCTGGGTCCAACGATCAAAACACCATTCACAGATCATAGTACAAAATGTGCGAGTCGGTTTAGTATGGTCGTCGTGATCCCTTTTAAACTGAGAGTGTGCATTTTTATTGACATTTAATTCGCGGTATATCCCAGAAGCACTGCATTATTTGGAGTAAGGAGAACATTACACACATGGTAGTCCCATTTCCCCAAAAGATCCTGGGGTGTGTGTGTGTGTGTGTGTGTGTTTCAAAGAAAGATCCAGTTCACAGCTGTAATTCAGTGAGACGTGCACTGAACTGCAGATAACCATAGCAACGAGACAGATTCAAGAAGAGTCTTTATTTTCATTATACATGATGCAAGATGCAAGATGAAATTTTGAAAAGACTCCCGGCTTTTTAAGAAAGTAGTGCGGGAAACACTCACCGCAAAATGAAGAGGCAGAGTAACAGCGAAGGCGGCGTCCAACAATGAATACATGACATCAGAAAGTGTGGACAGTCGGGACATTCACGAGGATCAAAATAGCGGAGTGATGCGAACAGCAGAGTGGTAAATAGACATGAAATAACCAATAGCACAGTAGTGCAGATTCTCTGAGCTTCTTTCATTTAGATTATTGGATGCACAAAGAAGCCGGAGTATCCCTTCATCCATTATCTGAACAGCTAATCCATTGAGGGCCTCACACGTCTACAGTCAATTGCGTGTCTAATAAAGCTAACCCTGATCTGCACGGCTGGGCTTTGAACTGGAAACCCTCTCGCTGTGAGTGCCGACCACCACGCCGTGCACGGTGCCTCCCCACATTCTTTCTGAAGAAGTGATTCGACGATGTCTTCACTGTTCAATATCAGGCCTGGGTATTACACCTCGCTCGTCACTCTGACAGCCTCTCTGAAACATTAGTCATCGCTTCCAAACTACTTTCATTCTTTGCCAAGTCGCCGCACCAAAATGTTTGTGTGTATTTATAGCCCTTTGAAGATTTATGTGAAATTTGTCAGGCAGCCTGTCTTAGAGTATTAATGACGCTGATCGCACACTCAAAACAATGAAGACTTTTTTTTTTTTTTTTTTTTTTGGACACTGTTTTTTTCGCCCAGAGGATATTTGTTCGCCAGCTCTTTATTTAAATATTATTCATTCTTTGCTAAATGTGATAAGACAGCAGATGTGACCTCTGACTCTTTGTGGTGGAGTGTGTTGGCTAACTCCTCTGTCAGTGTCGCAGAGGATTCACAGTGTGTGTGTGTGTGTGGCAAGTGTCGCAAACCTGGTACCCCCCCCCCCCCCACCCTCACCCCCCCCCCCCCCCCCACCCTTTTCAGGAGAGTTGCTGAACAGTTATTAGAAAATTGAAAATACTGTTTCTTTTTCATTTATTTCTTATTCTTCTCTGAAATTAGGTTTATACTGACTGCGTCTGGACTGGAGTTTTGTGCCTATAGAAACAAATTCAATCCATGGACTATTTCTGTTATATAAAAGGCCTGGAACATTAAGATAAGACTTGTTTTCAAAAAAGTTGAGTTTGTGGTTGCGTTGCAGCACTCATGATGAATTCTCCCAGCATGCTTTGTGGTTAGTCTCAGGTGAGCGTCCTTGTTTGTGCTGCTCTCCTTTGAGGATATCATCTGAAAGTCAAAGAAATAAGGAAACACTATTTGGTTCCCTTTGTGCTGGAAGCGTGGTGTGAGGAATACTATTACTCTCAGGTAAAGTGGATCCAAATTGAGGCGACTGTGTTGTTGTCAGAGAGCTTCTGATGACTGCCAATATATGAGCAGTGCATCCAACAAATAGACGAGAAACAGCAGTAAATGGACTTAAGCTAATTCAGGATCTCACCGGACTGTCCTTCGCTGCAGCCTGGGGGGGTAAAAAGAAAGTAAATCAAAAGCTGAGATGCAGACGTTTCAAGTGACACTGTGAAAATTTGTAATAAAATGTAATAAAAAATGTTTAAAGTGGCAGCACTTATGTTTGAAAAACACATGTAAAATATCACAAAGGACGCTCCGTGCTGCAGCGCTGCTCAACTTTAATACACAAGAAAGAGGGAAGAAATAAATCAAGGCTGTTGTAAAAGATAAAAAAGACGTTTTTATTGATGTGGGTTATTCATGGAAATAAAAGAATTCACCCACACGTTGCACCACGCTGGCCTTGAAGTGAACAAGACATGCATATGTAACACAGTACAGGTGGCTCAGATGAGTGGGAAACAATCAGTGAGAAAAACATATGAAATATCAAATATCCGGAGGAGTTGACCACACATGCAGTGTTTGACACCTAATCTCACCCTGCCGTCTCGCTTCAGGCACGTGTTTCCTTTCTGCCAAGCAAATGAGGGATTTTCAAGAGCCCATTCGTTTATTTCCTTTATTTGCATCAGCATCTAAAGGAATTCTCCTTTTCAGCATTTGTTTATTCTGTCTCTTGAAATGATGAAAGGTCCGTACCAAACATCCATTAAAGGGTTAGTTTAGCACTAAGACATGCAGATCCACCGCTCAGCACCTCCAGCCACCACGATATTCAATATCTCCTTTGTTTAACTCAACGTAAGTGTCAAAGCCCAACACCCCTACGTGTAGGACTTTTTCTTGGCCATGTAGCTTGTCGCCGTCATGAGGTTGCCAAGCAACCGCGGGAGATGTCACAAAGTCAGCATGCCAAAATAGTGTGAAACCACAAAGTGCAGTGTATACGTTTCAAATTTGGGGTAGCGCTGTGGAGCAGGAGTGAGCGCTGTCGTTTCACTGGAACGTTTGAATCCCCACCACCCATCACCTTTACATCACAAACTAAATAGGTGGTGGACGGATAAAAGTTGTTTCTGAAAACATAGTTCAGGTATAACTATGCATTAATAAAGAGTGAGGCCCTTATCACAGAATTAATGGGAGGAGCAGGTTTGATTTCACAGCCTGAAAACAAAGACTCTTCTTTTAATCTATATTAAGACCAAAGATATTCTGAATCTGAAGCCAGTTGGCCCCGAATTCAACGCCACTGCCTCCAAATGGAACTGTAACTACTAATGAGTGCAGACATGCTTTTGTTCACCTTTAAAAACAGGAAACCGAGTGTTGTGTTTCTGGTGAGGTGGTTCATCCTCTGTCTGTGTCCATGTATGGGCAGCAGCACAGTGTGTGGAGGTTCATGTGGGATTTGAAACATCTCCACCGCGCTCCCTCTCTCTCTAAGTGAACTTGGACCACGGTCTGCCGCTGAAATATTTGATGTTGTGGTAATACTTGTGTTCTCAGAACTAAAGACCTGGACATGGAAACATGGACTGAGAATGATCTGGCATTAACCACTGCTAGTAATAATAATAACAATAACAACAACAACAATAATAATAATATATTAATTGTAATAATAATAATGGTTGTTTTCAAGATGGATAATCTATTCCACCCTGACATAAACGGAACAGATTGTGGTGCCACTGCTGTCTGCGCACAGCATTTTCATGCACACATATTATTTGTTTCGCTCCATAACCGTCCCGCTAAAGTTTTTCGCATCGCTGAATAGGTGTCAGGAGCTTTCGAACGTCTGAGTCTGATGACTCATGCTGCCTGGTATTCATCACAGTGTAATGGTTGGAGCCGTCTGAGGTTAATAGCTTCTTTCATCCAATTTACCTTTCCTTGAAAAACAGGCACAAGCTACAGAATAATATTTTCTTTTCCTGGGATATTTTCCACGCTATCCCAAACAAACAACTGTTTTCTGTTTCAGATTGCAATTTACAGAATAGCGTTATAAACAAGGCTGAGAGCTCATTGTGCACGTTATTTAGACAGCTAAAGCAACGCTGTCTCTCACATTTCCAGTGGTCTTATCAAATCAACACACCAGTTTGTGTTTGTGTCACAGCACGGCATCTAAAGGAAGCAGCTTTCAGTGATGTCATGCAGCACGCAAACAAAATAAAACAGTCAAAGCTCTCATCTGGGCTTGGGACAGAGATGTATAAGCTGCGAATGAGCATGTGGCCCCGGCTCATTGCGTCATCTCTGTTCCGCTTGCAAATGCAGAAATCTATCGCATCTATTTCCTGCAGTATGCTCGGCCTGGACACTGTGGGCTTATATCAGTGGTACACAGGGGCTCCAATGACAGGGTGTTTTTGTTCCATTTCCTCCGGGCTCACAGAACAGGACCAACGTGCAATAGGCAGGGTTTGTTTGAGGGATGAGTTATACACTTGTTGTGTTGCTTCTGTTCACCGTTCACTTTCAGGGAAATTCACGTGTAAATATCCCAACTTCCTCAATCTGTGGCACAACGTGAGTGCACTCCAGTGGTGATAATTGAGACTACACATTGTCAATGGCGCCAGTAACACAAACACGGGA
Organism: Pseudorhombus dupliciocellatus; assembly: GCA_016785235.1. Lineage (NCBI taxonomy): Eukaryota > Metazoa > Chordata > Actinopteri > Pleuronectiformes > Paralichthyidae > Pseudorhombus > Pseudorhombus dupliciocellatus. The sequence continues at coordinate 194,122 of JAFBJW010000117.1, forward strand.
ACGACGCTTAAAACATTATACTCAATTTATAGTTTATTAAAGTTCCCATTGTTGTCGTGACTGCATATTTTTGGTAAATAACATCAATTGGGCTGCATTATGAATGTCAATCCAAATTCTAGGACTCACTTTATGGACCAAATATCAGCTGCACCCTCTTTCATTTAGGTTTACTGTAACTGGTCCTCTTCAAATGACTTTCAATAAAGTTGATTAAACTGAAAAATGTTCAGGGTCTGTTGTTGTACAGTCTGTTGGGCCTTGTGGAGGATGGAGGTGATGGTGACGACAGATAGAGACCTCCCACTCCAGTCCTGTAGGTGGCGACATAACCACCCTGTATGTTTGTAGTCTGTGAAGCTGTAGAAGAAAAATGAGGGAACAACAAAAACCAGGAAGCGCCCACAACGTCATGTGCGCTCATTGCGCAGTTGATGCAACTCAAAGTCACACCATGATGCGGGATTTTAATTTACTTGGACGTAGCTGGGTGATGAGGTACTGAGCCGCTGGAGCGCCGTGTAATGGTCGGACCCAGCAGACAGTACCGGCTATGAGCCAGGGGACTCCTGGTCCCCCTGCCGCAGCTGTGTTGTGCTCTCCACACAACATGGCGGCTGTGGTCATCTGTCGTCTGTAGCCCATGGTTCAGAGAACAGGAAGCTGCGCGTGGAGCGGCTGTGAGACGCTGGGAGGATGGACGACGTGATCTCTGTCAGCTCGGGGGACTCGGATGTGGAGATAGTCGACTCCACGGTCTTGGCCGCGCCGCCGCCCCTCTCCTCTGACGTCACCGTCTCGCCGGTAAGAAACAAAGACACTTTGCGTTACCATAGCAACAGGTCCTCCGTGCAACCGCAGATCACGAACACACAACGGTGACTTGCTCTTTAACGCCCCCGTCAGTCAGGTGAATGAACTGACTGAGGGGGGTTCCAATGATACAGTTTTTTAACACGTTTTATACAGTAAACGGTTTAGTCCGTAGTTATCCCTGCAACAGTGATGCTAGCTCAGTGCTAGCTACGTGTACTTGTTGGCCTTGATGTTGTTATTATTATAGCCGTTGTTCATTATTTTATTCTGCCTATTGTTATTGTTATATTGTTTGTACATATTTATGTTTATATTGCACTACATCCTTCCAACAAGTTCTGTGGCAATGCTTCCAGTTGTTTCTGCGTAAACCTGCTCACAAACAAACAAACTAAATATGCTTCCGTAACTTTTACCTCATACTTTGACAAAAACATCCATTTTAATCTTGTTATGGCCTCCTGTGTTACTTTCTAACAAATGTGTTCAATCCTGAATTAAATAGGACCAGAAACTGTAATGTAAACATCACGTGTGATTATGTATTTCACTACATTATTTACTGAACTGTTTCGCTCTATTTCCCCTTCTAGCGTACTGCGGACCTCATAGATCTGAGGGGGATATTTCCGGAACAGCGCAAAAGAAAACATTCTACCGTCATCTTGGCAGTGATAGACCTGACTGAATGTGAAGAGGAAGTTGGGACAGCGGAGATGAAAACTGAAAATGAACCCTCAAGGGAACTTGCTTTAAAATTGGAGCAAAACCTTTTGAGAAATCCAACTGTTCCTACACCGCAGCAGGACTGTGGTGACCTGCGGCCAGGGCTGAGCGGTTTGGATCCTCAAAACCAAAGAGGGAGCGATGACATCCATGCCTGTGATCACAAACCAGTGGTACAACTGAGACGACTTCCGTTTCTTGAGGCGTGTGTCAATGGTTTGGGAACGTCAAAGTCTCCTGTCCATTTTGCCAAAGACTGCACACCAGTGTCACTGAGCTTTATACAGCTGGGCATGAAAAATGAGGCACCGGACCTGAATTCTCATCAGGTCCCTGAGTCTCTTCTCATAGAGGAACGACCGGAGAACAGTAGAAAGAGCCCTCCTGAGTCCCTGGACCAAGACACTCTGTCAGACAAAAGTTCTGTCTCTCATGGTCCTCAAGTTGATCCACATTCCACGTCTGAATGCACACAGGCCGAAGACACTATAGAACATCAGTCAGAGGAGGATGAAGTTGAAATGCCCTCAAACAGCCCTGACACTTACCTAAGCGTCCCTGAAGAACCTCTGTCGCCAGCATCGCACACCAAGGACATGGACGACAGTCCTGGGGATAATGCGAATAGGGGAGATTTGGAAACTGACAGTCCGCTGAGTTTCTTCTGGCAAGACGAAGGTGACGAAGTTAACGAAGACAACAGGTTTCATAACAACGTCATGGCAGCCAGTGAAGTGGACAAGCATTTTGTATGCCCTGATGCACTCAAAGCAATTATGTCTGGATCATATCAAGGCCTGGTGAGAGACACTTCTACATGCTTTTGTATTTGTAATGTTACATGCTGTATTCCAGGCAGAATCTAGAGCATCTCTATTCAATGTTATATATATATATATATATATTATTTTTTTAAGATCAATGTGGAGTATGAAGCTTTTGGAACTCCAGAGGTGCTTTGCCGTAAGAGCCTGGGCCAAGTTTACACTACCATAGAGGAGGATTACCCAGAGGGCACTTTGGAGCTCCTGTCCGATCTTCTACAGCCTGGTTTCTATCCCCCCAGAGATATCTCTACCCACCTGCTCTGCAACATTCTTCTCAACCTGCAGCGTCCACATCACCTGTGTGTGCAGGCGTTTAATCTGCTCATGAGGACACAGAGGTGAGGTCATCATAGGAGTTAATAGTAAAATATTATTAGTATATATTATACTTATTATAGCAACAGTGAATCTGCCCTTTCTATCTTCTTTTTTCTCATTATGTTTATGAATCCAGAGATTTCAGCTGCTGTCTGATTGCAGGCACCACATGGCTGATACAACCACAGTTCCATGGGACTGGGAGTTGTTGACCTCAGTCATGGCCAATCAGGTAATACACTTATTTCTTGTTGTCTTTTTGACCGAACATTCGTGGATTATAATATTTGATAATAGTCACGATTTAAATGTGCTGGTTTATGTACCATTTACAGTTGACATCTTCACGTGTGTCCTGGTCACACCATGTGACCTTTCCTTAGGACTATACAGATAAACATCAATGTGAGGTTGTGCGCATGTTCCTGGAGTACGTTGTGCAGACCCTGGAGGACGACTTCCAGGCCAAGCGCTCTGTTTCTGCCCTAGACCACTCCATCTCCAAAATCACATTGTCATGTGATCAGCAGTTCACTCGAGTCAGGTAAGCTTGGTAACCGGAGGCAGTGTTGGATTCAAAATTGTTTTAGCTACCGTGGAAAAATTTCATTTTCTGTTTGTTGGGTATGCCAAGCTAAAACTAATACGATTTTGCAACACAGTCAATTCTGCCTCCACAGGGATTTTCAGGTTAGTGGAGGTATTTAATTGGACTCTTTTCCAGAAGCAACATAACTTGATCAGATAATCCAAAGCCACAATATGACATACACATTACACAATAACTTGCGCCTTGAACTGTTCTCTGTTGATGCTTTGCTCTTTGTTTGTTTTCAGGGATGTCATCAAGTGGCTGTTTTCTGCCATCATGAAATCGACAAAGTATGGAGAGAAGAGAGAAACAGTCAGAGAGAAAGACGAACACATCAGGTCAATAACTGATGTTTTTTAAAGCCTGGTCTGGTGTCGGGCCTCAGTCTGATTTTTGTCTTCCTCTCCTGCAGAATGGTGCTTGTCTTCCAGAGGATGCTGTCTCTGTCTCTGGAGGTGGACAACTCTCCAACACTCAGCTCCAACAAACTGGCCCGTGAGCTGTTTTACATGCTCATCACCAAGGAGCCGAATCGAGCACACAGGTGAGAATACGGGAAACGACTTAAGCAGTTGTTGTATTCACCTTTCAAATGGGCGAGGGTGAAGTGAGAGTGGGATAAATGTTTATCTTTCACTGTATATAATTACAGGATATAATTAAAGCTCTTTCGTTTCCCAACGAAGACGCCGTCTCCTGCAGTCTGTGTCAGGTTTTCATTTTAGTCTGCAGTCAAAACTCACAGTTCATCAATTACTCTATTACAAATATGGATTTCTGAAGAAATGATTTGAACTCTTAAGATGCAAATCACAAATAGTTCAGAAAAAAAATCTTATTTCCTTTTCATTTAATCAACAAATACTGAGTGCATTCACACAACGGTTTTCGGAATGACTGTACATTTTATTTTTCCGACTACTCACTTCTCTTTAGATCTCACACAGCTAACTGGAAATTATGTAACCAGTGCACCGAAGTAAACCTAAACTGTGTTCAGAGCAGTTACAGGAGTTCTCATTAGCCAGCAGGAGAGAGGATTTACTTGCTGTTGCTCAAAACAGTGAAAGTAATGGCTTGCTAGTGAGAACTCATGTGATTGCCTTATGTTGCTGAGCCCCCACTCTTTTAATGTATCAGTGCTTCCTAAGAGATTTAAGAGTTAGAATTTCCACAGAAGCGTTTATAGATTCAAGAAAAGAAGCACGTGTTTATTTTTCACACAGTGTTGTAAATGCAATTAATAACTTAACACATGAAGAATTACATGATCATTCTAAAGGGGCACTCTGCCTAGTTCCTTGGTTTTTCAGGTCGTCCCTGACTGATTTCTTTCCAACTCCTAGGATGCTGCTGCTGGAGAGCTTGCAGAGCAAGATGTTGACATGTAAGCTGCTGCAACATCTGTTGGAACATGCATGCCTGCTGAAGAGCACCCTGCCCATGTCGCTAAGTCTGCTGCTGCACTTTCTGAAGAACTGCACTCTCGTACCAGAACCCACGGTGAATACTAGACTTATGTAAAGGGTTTTCGGTTTCTTCTTTTCACATTCATCAGTCACAGTGTTTTTGCTTATACATTCATGAGAAACGGTTGTGGCAGTGTGATTGAGATCATTTCATTCTCCAGGACGGTGATGAGAGGTGGAAGCCGTGGGAAGAGTTGGTGCATCTACTCTGGATGTTCCTACTCAGCTACAATGAAGCAATGAAAGGTGAGAATTTGGGACCCAGTGAAGATGTTTGCTTTCCAAAGTTCTATAAATAACAGTGCAGTGTGTGCATGGATGCCATATGGGATCGTACTATGCAGGTTTATTATTGTACAAAGAGGGTGAGGCCAAAGAGTTCTCACTTGACTCCATCACAGACCCACTTTAGCTCCCTCCTAACGTCGTGTACATGTTCTCCCCAGGCCTCCTGCGCAGCTCGGACAGTAAACAAAGGGAGAGGGTGAGCAGGATGGTCTACAAACAGGATGATAAGATATCCAGGTCGGCCACTCGTGAAGCTGTGGACGCCTTCCTGTCCAGATCGAAGGCTGACCTTGGCCAAGCATTGCCTCTTCATGTGGAAGAGTCCCTGGATTATTTACAGAATCAGCTGCTGGATGTCTGCCACAGTTGAATCAAATGTTGAATTGACAATCTCTGTTAAGCCAATTATCTCAGGGGTTCCTGAATTAATTTATTTTTTATTATTTTTTTTTTAAGTTCCTTGAATAATTTCTTTGTTTTTAAAATAAAACTTCCATTACCTTTTAGTTTGTGGCGTGAATGGCTGTTTTTATTCCGGCCTCTGGCCAACAAAGACCAATCTGTTATGAAACGTAGAAATAGATTGAACCATGACATCATTACTTACAGAGCCTGCATGGCTGCTAAGGATGAACCCGCTCCTTCTCCTGCCTGCCTACACGTAATGTCTTCATGAGGCTGAGTGAATTGAAGCGTGCGATCCTAATCATCCATCTCATTATCCACCGCTCGCCTCTCAGAGATTTTATTTACTCTGCTTCAACAGCTGGTTGGAGCGTCTGCGCGCCGACCAATCGGATCGAGCGCCCTTATCGGCAGAGGAAAAAAAAATCCGTACAGTCGCCATGATACAGCAGCGGAAACGGCTGAGAAGTAGCTAGAAAACAAAAGGGAACACGCAGTCGTACTCGCGGTCTGGTATGCTCTTGCAGGTAAAAGTGCAATCCCCCCTCCGAAACCTGAGCTAGTTTCACCGCCGTCTCATGTCGAGTTTTAACCCCGCCGCGGCTGCTCCACGGAGAAACGTCGTATTTGAGCAGGAAGTCGGTCAGTTGCGAATATTCGGTGTCTGTTGTAGCCAGCAAGCTAACTCGGGCTAAGCTAAATAGCTCGCAGGGCTAGCATTGTGTAGCTACTTTGCTTCTCTGTTTATCTCCGCGGTGGTTGTGGTGGTTGTTGCTGCTGGTGGGTTAGCTAGCTGTGGCTAACTAATGCGCCGTGTCGTGGCCTAGTGTTAATGCGCGAGTCGGCGCTTTGCTATTATGTAAACAGTAATCGTGCCGTGTCTTTAAGTGTCGCCGTGAACCTCGTTCCGCCTGGACGGGGCGTTAAAGTCCGCTAACTGGACTAATTGAACCAACTTCGCGTGTCCGTGTCCACCTCGCTAGGTAGCAACTTAGCTGGCGCTAGCCACTCCGCGGCTGTTTTGCACAGTTTGGTAGCTGCCTATTTCGGTCCAGCTAGGCTAGGCAGCTAGCATACACGATAGGAAAAATCGGCTAACCCTAGCTAGCTCTGCTTGGCCAATTTCAAAAGAAAATGCACTCGTTTGTTAACAGTATTTAGACGTTGAGCTAACCAGGTGTAGCCGGATTAATTAAGCTCTACGTTGCAAATTTTGACGTTGCTTCTTATATAAGTAATACAACACTGAATTTATTTCTCATAGAAAGCTGTTTAAATGTCAGCTAATCGTATCTTTTCATCTAAAACGATTGGAAACAACCCAACGCTCAAATCACATTCGGTCTTCCGGGTATTGTCCGTTGGCACGGGTTGAATTGAATATCTTTTGCCGTCATGTGCTCAAATGTTAGCATTTTCAAACTCAATGCAAGTGTGATTACCTGATGAGCTTTATTCACAAAGTCTATTTTTAAGGATTTAAAGTTGCAGCTTTATAGGTACACATGTTGTGAAACCGTTTGCTCTGATCGAGACTCTCAATTTAAGTCTAAATTATTCGTGTAGTGTTATAGGAATGCCCAAGGAAAAATATGACCCGCCGGATCACAGGCGGATGTACACAATAATGTCCACGGAGGAGGCAGCCAACGGGAAGAAGTCATACTGGGCTGAGCTTGAAATCAGTGGTGAGTCTTTTCAGGGAGTTACAAACCATGCATCTAAAATTCTTTTAATTACCATCCATTGTCTCCATACACCTTTTTACAAGCAACTTTTTTCCTGGTTCTTCCTGATGTGAGAATGGAGCTTTATGTGGATACGGTGACTTAATTCTCCTATGTCTGTGTCCATCCTTTTCCCACTGCAGGCCGAGTAAGGAGTCTCAGCACAGCCCTGTGGTCTCTCACCCACCTCACTGCCCTGCACCTAGGTGACAACTCATTGTCACGCATCCCACCAGACATTGCCAAATTACACAATCTGGTGTACCTGGATCTCTCATCCAATAAGATCAGAAGCCTGCCGGCAGAGCTCGGCAACATGGTGTCTCTCAGGTGAGTGATATCAGGCAAGACGCGTGCCCCTTAATGTGGGCACAATTTAAAAGGACAGCTGCTGCAGGGTTGTTGTTGGATTTCATTTCGCCACTCACATGTTGTGCAGTTAATCTGGCATTTAACTTTTATCTGTTGAAATATTTAAAGGTCCCATAGTTAACATTCTCCTGTTGTTCTGAATTACTCAAAGTTGATGAAACTGCCAGTTGTAGTCTGTTACAGTAGCTTGACCAAACTGAAATGAATCATATATTGACACCCCCGCCCCACCCCCCATTTGATTTGGTGTGGAGCTTAATTGCACGGCCTTGGGTATATTTATTGTACAACTACTGGATCAGACGACAGGTGGGGACTATCCACATTGTTTCCGGTTTCCAGTCCAGTGCATGTGTGGCAGAGTTTGTAGTTCACAGTTGCTGGGCCCTCTGATTGGAATGGCCCAGTACTAGCAGGCACAGACCTTTGGGATGAAATGTGTGGCCCTAATTTCATGGTGGTTGGTGTTTGGGCAGGTGTAAAATATGGTGAATTTTCATTTAAATGATCAGGACTGTGACACCTTGACATAGTCTTAATTAATCTTTTCACAATAATGAACAATTGATATATTTTATACCCAATATAAATGATTTCTTACTTAGTCTTTATTGTATAGAGCTATGCAGCTATTTGCCCCACTGTTTCTCTTACAAACCCATCTACTCAGCTGTCACTGTGGGACCATTGTAGAAATACTGCCGCATGGATAGGCCTTCAAAACATCCACCTAGTTTCTTACTGTGGCAGAACACCAATATTTTCCACTATTTAAGCTGTGCAGTTCTCAGCAGGGAGGCAGAACTCGGCATAGACTGTTCCCTCTCAGTGTATCTGTCAATTGGACCCTCACAGACCTGCTGTTTCACAGTATTCATACACGACCAAATCCTTTGTAATCATGCAAGACATGGGAATCTCACTTTCAGCATGGGACCTTTTAATTTTAATATGAAAAGTCCTCATATAAAATCTACGTGAAGCTGCCATGTGTTATTGATATTTTTCATGCTAGTATTGTGGTAGATATTTTAAGGTAACACAGTTGGTTGTTTTCCATGGGCTGATTTTTTTAATAATTCAATATGTGCTCTACAGGGAACTGCTTTTAAATAACAACCAGTTGCGGGTTCTGCCATTTGAATTGGGGAAACTCTTTCAGTTACAAACACTGGGGTTGAAAGGTGAGTGGCTTATCAATGTGTTTTGCAGCCATTCTAGCCTTGAAATCCCTTCGTTGTCTTAGCGACAATTCAAGACACTTTGCTTTTCCTTCACCAGGAAACCCACTTGCACAAGAAATTTTGAGCCTCTACCAGGAACCTGATGGCACGCGGAGACTGCTCAACTACTTGTTAGACAATCTGGCAGGGGCTATCAAGCGCAGTGAGTTCCCTTGTTGTTGTCATTTAATCTCTTAAATAAATATTTTTGCCTGTATTTGTAGATGGGGACATTGAGGCCAACAGTGCATTATATAGCAACTGTGTTCATCTTGTCACCCATTTGAAACTATTTTTCTCTGCTCAGTACCAACAGAGCAACCCCCAGCCCGGTCATGGATCTCCCTCCTGGAACCAGACAGAACACGGCCTTCTGGTAAGAGCAACACGAAAGCTTGAATCCCTGCCTGTTCCATAAACATGAATCTAACCTTTATCAATAAAAATTGCCCCTCAGATCCAATTTATCTGTTATCGTTGTTTCTCTCCCCTGGCTCTGACAGTCTCAGAAACGAACCTGTCAATCGCTGAGATGGGCAGCCCTTAAAATATCCACGATTTGAAAGATCTTTTAACATCCTTGTCACCCTTATTGGTCAACTCTCTTCTCAACATGTTATGCGTTTCTTCCTCTGCTGCTGCAGGGACATAACTTCAGTGCCAGACTAAGTAATGCTAATGGGGTGTGAAAACTGATACAAAAATGAGCCACAGAAAGTTTATCCCCAGCACCATGTAACACCAGTATCCATGATTACCATGGCAACCCTTGTCTTTATTGTGCATTGTTTTGACTTACTGAAATATGACTGTCAGACATAAAAAAATACGCTTTTAACCATGATTTATTCGAGAGTGCATGGCAGGTAGATTTTATCCTAAGTGTGGAATGCTCCACCTTCAAAACAAAAGGACAAAAGTTTCTTCAGAATTTCTCAGATGTGTTCTTTGTCTGTTTCTGCCCTCAGCACTGTTCTCTGTGATGTGCTACAATGTGCTGTGTGATAAGTACGCCACACGACAGCTATATGGTTACTGCCCCTCATGGGCTCTGAACTGGGAATACAGGAAGAAATCAATCATCCAAGAGATCTTGGGCTGCAATGCGGACATCATCAGTTTACAGGTGAGACACGGACATTATAACATACATTAACAAACATGTATTTTGTCAAGGACCATCAAACTAAATAAAAAATGCTGGCTTTGCTTAAATTGTGGCCACACCTCCAGTCAACACCATGAAAGAAATGCCTCTAAATTGTTATGCAATCCAATAACCCTGCAATAAATGCTTCCTTTGTGAAGCACAACATCCTGTGCTCACTCTGCATGAACACTTAACACTGACCTGAGGCTGTTTTCTCTGTCCTGAAATATGCTTTAATGTTTGGAACATGTACAAGGAAGAGATATTGTTACGTTAATTGCAAGTTTATTTGATAGCATTTGTGTTTAAGAAGTGTATTCTTATTTGTGCTGCCATGGTCTGGTTTAATGAACTTTCATTTCTGTTTGCATTTGGATTGTCGTTTTTTGTTGCTCTTTACAAGAAAAATGTAAAATCTTGGATAATTGTTTTGAAATATTTGCCTCTAATAATTACTGTTTACATGTTTGCTCCTTATTTCTCAGCAGTTTCTTTTTCTTTTTGCATCTGTCTGTTCTCCCCATGGAAAGACAGCTTGCTGGTTTTGTTTACATAATGGTCAGCCTGACACATGTTTTTGTATTTCTTTGATTACAGGAAGTTGAGACGGAGCAGTACTACAATTTCTTCCTGCCTGAGCTGAAGGAGCAGGGATATGAAGGGTTCTTCAGTCCAAAGTCACGAGCCAGGACTATGTCAGAGTCAGACCGTAAACATGTAGACGGATGTGCAATTTTCTACAAGTCAGATAAGTATGTATTTACAGTTTGATTTTTCAACAATACATTTTAAATGTCCTGTATCTGGATTTTGTTTTTGTGGATGGTGTGGACCATCATTGACTTGTTGAACCAGTCTTACTTGGTACTCAGATTACCAGGCCTGTGCGTTTTTTTTATGTCATAGCTGTCAGATTTTCAACATTGATTCTGCTCATTGTGGTAAAATTTACACCCTATAACTATAACATGTGTGTTTACTGGGCTTTCCCACTTGACTAAGTTTCAGGAACTGTAAAATCGTGAACTACCTGCCATCAAAAGACAAAACTAAGACTTTAGACTGGATACAAATTAATGTAGACGTGACGTTTGCCACTGTTCATACTCAAATCACTCTCTTGTTTATATCCAAAATTGGTTTGGCAAGAATAATATTTGGGATTTCGAGTGACCTGCTTCTGCTGCATCAATTCTGCTTCAGTTTTTTCCCCTGTTGATTGAGTCTGTGTAAAAGGAGTGCTCTGCAAAACTGTTAATAGAGAATAGGACAAATTATTCTGAATGGGAGAAAACAACTAATTTTAGTATGACAGGATGAAATTTATAGATATATTTCAAATATAAGAAAAAAAGAATGAGTGGCTTATTAAGTGTCTTATATCGCATTATTCAGACACATACAATGTTAACTTGGTGAAATGTATGCATGGCAACCAGATCACATGGGTAAAACAACATTTGCCTGGTAGTAAATGCAAGAATATGTTTTTGACTAGAAACCCCACCAGTCTGTATTGTGTAAGCTAAAAGTCACTTGAGCCTTATAATTAAAATGAATTTAAAAAAATCTACATTAATTTAATTGTCTTATGAATTGTTCAGTAAAGCTGTTTCTTCCTTTTCACATTATTACGTAATGGTCCATTTGCTCCAATGGAGAGAAGAATTTTAATTTTACAAAAATAAACCAAATTTTATTCAACTTGGCAGCCCTGATTGTGCTTGGAGAGAACATTATTTCTTTTAATCCTAAGTAGTTTCGTGGGTAAATTATGATTCAGATATTATCACTCATAAGCCTATTTCTTGTTTGGTTCATCAATGTTAATCTGTGTGAGAGTTGAAATCCTGGACTCCATTTACTGCATGCCATTAATTACATGCCTGACTCACAACTTGACCACTACAGCTCTCAGAAGTCGTTAAACTTCCCTCTTCTCTTGTTTCCCTCTGTCTCCAGGTTCAGTGCAGTGCAGAAGCACACAGTGGAGTTCAACCAGCTGGCCATGGCTAACTCCGAGGGCTCAGAGGCGATGCTGAACAGGGTGATGACCAAGGACAACATCGGGGTCGCTGTACTGCTTGAAGTCCGCAAAGAGATGATGGAGCTCTCCTGTAAGTAGACACATGATTGCTATGCTTGGAGCTTGCAAGTGTTGTGAGAGCGAACTCCTTATCGCAGAATGTTTTCATTTCTTCCAAATCCTTTTTGTATCACTTTTCACTGCTTAACTTTTGCCCTCCTTTCAGCTGGAAAGTCGCTGCACGGCATGGAGAAACAGCTGCTCCTGGTCGCCAATGCCCACATGCACTGGGACCCAGAGTACTCTGACGTGAAGCTGGTCCAGACCATGATGTTCTTATCGGAGGTGAAGAACATAGTGGACAAGGCCACACGAAGCCTGAAGTTGTCCTCTGTCTCTGGAGAGATTAATGCCATTCCACTGGTGCTGTGCGCTGACCTCAACTCCTTGCCCGACTCTGGTAAGTGAGCGACGTGAATGAAGCTGGGCTGTAATCGATCAGAGTTGGTGTGTTACAGATACAACAATGCTGCAGTTTTGATTATATTTGCTGCCCTGTATCTAGATACCTGGGTGTTGGTGTCCTAGAACAAAACTGAAACTCAGTGATTTCTAGATGAGCAAGTCTAGAATCGATGCTCAAAACAACTCAAATCACTGATCAGATCATTCAGTTTCCTAAATCTAAAGTCATCTTTATAATGACTTTTTAAATTTTAGTTTGATTAAGCATTAGAAATTGAATCTGCCAAAATATGATTAACTTTTATTTAACAAACTCAACAAAACTCATTTAAATGTCTCGGGACCTTGTAGAACCACTTGGCTTTTTCAATTCTGATGAATCTTTGTCCTCTCTCCCCTCTGTTTAGGCGTGGTGGAGTACCTGAGTACAGGCGGAGTGGACTGCACCCACAAGGACTTCAAGGAGCTTCGTTACAGCGACAGTCTGACCAAATTTAACTGCAATGGCAAAAGCAGCACGGCTAACGGCAGGATCACCCACGGCTTCAAGCTGAAGAGTGCTTACGAGAACGGCCTGATGCCTTACACCAACTACACCTTTGACTTCAAGGTAGTCTTAACTGATCGGATGCAAAATAATAACCTGAACCTTTTGTTTCTTTTCATACGTCAGAAATAGTGGGATAGGTCATTAACTCACTCAATTTTTCAGAGCTCACCACGCCCCCTTTCTTCTTCTCTCCGCAGGGTGTCATTGACTATATTTTCTACTCCAAGCCTAACCTGAACGTGCTGGGTATCTTGGGCCCACTGGACCCCCACTGGCTCGTAGAGAACAATGTCAGCGGCTGCCCACATCCCCACATCCCCTCCGACCACTTCTCCCTCTTCGCCCAACTGGAGCTGCTCCTGCCCAACTTGCCCCCCCAGGTCAATGGGCTCCACCTGCCTGCGCGCAGGTAGTGAGTCCCTGCCACACCGCCAGGGGGAACTGCAACCACAGCCTCTCCCTTTCTGACCCTTCTCCCTCCCACTACCAGCTCTTCCCTCCACCGCACCGGAGGAGGAAGACAAAAGAAACCACAACCTGTAAAAAATTCGTACAGTGAGGTCTGGCCGACAGGGATTTCGTAAAAATGTTATAGATATTCTATATTTTTCTTTCTCTATTTTTTCTTTTGTTTGTTCGTTTTTTTTTTTTTTTTTTTTTAACCGCTTGATTCAGTCCTGTGCGTGCATCATAATTTGTGTGTTGGACTCTTTTTCCTCCTCAAAATTCCACCCACCCACTTCGCTTCTGTCATCCAAACTGGTGGGGATGGTAGCTTATTCAGATTTATCACATGGGGGTGCTGTGTAGTTTTAGAGAAGTAAGAGACTTTGTAGTGGCTGCGGGGATGACATCCACCTGAGCAGCTCCACAGCTGATGGTCTGCTTATCCGTCTGTCCTGTATAAATGTTAAACCAGCAAAGACAGCGGACATGTTTCAGACCTCCATTATTGGCTTGTGCTTGTACTCCCCTGTATCTCTGGGCAGGTGCCTCCTGAATCTTTCTCGGATACGTTTGTTGATTCAGATGTGGCCGGCTCAGAGCGGCCACAGGCTGGTTGATGCGCGTCCCCGCAGGTGGGTGTAGGGCAGCTATGAGGTGAGATTTCCTGCTGTCATTCTGTGGTGCTTAGGCCTTTTGTGTGCTCATGGCCTCCCGTGGTGCTACAAGAAAGTCTACACCTCGGACCCTGGCTCCGGTGTATTAGCTACCATCCCACAGGCGCCTCAAGAACCACACGTCCGAGAACTATGTTCACCTGGTTATGCACGGGCAATATCTAGCGTTAATGGATCAAGGAGGAACGTTGCAAGAAACCGAGAGCAGCTACCATCCTGTTTTGCAGACTGTTCCACCCCCAGCTTGTATAGTTGTTAGGCTAGTCTTGTGCTTAGGAGCTTGTGTGGCCCACGTCATCACCTTCATTTGGGGCAAGGGGATTTAGTCTGATGGAAAATGTGATAGAGGGGCTATTACAAAACTTTTTCTTTTATCTCGATTGCTTTTAAGCAGAGAGAGTAATGGCTGATACCCAGGAGTAAAACCAGCATTCCTCTCACGGTGTGGAGTTGCCATCCAACTCCACACATGCAAGCTTACACACACACACACACACACACACACACACACACACACACACACTTATACACACGTACAAGTAATTTGAAGGCAGATCTGTAGCACTATCTCTGAGGCCAGTAGTGACTTTCCCCAGCCATAAATTCCATACACTAAAGCAGTGGTTTTTTTCACAAGTGTTTGTACAGAATAGAAATCTAGACTCAGTCTTTACATGATTGTATATGAACCACAAAAGACCTGTTTTCTGGCGTTTTTTGTACTAAGAGTAAATTATGATCAGATTTGAAAAAAAGATTGTATTGTAAACTATGGCTAAATTTTTATCCAGTTAATGTAAGATGAATTGATATTACCAGCTTGTACAAAAGACGTAAGAAAAGGTTGTTCAAGGCGTTCGCTCTCACTATTTTGCACTCCCCAGAGATTAACTGTAATAATTGTTTCAGTGTTTTATTTCCCCGACCCCCCCTCCTTCTCTGCTGTTGATTTGATTTGCCAGCACATTGCTATAATTGTAAATAGACACTGGTTAAACTCTTGCCTGTTGCTTCTTGCTCATTTCCAAAGCCATCGCTCCACACTGCTGTCGTCAGTTCAGACTAAAGGACACGTGAGTCAGAGCCCACCACCGACTCCACATCTGCTCATCTCTGTATCTCACACGTGCGCTCACCGGCAACGCGTGGCCGATCCAAACAAACACAACTCAAAGCATCGTGCCTCACTGTAGCAGTTGTCGTCTTGCACTATTTACATTCGACGAACGCCTGAACAACCTTTTCTCTTTTTATTTTTAAATACTGTTGAGACATTTGTGAAGATTTTATGTCCTTTTTTTGGTTCTTGTTAATGTTGATTTCCTTTTTTATGAGCTGTGACAATGTTATGATGATGTGTATAATATCCTTCCTATTCATTGAGCTCTCTAGTAATCAGGTATGCTTTTGCAACCCGGACCCCTTGAAACATGAGTAGACTGTCTTAACTTTACTAAATCCACTCACATTGTTTAGCCCCTTCATTGAACCTTTGCTCAGCTCTGTGCCCAGACCCGCCAGGATACCCGTGACCCCCCTCCATGTGAACTTTAAATCTCCATAAGCTTGTCCATCACCTAAATACCTCCCCCCAACCCTGAACCGCCCAACCACAGACTTTACTTACCCACCATATTACTCAAGCTGTGTCTTTTACACCCTTTTTGCTCAACCACTTTGTATAGTTCTCGTCCCCTTGTCACTGCAGCTCTAGTGCCATCTGTGGATCCCTACCTCTGCATTGGGAAAAGGTGGAAAGCTGCTTTTTGGAATGAACGAGGGGCAGTGAGCTCGGCAGTTTTATCCTCCGAAGGCCAGACAGTTACCTTGCTCTGAATCGAATTTGTTACAAACCTAATCGCCACGAGAGAGAGAGATTTTTTTTGTCAGTGGTGAGACGATTACACCAACGGCCACTTTATCGCACGGACACAAATGATGACGAGCACTTAGTAGATGCAGATGCAGCTCCCCTCACTCCCTGTCCCCTCATATTAACGATTAAAGATCTTATTATATTGGTGTATATGTTGTAATGACATTTTTAAAGCAAGAGGGAAGCAAGTAAATAGGAAGTATAAATTTAGTTCTCAGATCGAGTTCTCTTGTCCCATTTGTTTGCCCCCTACATGTTTTTTTTTTTTTAAGTTTTGTTTTCCAATGGAAACCAATGTGTCCAGTTTGCATTTTTTTTTTCCTGAATTGCGTTAGTATTGTAGTAGATTTAAAGGCTAGCTTTTTTGTAAAGTGTGAATAAAAGATGTATCTCATGTTTCCTTTCTAAAAAGATATTGAATTGTGTTGTTGATGTGTAAATCATGAATTCTATGATGGTGATATGTTTGCTACATTGTCCTCCCCCTCCACTTTGCCCCTAATCTCCCCACCCCTGTTCTTTCGCTCCCATCACAAACCAATTCCCCTGTAGAGATCGTGAGATGTTGTGTTGGAGGAGTTGAATGTTCCTGGCAATGCCTTGTAGAATGAAGGATTGACCGGTTATGGGGATATCTTTTTCTCATCTTCAGCTTTATTTTTTGGATGTTGCGTGGCACTAGCTGGAGAGTGCTAGTGCCTGTAGGTTAGGGCAGCAGAGCTGTCTTACTCGTGGCTGCAGTTCAGTACTAGAGTCACTATTCTGACTGGTTGTAAAACGTGTTTGTAAGACTAAGCTAATGTCGTGCCGCTGGTCGCTAGACTGGTCCTGTGATGATTTTTTGAGTACCGCTATAGTCCATCTCATTCTGTTCTTGTGCATCACAGTGGTTTGAATCTGTTAAACTAGCTAGCTACTATCGATAGTCACCAATTTGACCCCTCCCCTTGTCCTCCTCATCACCCACTTGTTATGCCACAGACTCAGAGCTGACTTATGTCACCCTGTAAGCTTCAGCCAGTGTTCACATTGTTGGCTTTTTACTTTTCCACTGTAGCTGTCAGTTGCCTTTTTGTTTTGTTTTTTTCTCCCCAGGCTGCATCTCTGTAATGGTGCACACCAAAGCTGCTTGTTGTTCAGTTTTCTGTCATAGATCGTGTTCTTTCTCCGACCAGTCGCGTCGTCTTTTCATTTTGAATCGTCATGAAACGTAGGGCTGTGAGCAAAGCAAGGTAACTATTCCTTGCATCACACACAAGCTTCATCCCGTGTCACTCTGGGTGCAGGTCGCTTTCTCAACCCATCGACTTCAATTGAGAATGATCTTTTATTGTTTCCGAAAACTTGGCAATAATATCCACACGCAATCAAAAATGGGTTTTTAAAAACGGTATCTGGAAAATGTAGCTTTCCATCTTTTAATACGTGGTCCTCTGTTCTTCTTTTGAGCTTTTTAACTACTTCTCACCTTCACCACGCTTCATGTTTCATTTTTTTTCAATAACCTTCGATCTCGTTTTTTCCCCCTTTTCATCACCCACCTTGTATATTTGCTCATATCCTCCTCCCTGCTGATCTAGTGGTAGTTGTTCAATGATCAGGATTGTCTATCTGTAGTCAGCTGAGTACATATATTGATCTGTGTCACTGTGTTTATGCACTGGACCAACTATTGTTTACCATTCATGAAATACCAGCAAAAAAAAAGATGAAACACTTGCACAATGTTGTAGAATGTCCATTAACCCAGATGAGAAATCAAAGGCAGCTGTTTTCAAATCAACACATACTGTTTTAAAAAGAAACTGAATGGTAAACAATGCTTTCTGTTGTACCCCTTAGCCGTCCTCTCGATTCTCTTTGGAGTAGTTTTGTTCTTTTATTTTTTATTTGATTTTTTCCGTTTGACTACAGGTTCTGCTTGTTTCCTTTACACCTACCTATGTATTTTCCTACTTCTGGTTGAAAATAAATTCTATATTATCTGTTTCCAGCTGTGTCACCTCTTATTCTTTGCAATGGATATTGAAGAATAAATTCTATATCTGTTCTGCTCGTCTCCTTTTGCGTTCTTGTTTTTCCTCAATTTCAACTCTTCTTTCCCAGTAGATACCTTCACTGTTTTAGGTCCATTTTCTGTTGGTTTTTTTTTAATGATTATTCCCAAAAAGGAAACGAGTTGATTGCTGGCTTTTTACAGCAAGTTCGATCGTGCAGATTTGCAGCTCTCCTGTCTAGACAGTCAGAGAGAGCTGGCAGCAGCATGTGAATGTCGGTCGGTGTTTGTTTGAGATTCAGAACTCACTCTTCTCTGTGACAACCAGTGAGTTGGAGGCTGGACCGAGTGTGTCAGTAAACACACTCTCACCCTCTGAAGCGTCCTTTAGCGAGACACTCGGCCATTACCGGCACCGCGGGCGCTCTTTTGCAGCCGGAGTTTGACCTTTTCATTTTCCTCCGGCGTGATAAATGAAAAGAGAAATTTCCCACTGGGGATCAATAATGTTTAACATTATCATTTTTATTATCTTTAACAGGCCGGCGGTGCATTATCATCCGTGGGCACACGGTGGAGCCAAATCATCACGTCCTGGACAAACAGCTGGGAGTTTGGGTTGCCAGGTCTGAACGAGTCATCCAGGGCCCATAACATCAGCTGGAGTGAATTTAGAGCGAGCGTGGAGCCAGGGAGCAGCTCGGGAGAGTTTAGGTAAAAAAAAAAAAACAGCAGGAGCTCAATAACTTGTTGATCAGACTAAAGAAGCGTTTCTGAACCTCAACAAAAGTTGAGCCTTGGGGAAAAAGCTTTATTCAGAGAAGTGCTCTCACTTCTACTCAAAGGTTTGGTTGGGTCAGGTTAAAGTCAGATGAAGATGAGTTGTTACCGTGGTTAGAGTAAGTCTGAATCCTGTCCTCCGAGCACGACTTCGAAACGGGGGAAAGCAGGGAGGTTGTGTGTGTGTGTTTTCGTTCTTATAGTTTATAGTAAACATTTCTTTTAGGTCTATGTCCATACAGCCTCTGTGTCCCGCTGACGTACAGCTTTGTGAAAATAGTGCTCTCCTTTTTCTAATGGTTAGGCTCATTTCAGGAAAACTCTTTAAACTTTACGGTGTAAAGATGTTATTTAAGGCTGTCCTCAGCTGTTACAGCTGTGAACACATCATATATATTAAGATAACAGTAATGAAACTGCTCTCAGCCCTGCATTTTAGTCTGTTCATCATGCTCAGCCTCCCACGACCCCACAGCTCTGCTGGGAACGCAGCACGTCGAAGTCGTGTTCGCCGAATTCTATTCGTTTGATGACGGCAGTGACGGAAGTGAGTAACATCTTCTTCAAACTGCTGGGCCGACACGACGGCAAAAGGATATTTCTCTGTGTCCATGAAATAAGCAGCAAGGAGCCTCTGTCTGTCCTTCAGCACGGCGCAGGACGTCGTGAGGATGCCATGCGTTCTACATAATTCTCTCACCTGATTGTTCTCATGTGGAAATCATTAGCTGCCTTTGTTTGAGTTAATGTGTTTAAGATCAGAGTTTGGATGCGAGAGAATCTTAATGCAGATCCAAGTGGCGATTTTCCCTGTTGAGGTCGTGAACTGTTTCCTGCGTTCAGTGGAATATTCTAGCAGCAGCAGTCGCTCCAACTGTGTGTTTGTGTGTGAGCGGGCGGTGGAGAGAACGATTTGGAGTTTGTTGTTCACAGAGAGAGAGAGAGAGAGAGAGGGAACATTCTTCTTTCCTCACCCTGATGTTTGGGGCTATCAGCCTCGTGTTGACGTGGCAGCATGACTGTAAAGTCCTTAGCAGATGGAGACGCTCTATCTCTCCTCTCTTGTTCCTGCTTGTTTTCTTCATTCTCTGTATCCTCCTTTATTCCTCCTCCCCCACTCGACCCTCCCTTGTTTTTAAAATCCTCCTTTTCCTCTGTAATTCCCACGTGTGTGTGTGTGTGTGTGTGTGTGTGTGTGTGCGAGACTACTAGGCCAGTTTCCTGTGTGATGTTCAGCCAGATCCTCCTGACACGCTCGCAGCAGACTCCTTCGGGTTCCTTGGTTGTGGATTTCAGTTGTAAAGCTGCAGAAAAGAACACATGAAATATTGCTGTGTGTTTCTGACCGAGGCTGGACCTGCCAGACAGGCTCACACACACGCACACACACACGCAACGCTCTGACCCCGAGTTTTCTGAGAATGCTCATCGGATGAGGAAAAGCAGTTGAAGTATTTTCTTTTACAAGCAACTTTTTACTGTGGAGAGAATGACACCTGAGCATGTGCTGCTCTGAGGAGGGACCACATGCTGCGGCCATGCCCGTGTGTGTGTGTTTTATTAGCCTTGTTAAACCAAGGGGTGCAGCTTTGTCCTATTAGACAAACCTGTGTCTCAGCCAGCTGCAGCACCTGGACCGGGGAGGTGCACTGTCAAACATTTGAAGCTGCTTCAACTTTAGAAACGCAGCTTTCTCCTCCTCCATGGAAATTTTGCTCAACAGAACTCAAGTGAATCGCTCTCATATTCATGACAGTTTAAACCCAGCTCGTGACACGTTACATCGGCTCCTCCTATGGAGAAAAACAAAACACATCAAGCATCTTCCAGCCACAAGGAATTTTAACTTGAAAGCCAAAATATCAAAAACACGGACGCTGCCATCTTGCTCTGGTGACATCATTTGGAGACAGCTCCTTTACTCCGACTCACCCAGCGGCTGTTTCCCATCGCTCAGTTTGGACACACACTCATGTGCTGTTTATGTCATAGGTCATAAAAAAAACATCATAAAATGTCTGCGCGAGCCAGACAGACTCGGAGCCTCAGCGTGTTTTCCTGCAGACCTGCCTCGGTGTTTGTGAGACCAACTTCGACCCGAGCGCACGAACTCAAGAGCCTTGGTGTCTGATTGAACTCATTATCTGAAAGGAAGAAGAGAGTAAACTCCACAAACTCAACATGGTGCCAATAAATTAAAGAGCGCAGGCTTAAAATTAATGAGGATTTCTGATGGGAATGGCAAAAAAAGAAGACTCCAGAGCATCACAGAGGCAATGAGCACATGCTGTATAGATCTCACTCAGCATTTGAATCATGTATTATGTGATAAAATCGCCCTGACACGACATGAAGCTGCTTGAAGTTCGGGTTCTTTTCCTTTGGGCTGCCAAGATATTGAAACATTTCTGATTTTCATGTTTTTCAGGTTCAGTTCATGCCTTTAAAATCAAACTGGTGTCAAATTATACAAACAGGAGGAGTGAGGAATAACATTTTATAGAACACAGAACATATATATATACAGAACAAGCGGAACATCCGCGCAGACCTAATTAAGATGGACGAAGCACCGACCTACAAATACACACACGCAGCAGCAGCAGCCACATGTTTTATCCACAAAGGGCGCAGAGCAAGGGGACCGGGCGTCTGTGAAATCATGCCAGGAATTCACAGCACACACTTTGTGGGTTAAAAAAAAAAAGAAAGAAGAAATTACACGCCCCGATTTTTCTCCGAAAGTTTCCAATGTGCCGAGTGTGTCTGTGGTCGAGGTGCGAGGGGTCAAACGATCGGCCGGCTCCTCGTGCATTGTGTATTGTGATAACGTTGCAATTATTCACAGGCGAGAGCTCGATGTGCGTCTAATGATCGGCAGCGAGGGCTGAGGGACCCACACGGGCTGATTCAGCGGAGCTCGTCTCCTCCCAGACTGGTCGGGAGTGTTCCACCTGTTATTAAGGAGGAGGAGGAGGAAGAGGGTGAGGGGAGGAGGAGGAGACGCTGGGAAATCAGAGACGTGGATTCGACTGTTTTCAGTCTTCGTCTCCACCTCATTCTTCCTTTGTTTTTCTTTCAAATGAAAAGCACCTTTATTTGCATTACCTTCAAAACGATAGAATAGAACGGAATAGAACTAAACATATCAGCTTTCGGAATCATCATTCAAGTGTCTGTGTTGATATCGATGGTGTTTACAGAGCCTCATCAAAGCCTCCAGGCTGGATAATCACAGCACTCCACACTGGGTCATAAACGGCGGAACTGGCTTGTAACTGACGTGAAGTCCTTCGCCAGCGAGCTCCTGACTCCAGGCCCCTGATAAACACCTGCTCTGCAGCGCTGGTGGATCCCAGATGGTTCCTGACACGGTGCTCGTGCTTCCTCTGACCCAATTTGTCCTCTGGGACGGCGCCCAGCGGTCATACCAGAGGTCTCAGACAAGTACAGGGATGGTTTCAACACTCGGGCCCGAGCCGCAGTGAATGAAGCCGGAGGAGGAGAGGGCAGAGAGGAAGGCATTCAGACAGGAAGCGGGGGAGAGGAGCGACCCGTGGATGCAGCGACGCGGCGGCGACCTCAAAAAAGCAACCGCTGCCTTCGCAATCAAGAAACCTGAGCGAGGAATAATTGTGAGCGGCCGTCAGGGCTCGTGGGGGGACGCAGTGAGGTCTGATGTGAGAGGTTGTGTGGCTGTGGTCGTCCCCTTGTTTACTGTTGTTTAGTCTCGGGTATTTATAGGTGCAGTGTTCCCTGTCTCACCTCGTTACAGTGCAGACGCCATAGGGATCGTTGCAGTAATGAATGGTTGAGTTGTTTTCCTCCATGTTCTCGTTGCTATAAGACACGATCGGGGGATTTTTCTTTTTTTTTTTTTTTTTCTGTTTTGAGTTGTTGTTTGTCTGCACACGTCTATTCTCCTAAATACCCACAAATATGCCTGTGATTATGTCAGAGTGTGTTTCACCTCTCTTTCAGCAGGGGCCTGGGTCTCCCACAACCTCTGCCGCTCACTTAACATGCAGAAACAGACCCCAGGAATGTTCTTTAATCAACCTTAATTATAGTTTCCCAGACTCTGCTGCTCCCAGGTCAGTTGTTAATCCGAGCTCCTGGTTCAAAAGTTCAGGTTGTAGTTTGCTCAGACAAAGACCCCCCCCCCCCAACACACACACACACACACACACATACACATACATCCTTTAAACGCCGATGCAACTTACATCCATTGCCAGGCCCTCGCGCGCGTGCAGCCACGTGTCCGTGAGACTGAGGACGATGCTCGTGACAAACAAAGCAGTGAACTGTTCAAATGTTTCCCTGAGTGTTTGTGGGGAGCAGCGGAAAGCAGGCAGTGACAGGTAGGCGTCCTGACTCCCGACTCCTGTCTGGGTCGCTCACCTCGTCGACCTCACGCTTGCACGTAAACAGCAGATGCAGTCCCACCCCGAGGAATCCACAGCTCATTGAGTAAAACCGGAAAAATGATTCAGTCCAGATCTTTTCTCACACACACACACACACACGCACACACACACGTGGAGGGCGGATGTTAGCAGCATAGTTTAGAAGCGAAGCTGACACGTTTTCAAAACAGTGCGTGCTGGGTTGAAAGTGAGCTGGATGGCTCAGTGAAGTCTGACAGGAGA